>OZ023143.1:1209636-1809636 GCA_963675895.2 Styela plicata
TGGTGATAAAAGATATCGAATTTTGTGCGGGCATAATTAAACGGAACTAATGCTCATCAGCTCAGCGATGTTACATACTCCTTTTTGGGGGGAAATTAACCTGTCTACCTATTATTTAAATTTCTGCGATTTAAAAAATCAGGATGCTATAGACTCCATGTCTTGCAGAACCTTTATTGTTAGCTCCCTGCATTTATTCAAGTCTTATATCAAGTCGTATATAACACTAATCGCTGAAGCATTGTATATTGTGTATCTGAAATCGTGTCCACTGCCTGTTAAGACGATGATGCGCAGATGAGCAAAGGAAAAGTCGCTGTGTTCACTGACGCGAACGAACATCCTCGATTCTGACCAGAGATTACACTTGACTGAAAAAGTTGAATCGTATATATCTGAATAAAGATTGCTCTAAGATCATAAAATGTTTGCTCTAACAGCATAATCGCACATGAGTACCCTCAAGAAATGCTATAACGACTTTTTGGGTCAGGGTTTTTTTTATTTCCACGTTTTACAACCGAATTATATCATTAGAATATTTTTTCCATCTAAAATTTTGCCGGGTTTTGGCAATATGATTGAATAAGAAAATAAAATTTCCATTGCGCCTCAGATGGGCTTTTTCTTCAATATGAAACAGTCAATTTACACTTTTCGCCAGCTAACTCGACCCCCAAATGCCGGAGATCTTCCGCTGCCACTAGTGACAACGAATATTTGTGCCATTCTATAAAAATCTTTGCAATATCTCGAACTGGTGGTGAATTTAAAACTGATATAAACACCGAAACCAGCAAAAATATCAAAGCAACAAAATCAATATATAGGACGGAAAGAGTATATATAATTAATTTTTTCAAGCAGGATACATGACCGAGGTAGACCGAAATCGAAATCAATTGCCCAGCAATTGTCGGAATTCGGAAATAGCTCATACGATAGAAAAAATATATTCAAAATATTCAAATAAAAGACGAAATAATAAAGGATAAAAAACAATAGATCTCTGAATTGTGCAAATGACAAATCCGGCGTGCAAAGGAACAACAATGTAGCTAAACATCATTTTCTGTAGCAAAAATAGCAACTTGTGACCAGCTCAAGTTATTCTTCGCATCTAACTTTTAAAAGTAATATAATGTATTGTAATATAATGTATCTTGAATGTTTCATATTTTAGAGCTATATTTAAATGTAAAATATGTTACTGTTGATTGATTAAAACACCAATCTAATATTGAGGGTGAAAGTTCCAAACCTCTTAAAACAAGGTTTTGTCAAAAATGAAAACGTGTGTCGACTGAATATATGAAAATCTATAACACATTTCAGGAAAGATCAAGAGTATTAGAGCATTTGCGCTTTTACAGATTATTAATATATTAATATTATTTTTAGTATAAATATTCCCGGCTAAGTCATACTATAGCTTAAGCTCAATCGTTCTTCCTGGAAAGCCGGAAGCAATTTGTGGGAATCTGGAACAGCACAAAATTACGGAGCATCAATCCAAGTGATTCGCAAAAATGCTTATAGTGGATAATCCACACGAGAAATAAAAGAAAGAAAACCAAATTAGGGAATGTCTGGTGATAAATGTACAAAAATAAAAAAGGAACTTTTCTCTATTAAAATGGTATTAACAAAAACAATTCTATTGAATTTCAGATTTTAAGAATAAGAAAAATACATATAAAACTAGGTTATCTTGACATTGTGGTTAGTAACCACTTCCTTATTGAAAAAACGTTAGTAAAGTATCCTGGAATTGTGTAGTTGTTTGGTCGTTGATGAGCACATCCGAGTCCCCAACTTACAATACCAACTTGTACCCAGTTTTACTGACAGATTACATAGAAACGACTTTGACACATATATTAAATGGAAAGCCTATTTATTGTTGTGGATACTCTCATAATAGCTTTGCAACACTACTGGGCGGCGGATCGATTATAAACAACATGCGGATCTTGACTGCTGCGCATATATTTGATCGAGTAATAAAAAGATTGGCGGATAAAAAGGACTACCTGGTAGTCATAGTCAATATAATTGAACCAAGAAAATAATACAAAATAAAAGTGAGGGTTGTTTTAACTAACGGTGGTCTAACATATATAATCTCTCAATTTAACCAGTGTAAACTGTGATAAAGGATGATTTTAATACGAACGAACGAAATATTTAGACGTTTCCTTGGAGGATGTCATTTATCCATCGTCACATTCTCGCCAATAAAATAATAAATTTGCTAAGTTTGATGAATAAAAATATCGAATACTAGTACTTGCTTTCATTGAGTTTTACTTGAACAAAAATATAGGCACACACAAAATTACGATTCATAATAACAGAGGAAGTAGAACCCTCACTTCGAATATTTTTATGCAACTAAGGATATCTTTTTTTCAGGAGTTACATCATTGCTGGACATCGATAGCATAACAAAGTATGGGCGTTTATTTGAACCTGGGTTGCTCAGAATTCATCCTGAGTATGACATTGATCGGAAGGACTTTGATTATGATGTCGCAATGGTACATACAAGTAAAAATACCGCTCTGAAATTTTACACTCAAAGCACCTGACTAGCTGTCAGTCACCATTAACATTTTGATTATGAGATTTAGCCGCATTGTAAGATTCTATCATAATTATTGATAGTTCGTGCATAAAGAGATTTGAGGTTCTTTATTTTACTTGTACGTTTTTACGTTGTCAATTCCTAACCGTTTTAAAAATTTCCTATTTTCCTGTATATTCACTTTGTTAATATATTTTATTCTTGGACGCGATACTTAAGGTCAAAGTTGGAAGACCGTTTAAAATCATCAATGGGAAGTTAGTATTTGACGATTCTTCAGTAGCTGATGAAATTTTTTTCTCATCGTTCATAAGACCCGTTTGCCTACCTTGCATGAATAATACTTCTACACAGCACGAATATAATGTGAAAGTTTGCGCTGCAAAATGTGAGCATAATTTATATTTCAGTATAATTACTTTATATGGTTTGGGAAGAATTTGTATCAATGTTTTTTATTTGTGTACAGCTGGATTACTGACTCGGTCTGAAACTGTCGTTGTAACTGGATTTGGCAAAACAAGTTTAAGTTCCTTTTTAAAGAGACCTGGCTGGCTTCAACAAGGGAGACTGAAGATTGCTGATGATAATGTGTAAGTATTATTTTTATAAACAAAATCAGAAAATAAATATTTTCTAATGAGTTGGTAAAATAGCGAAGCACAAACAATTGTTCGAAAACGTTCAACTTATTGCATGTTTGCTTGCAGATTCTACATATTTTTCCAATAATAAAAATTACAGAAGTTATTTTAATAATCATTAACCAACATTAATAAACAAACATAGTTACGCAATACAGATGTGATCAATCGGCCAAAAGAATAAAGAAATGGTTGAAGGATGCAGCTTTCACTCCGAGAATGATCTGCACAGTGAGCGGCTTAAGCAGCGCCATCGTTGACGCGTGCCAGGGAGATAGTGGGGGGCCTTTAGTACGGAAGGTGAGTTTCAGTTTTTATTTTTTGATAGAACTTGTTTAAAACATTGTATCCAAGAATCTACAAATTATGATGAAATGAGTTCCATATTTTAAAAATACACTTTTGTTGTTTATTTTCAGATAACAACAACAGATCGCAAAGAATATTGGGTTCAGGAGGGAATTGTCAGTTGGGGATTAGGTTGCGCAACCACGGATGATAATGGGAACGAATATCCTGGATATTTTGTTAAAGTTTCTTCAGTGATGGATTTTATTCAATCCACAATTATAAAAGATTCCCCCTGAATTGTGTCAACAATTTAGCATATAATATTCAGACATATTTGTAATAATTCATTATAAAGGATGTTACTCTTCAGCAAAATATAAGACAACCATTATTGATGAATATATCAAACTTGCAGTCTAGTGGTGGGCAATTCGATTCTGTAATTCGAATCGACTACCCAAAATCAAGTTTATTATGTCATTAAAATATGAAATGTTTTGCTCTGAGACATTGCGTCTGATTTGAATATACATTGTCTTTAAGTTTGTTTATGTTAATGTTATTAATTTGTTCTATAAATTTCTTGATTTTTATGATGGAGACAGTTTGTAATAGTAAAAATGACATATTGGGTCTTGATATGAAATTGATGATTCAATCCGATTCAAATGAAAATTATCCGAATCACATTTAAATTCCGAATGATTTTGTTTTGCCCAGCCGTAAGTGCAACATGGTTAAGTTCGTAAAAGCGAATTCTACAAGAAAAATTTGTTATTATATCGCAATATTCACTAGATGTAAAATGTCCAGATATCAGTATTTGGTATAAAAACTAAGCAAAACTTGAGATGAGGTTGCTGAAATTAAATTTCTTGCTGAAAGGGTATCTTACCCCTAGCTAGATATGTAGTAGTAGTTTCATTTCTCTCGGAATTATTCATGGTCAAATAAAAACCAAAAAAATTGAGTCCAGATAGCAGGGACCACAGAAAAGCAAAGCAGAACATATTCTCTTAACAAATTCTGTTATATACTTTTAAGCAAAATTAAAGAGTTATGCCTGCCTGGGGAGTAAAAAATCCCTATTTTATATGAAATTAGAATAATCACGCCCCATGGGCCTTGTCTTCAATATGTGCAGTTTGAAAATCTAAACTTCAGACGCATAAAAAGTGCAGTTAGGGTTCCGTACAACGACGATACTAAGTACTTTTGCCCTCTCCCAATGGGTTAATATCTACAAATCAGTCAGTTTTGCTTCTTTGTACACGAATTCATACCCGCTATTTTTTTTCGGAAAGTTGTTATTACATGATCAGTAGTTTGGGATATGACGAGAATATCACTTTGCGTGTGATTTTCTATGCATGCGAGAGCATTGCGTCTGTACAGTTGTTAAAATGGAGTAGAAAATGCTCGTGAAGTGCAACATTCTAGAGGAAATATCAGAATTTCCAAGTTCAATAATCAGGTAGTATGTAGCATATTAAGTTTTTGTTCGACTATTGTGAAATGGCGATGTTTGTCTAAAAGTCACAATCATGTATGAAAATTCTGATGCGACTTTAAACTGGAATTTTCAATTGTTGTACTATCGGTGTCATTAGAACACATTAAGACATAATGGCTCGATCTCAACAAGACATTCGGGATGATTGTATACGTATAAACCCATGTCACGTTCAAGTTTGGCATAATAACATATTTACAGCCTGTGATTCCGGCTAGCCTGTGTCATTAGGTATCTCAATATTGATTCTCAAATCATTCTAATGTGTTGCAGGTGCTGTACTAAATATGGAACCGATTATTACACTTATTTAGCCAATTTAAGGTACTCAAGTCCTAAAGTATTTTGTAAGTTTTGTCGCGATATGCAAATTTTAGGGACTTTTTGCCATGCGCACCAACTATGACGCCATACTTCTACCGAGAATATTTTTCTAAATTTTATCTCCTCCAAAATGCATTCCCCTCCACATTTGTCGCTACGAGTTAGTTACTGATCTGCGTGGCATACAGGAAAACTGCACGTCACCGCACTTTGAAGTAATTTGAACTGAGAAGAGAAGACGAGCAATTTTTTTTATGCCTTTTATTACTGCATATGCGTCCATGCTTTTGTCCATAAGCTTTCAAAAGATTATGTTGTAAGCAAGAGTGGCAGTACGGTACGGTACGAAAATTTTATCGTACTTCGATCAGCAAAATAATTTCGTACCGAACTTCGTACCGTACCTTTCGAAAATTTTCCTGCTGCCTATGTCTGCCAATGTCCAAATCAGCTTTATTTGTAAGATCTGGCCACCGCAAGAACCGTCACCAACATCTTACATCAAAGGGGTGCAGTTTTATGCTATCTGGTTTGAAATCCAGAACAGTAAAACATGGGCGTAACTATACATATGTCACCCTAATATCATTGTTCACATTGTGCATAATATGAGAATTGTAGACCGGTAGTGATAAATAGTGGTAGGATGAGCACAGTTTTCGCGAAAAAATCTGACATGAAGCAATATTTAGCATATTAGCAGCATTGTGTCGTCACAAGAAATTCTCTCTCGACAAAAGAATGTTCGTTAGGCATCACGCATGGGTTTCGAGCGGTCTCATTCGAAGGCATGGTTATAAGAACATTATCATTGTGCATTTTTGCATCTGGTTTTTCTGGTGCAATTTACGTTCTCCACACATTACTGAATAATGCTATTCATTTTTTAATACCAGATAAACGTATTCCCGACATGCCTCGCTTTCTATATCGTGGCTTTGTTGTTTTTACAAAATATATCTTCTAATTAAGATGAGCATCATCTAACACTCAACTCAAAACAGCCTAAAAAATCTATATATTCTGATGTTACTGCTCTGATAATATACTTGTGCGTGTCAGAGTACAAACAAAACGTAATAGCGATGGTTACTGGTTAACTTAGTTACATAGTTGGTCAGGGGAGAGAGTTTTTAATTTAATTTGCATGAAATTTTCGCGCGCCTGTGTTGCGCAATATTTTTCCCTGATTAATTTTGTATATTTTGTAGCATTTAGCCTTTAAAGTAAGAAATTTTATTCAATTTTCACAAAATTTCAGCGGGCTTCCGGCGCTTAGGTATATTTTCCTGTCTGGTAATGTTTATTTCACTCATAAAACATGTATTTTTGTTTCGTTCTCCATAAAATTTTGCGCGCCTCCGGCACCCTAATCTTTTTGTAAATTTGAAAGCCTATGTTTGCATGTCGGAAAAATGTGCCCCTAGATAAAAATTCTCTCATAGACACAAGTTATATTATCAGCGCCCCGTTATGAAACGACATAGATGTTAAATAAAAAAAATTTTTTTCTTGAATTAATTTGAGAAGGAGTGTAATGCGAAGGTACGAAAGATAGTAGGGTACGGTACGAAATAAATACCGAACTTCATACCGTACCGTACAAAGTACGAAAATTGAAAAATGAATCTTACCGTACTATAGTACCGGAAAATTCAATCGTACCGTACCGAACTTCGTACCGTACCGTACTACCAGCCTTGGTTGTAAGTTGTAACCAGATACCTCAATCATTTGGCGCTTACTTGTGAATAATGAATTGAATATTTATCGTTAGAGATCTTATCAGTAATGACATGCTACAAATTCAACTGAAATATTTCATTGGTCGTGTCGAGGGCAGCTAGAAATATGTTAAAATGTATAATGAAGAAATATTTTAATGAAACAATTCGTTTCTAAGATTAGAAATAGCTGTTAGCCATGGGAATATATGCGATTTTCGGAAAGATGATTCACACGTGAAACTTAAAGCTGTACGGCGGGCAAGTCTAGTTTTGAAGTTGTCGTAAGAAGCTATAATTTGGTATAAAAATCGAAGCCTTTTTGAGAATTTTCAATTTTGAATGTTATAAATAGCTCCAACAGATTTCAGTTAGTAAGGTTTTAAATAAAAATGCCGACGTTTTATATTTCAAGTCACGTGACGCGCGGTTCGCACACGACAACGCCGTCGCTCGCCATTTTGAATTTCCACATTTCGTTCGGATCAGTTTGCATGATTTCTTTATATATTATCCATTCTTAAAATGTAGCGCTAAAATGACGAATCTGGTTAAATATTACTTCAAGAAGATTTAAAACTAGATTATATTTCGGCTAGCGCGGTTTAATGTTCTATGCATTAGCATTGAAATTGTAATTTTATTTATCTGAAAGCATACCTTCAATCACAAATCATAAATTGAAAATTGACTTTTGAGATTTTGATTGTGAGATTGTGCAATATGATAAGTGTTATATGTAAGTAAAATCACCAAGCACTTGAACCTCAAGATTCGAAATATCTCACATATGGAAACGACACAAAAACTAATGAAAACCAAGAAAAAATAGATTGCATCAAGACTAATTATTCGACAATCTTGTTCGGACGCCCGCTATCCAGTTTAGGTAAAATATAAATTTCTGAAATTCTTTCCTACTATTTTCAGTGAGACACAAACACACAAACAAACATAAATTCTAAAATAATGAAATGTGCTAAAAAAAAAGCTTGAAGTAGTTCTCCGACAATTATTTTTGAAAAATTAAACCAAACTTTTACCGTCTCATATGCGTAACTTATCACTGACGACTAAAGAAAGTACATCAGAGAAACCGTTACAAATAGCGGAATTTGTGAAGCCGGGTTATCTATGTCGCATTGACTGCTCAGTGACTGTCACTCATTAAGGTTTTCCTATTTTTTCAGGATCAGTTCGCTAAACAGCACCTCAGTGCTGATTCAGGTGACTTGCGGAATGTACATCCGTATGTATAAAGTGAACCTATTTATTTATTATGTATTTTTCATTGGGTTGAAATAACAACATGAAATTAAAACCAGTCGTTCCATCTAAAATATAAACATTGATTACTATCTAGCCTGAATTGAACACTGTCTTCTATTCTATTCGATGTATAAACCCACCTTAAATTGCAAGATTAGACGAGTTGAAAAAATTGTGTTCCCAACACTTTGCACGTGTACATATACGTCATAACATGAGACATAAATATTTAAGACCAAACTTGAGCAAATGCTGCTCTTGTAATTTAGAGTGACATTTGGTTCCTGGTATTTAACACCGCAGTCTATACATAGCAGATAGTAGATAACAGAAAGTTTAGAAAACTTGCTAGATAACATCGAACACGACATTTAATACCTGATATGAGTAACATGAATTTAAATTCTAATTTCATTGCATACTTCAACAATTTGGGTTTAGGCAAAATATTTCAGAATATTTTAAAAAAATATACACAGAACGTTCAAAGAGAAATAATCATGCATAGACGTTTAATTGAATTATTTTCGCTTTTTCTTCAATATAAAATTGTTCATCTTTGCTTATCTTTGATATTACGCTTATAATTGCACATTAGAACACGACGTCAAAGTATACGAACTGCAATTATTTATTCAGCGATTATATACGGACGTGATCATCCGTCGTATTACGCTATAATCTTGTTGAATTGAGTTTTGAACAAAAAAAGGCGAAAACGATTATTTGAGAAAAATTTTTGAATACGAGCGTACGCTAGCCAGTATCTAGAATGTTCAGGCTTCAGTGTATTATTCTCTTTAACTAATTAATTCGGTCAAAATGCACTATATGAGTAATATTGCTTAATTCGATGTTTTTAATATAGAATTTTTCTGTAACTGATTCTGTTTAGTTTTGCTGCAAAACTATGCAAATTAAGTTCATTTAGAAGTCTAAACCATCACAAAATTAATTGGTATTGCACGCGACAGTTCAAAACCTACGTTGTAATTATATGTTCGTCAAGTACGCTTGAATCTAACGCCGCTACTTTATAATTTAGGTACAATTTGGTCAGTACTCCGACATTCAATGCCACCATAATTAAAATGATAGGGTGACGGGATTGATGCGTTCGAAGGTGGTTATGTTCTTTGGATTAAAGCTTTAATTCCAAGTTTATGTAATTTTAAAGTGCCGTTCATGAGCGGAAATGTCGCCGTGCATTTTTTAATTCGGTTGGTTGGGAAATTTTAATGTTTTAATCGCGAAATCCTCTTATACGCTGGGTTACCTAATATAACCATTCTTCCGAGAAGATTTGTTCGAGTCTTGATCCGACGAGTCGTAAATATTCAATTACAATGGAAGTATACATGCTACTGTGTTTGTCACTTTTATCTCTTCAAGCGAGGACGGGATCGGGTAAGTAGGAATTTTTACTCCGATATCTAAGCAACAAAGATTAAGTGTATGTAACTATATATAAATATGAAAAGTGATATCGAGCACAGTTCAAGTACATTTATATCGAGTATATTTGAATAAAACTTTAGTTACTGAGAAGTGGAAACGTTAATTTGAAACAACTTTATTTCCTAAATTTACTATTTTATTGCTGCGAATAGCTGTACGGGAATAGCATAAGAATTTTCTTTTGATGTTTGTAGGATTGAACGAAACACTGAACTACAGAGGTTACACTTACACTGTGTTTGACACTACTGTATATCAAAGCCAAGCTGTCGATATTTGTGGACGACTCGGTGGGTCACTCGTCACCATAAAATCAGTTGACGTTCAAAATGCGATTCGGGTTATTGTTAATAACCTGATGGTGTCAGCTGGGCGATATGGACAATGGACTACGTTTTGGATAGGACTTAGTAAAAACGAAACCCATCACTGGCTTTGGGAGAAGAATAGATACGGACATGAGAAATTGGGATTTACCTATTGGATGACATCAGTCAACGCAACACTTCTGGAAAAGTACTATAATTGTGCCGTATTCATACATTACCATGGAGAAGAAAACTCGAGATGGAGTGCAGCACCGTGTTTCGGCTATCGCACAGGATTTATTTGCCAAAAGGGTACGACTGATAGTTTTAAATTTAAGTTTTGATTCATATTTCATGCAAATTATCTCTTTCAGTTTCCTACGCAACTTCTGTAACAATAGGAGATTATCAATATGGAATTTTCGACGTGGATGTTACCAAGGCAACGGCAACAACACTGTGTGCAACGAAGAATGCCGAACTTGCTGTTATCCACACCAGATTGTTATGGCATTCAATAGTCGCCAGGATTGAAGCATATCTTCTGAAGAAAGATAGACTAAAAGAACCAGCTCCGTATTGGTTGGATTTAAGTAAATCAAAGAACAATTCTTGGACATGGCGCGGAGAGGGAAAAGTTCCTTCGTCAATACAAGATTTAATGCTGTTGAATACAAACAACAGTGCTGAAAACAGATGCGGAGTTTTGCTATATCAAAATGTGCAAGGATTTTGGACAGGGGTCCAATGTGGATTTAAAACAGCAGGGGTTATTTGCCGAAAAAGTAATTATGAATTGCAGTTATTGAATAAATTTACCCTGTATGTTCTTTACCCTGGCAATAACCCCGTGTTCCATTTCTACAGATATTAATGTGTGTTCGGCACTGAAATGTACGAATATCCATTGCTCCAGCAAACCCCGAGTCGAACAATGCAAATGTGGATATGGGAAGGCGGCCACCAAACAAACTATCAGTAAGTCGCCGTACATTGGAAACTTAGAAATACTGAAACAACGCCATTCACGAGTGTCTTATCTCAATTCAGATCGCATATGCAACCTGGAATCGTTGAAATCGAAATTTAATGTTCTTGACCTGCAGAAAGTGAAGTTGATCGCAAATATGGTTACAGAGAACACGACAATCATTCTCACGTGCACTAAACACGATGAAATATACACGGGAACAAATCGTTTAACTTGCGTAGATGGGACATGGTCGCCGAGAGAATTGGGATATTGCGGTGAATAAAGGATTAATTTCCCGTTATTTTTGATAGCTGTAGATATATAAACATGTCACATTTTATACACAGAAAAGCCCGTCCGATGTCATGATTTATCGTTAATCAATAACGGAGACATAACCCTCATCGGAAACCCAAGAACAATATTTCACGCTGGGAGCCGGGCTCGGATTACGTGCGATCGAGGATATTTAAGGCAGGGGAAAGAAGAAATAGAATGTACGGATACAGGAGTGTGGTCTGCCCCTGTTCCTTACTGCTCAGGTGGGAATCGAAGAATAAAATCTAAACTTAAAACAGAATTCAGTTTTGTTTGGATGCAAACTTTCTTCGGAGGTAGAAAACCCGAACCGAACGGAATTTAAAGAAGATTAAAAGAAGAAAAAATTTGTTATTTGCTGACTCAGCGTATGACTCAGCGTACGTGCCATTACGTCAATGAAAGTATCAGTTTTATTTTGAGACAAAAATAGACCTGATGATAAAACAATCTCGTTTAGTGCAAGGAAGGCTGATCTTATGCTACGGCACTGTCTGCTTTATTTACTATAAACAAACTTAACAATAAGAATATTGGGCTTATTGTATTTACGACAACGTAGTAAGATTTGTCTGCTTTCAACAATCAGGATTTATGGATCACGTTTATATCAACTTATTCAAGATGTAAACAGATTACGCAAATATGAACTTCTTAATATTTCGATGTGTCTTCCAGGATGTTTCAAAAATGCTATATTTTGTTTCAAAATAAATTTATTGAAGGCAAAAATTGAAGTACTTCTAGCAAATATATGCGGAAAGCATCTTTTCAATATTCGAAATCAAGTTAGTAGGTCTGAAGCCACAAAAGGACATATTTTAAATACATGCATACTTTGAAATAATACAGATAAACAGTTATCAAGTTTAGAACTTCAAATGCAAGTGGCGTTACAGCGATCGGGAATTTGCAAAGCATTCAAAAACTTGAAAACTTTTAAAATGTCCCTCACCATATTCCATTGCGCACCCTGCTATTCTTCCAACGCTGTAAAATTTATTATATTTGATAGGTATGTAGGAATATATTAAACAAACAAAGCGCACCAATTACACCTGCTCATAACCTTCATATCTGTTTGTAATGTTAGTTTTGTTGGGAAAGCGGTATTTTTACAACTCGTCTGTGACACAAAACATTGCGGAATTGATTTATCGGGCTTCACTTTGCAGACTTCCTATAGTGACATGGTGTTTCATTTTTTTGCATTGAAATGCTGCTACGAATAAGCTTTGTATTTTTTTCATAGCCCTCACATGCTCAAGAGATTTATCAAAAGTTGATTATGGACGTCGATGCAATAAACCATGTAAAGATCAAACAGATTGCAACCAACCGGGCGAAAAATGCTTGTGTGACGACTGGTGCGGAAAATCATGCTTTGACCCTAGTAAGTGCTTCAGAACATTCTTAATAACAAATAGTTTCTTGTTACAATTTTGCTGGTGCATCTCGTGCGGATCTCGTGCAGTGGGTGTGGTGTGGATGCTGTGAGTTACCTGTTTTTTTTAAAACACATATGTACAAGAATTTGCACTACATGCACAATCCAAAATAACATATTTCTTCAAGACACTATATTCATTGCTTTAGATTCAACTTGTGAAGATCTGATGCAACCTCACCATGGGTATATCTTGGGAACACAAAGAAATTATATGGCGACAGTAATGTACAGCTGTCACGGTGGATTTCTACTCAGTGGAACGAGTCATAGACGATGTCGATCAGATGGAAAATGGACAGATATTGCTCCAAAGTGTCTGCGTGAGTAGAAATAAATGTTACCTAGTAGAGTTCCATAAAAACAGCGCTAGGATTCAACGGACACGATAGATATTCCAATTGCAAAAAGATCGACAAATTAAATACTAGGGATGTCTATAGACCAAAAGTCAGATGTTCTAGAACGTTGTCAAATTCATAAATTATGATTTTCATGTAAATATAATCAAATATCTGCATTATATGAAATGTTTAGTAACAGCGATGTCTAGTTCAACAATGTAGCAATATAGCCGACATGCCGAAATTTCGAAATGTCAATTTTCAGTAAACCTTGTAAAATAAAAACGTTCGTGATATAGAACACTATAGAATAGATTCGGCATACTTAGTAATCATGCTAACGATATTTTTTTTTATTTATCTTGTAGCACAAAGTTCATGTGGTCAAGCTGGCTTTCTGGGAAATTCCATTCTTCCAGAACCAGTTGCAAAGGTTGTTCGTGGACAAGCTGCTCCTCACGGTGCATGGCCTTGGCAAGTGATGCTTATTCACAACAACAGAGACAAAGTTCGTGAGGTATGAAGTGCTTGCTAATATATAGAACTGTGAAAATAAATTCATATATGCTTTGCCGGAATATAATATTCTTCATAATTAAACCAATTAGAATAGGGTATAGAAATAATGTAATATATTGCACTTTCGGTGATTCGGATAGATTCGAAACCCAAATTTATTCGTATCAATCAGTAATCGGTTATACGAACAACAACAAGTAAAATAATTGGAATTATCAAATTTTATTGACAAAATATAGCCAAAAGTTTTCTTGATTTTTGTGAATATTATTCATGCCAGAGATGCAGAAATTGTGAATAGATTGGTTTGTTTAAACCAATATTAGTGAATTCGTAACTATATTCTTTGTTATTGGGGATAAATCGAAGGAAGCTCACATTTTATATGATATCAGTAATTTGTTCCGATTTGAAAAAATATTTGAATTCGTTTTGAATTACAGCCCTGATAACACCATGGTATAATTTATGGTTTTGCTGATGGTTGGCCAATATTGAAAAATAATGAAATAACTAAATAACATGCACTTGATAATAGTAATACAAATGAAAGATTAATAATCAAGCTGAGACATACCGGAACTGATGGTAAATGTGCAGTGGAGCATATTTGAATGTCCTGTCTGATACATGATCAAAAGTTCAACTGCACTTAAAAAATACCATATCAGCAACCAAAAAATACTTGAAAATTTATTTTCAAAAATACCGCTACGTGGTATTTAACATGAAATATAAGAATTCATTGTTACTTTCTCAGCAAAAACTAAAACCCACATAAAAATAATACCGCAAACTGTACAATATTAAAGTTGGCAATTTACGAAAATAAAAAACAAATGGTATAAAGACTTTTATTTTTGGTGATAGATATATTCTTCCAACTTTGCAAAAATGGCGGTTGTTTTACGGCTGTAGGCGATTAAGCAAATCGAATCGCGGGATTATAAACCTTGAATAAGGCTAACTATAGCATTTGTTTTATTGGCATAACTCACTACATTTTATGTGTCCATAAAAAATTCTTAAATTTTCATATTTAAAGGCAAAATAAGACAAAAAAATTTTAGACTTTGGTATAAATTGATCCTTTCCGTCGACGACGAGGGATGAATTGGAATTGTATTAACTGTTCCATTATATACAATAGTACTTTCGTAGTTGGGGGTTACTTTTAGTTAATAATCAAAGCAATTTGCCCCGGTAAAAACACGGTATTTGCGGTTTACATAGAATTGGCGATTGAATCCGATTTTTGAAAAAATATCCGTACCATATCCGAATTCCGTATAATTCCATTTACCCAGTTCTATTTTTGACCGCAGATGTGACTTGCATGATTGACATCAGTACTTTGTCGCTATCGTTTTTAAATTGACACAAAGTATGTATTATTATCATTTCATACCTTAAATTGGTACCCTTACAAAAATAGAAGCAGTTGTTTTGGTTGTAATGCGACACGCCGCTGCACCGAGGTATTTTGTTGAATGTTAGGAACGTATCCAATATGTCACACAGGCATTCTTGATTAGAAAATAGAAGCACTTATTTAGGTGTGTTGGGCGACATGCACTTATCCATAACGTGTAGCAGGTGATACCAACATAATAACCATTAGACTATCACTACACGTGATAGAAGATATCATTTAATGCAAACTAGTGAAAGATAAGAACTTGAATCCTTTGCTATTTCAGAGTGTTGAAGCCTTACTTGGAGGAGCAACAATCATCAATGAAAACTGGATATTGACTTCAGCGCATTTATTTGATGGATTCATCTCGAATGAACCGACAAATTGGCTACATAGATTTCTAATTGTGATAGGTGAATCTAGAATTAAGTTTTCGTCCAATTAAGTTTGCGCTCATGGTGTGCTTCTGCAAAGTATTATTCATTCTTTTTACAACTGGGTTTCTTAAATTTTGCTACAAGTAACTGACTATTTCAAACTAAATCTTAATAATTATAGACGAATCTTGAGGATTTTTAAAAATTATCTAGATTAGTATAACGTTGTAGGGTTCGAGTAACCGATCTTTATATAAATCTTATATATATATATATACATACATAGAAATTGTTTTATTATTATTTTGTATTTGTGCATTCGCTTGCTGTCGTGTTTCATTTTCCTTGTTAGGAATAAATAAATGATGCGACTGATCGTTATATCATGTGTGACTTACAATTTCTTTAGCAAGCATAGGATTTTACACTATTTCAGCTTATTTTAGGCCTTGATGCCCTTTTCATTTTTTTTTTGAGTCTTGTGAAACTTTTGATATGATTTTTAGTGATAAAGGCACTTTCTTCAGGGGTAAATTCTTTGCCTGTGACGCCCACATGCCTCTGACGACTTTCATCTAGCCCACACCCTATTTAAAGTTTTAAATACACCACTGTGAAAATTATATTAATTTAGTTAATTCAAGACAAGATACCAAAGTGTATGTATATATATATATTTATATTTAAATAGGGATCACTGAGATTCCTGGAGCAGACGAGCCGTTGCCCGATGTAATGCAAGTTTTTCGTCCCAAGGACGTTGTCAGGCATGAAAAATACGACAAAGTAATTTTTGACTACGATATTTCTCTGGTTAGTTGATACCTGTTGTATTTCCTCTAGAGAATGCCAATTTGTTTGCGGAAGTACCTCCTTTTCAATATGATACTGACAGTATCATTATGTATTTACATGGCAACAACATTTATATTAAGGACGAATTATTTATTTACGCCGTAGATATTGTGGAATAAGTCAGTGAAAATTTTCAAGTTTGCCACTAAGTTTCACTTTCCCATGGTAATAACGAAAATACTATTATGCGACTCATCTCGGTGTTGTAATGTCTAATTTTACATTTTAATCTTTAGAAACTCCATATCAAATCCTCCTTTTAAAAAATATTTGATTTTCTATGATCGACTAAAATATGTTAAATTCCTTATTTTTTTCCTAGTTTTCTGTAGAATAAGTAGAGTCCGCTCACGAGGATGAAAACTTTCTTACTAATTCGAGATCAAACTCAAGTTGTGCAACGTTAAACATTTATCTATGAATTTTTCTCTGTTGCTTCTTAGATACGTATTGGTGCTAAGGTAATAGCTGAGAACAATGTATTCAGGACGGACGGAAGCTCAGATACAACGACATTGACGTTCTCAAAGCACGTTCGACCCGTATGCTTACCTTGCATCAATGATCAACGATATCCATTAAAACCGAACACTCGCGAATATGAAAATGTGAAGTTTGTCAAATTTGACGAGCGGAAATGCGGTGAGTGTAGAGAAAATTCGAATAAAAAAATTCAAAAATTCACAAAAGTACTTATTTTTTAATACCGATAAGCATTTCCGGAATTTTTAAAAGTATTTTTTATGCCCCACGGCTTTAAAAACAAGTTGAAAGGTGAAAATGGTAACATTGTTTGTTTGTAGTTTGAAATTTACGGTTTTTGGAGTCATATTATTATTACACTGCAATCGTTAATAGTTTTGACAACTTCAATTCTTTTGTATGTTAGAAAAACTTCATCAAAACAACAACGAAAAATCTGCAACGATCGTCACAGGTTTCGGAGACAAAACTCCTAGGGAAGTATCGGATTTCGAGTTAGGAAGATCTCGAGTTATCCGGCAAGGATTTTTGCAAATTCTTCCGCCTAATAAGTGAGTCAACGATTACATATTATCAACGTTATTGCGTGACTTTCAAAGACGTTATAATTTCATATTGTATTATGTTCAAAAAGTTTCCGCTTCTGTCCATTTTTGTATAGTAAATAAATAGTACATATAGTATAAGCACCTAATAGAATGAATATATAGGATATAAGATAAATGTTGTGGAGATTTCACATTGATTTCAATTCAATGTTTAATTCAGCTGCACTCAAGGAGTAAAGAGAATAAGACTTAAATGGAATAAAGCCAGATTCACAAACAGAATGTTGTGTGCTGCGAGTGCAGACCCGACAAATATTCAAGACGCATGTATCGGAGATAGTGGAGGACCTTTACTTCAGCGGGTATTAATTCACTATTGCTATCATTATTACAATTCTGAAAACATAAAACAACCATAAAATCTCTATTTCCAGCGTGCTTATATATTGTATTTTGACATATTTTGACTTTATCGTTGCATGCAGGCACTTTCATCTTCTGGCCATTATTATTGGATTCAAGTTGGCATTATAAGTTGGGGATGGGGATGTGCAAATACAGATCCGGATGGATACACGTATCCAGGTTATTACACAGATGTCACCTCAGTTGTTCAATGGATATCTCTTTCTATGCAGAAATATATGAAAGATGAAATAGCAAATCAAGATATGGCCAAAACAAAGCCAAATCTTGGTAAGACAAAGTTGTTGATTTTCTACGAGGAAAACTAAATGATGAATATTTGCTTCACTCTGTAATGTTGTGTCACAAAATCAAATTACTTGTGCAATCTGTATTGTGTTTTGTAACGTTAATCAAAGTTAATTGTTAATTGTCAAGAATGCAGCTCTAATATTTAGCGTTTGTTAATACGTTCAAGCAGATATCGACGCCATACTATCCGCTTTTTACAGATATGCTTTTATCTTTTGATATCTAGTATTTTTTGTACTTGGTGTGATATATTCAAATTTATATATATATGAAAAGTATTTTCGCAACTTGGAAGTAAGTTATCCAAATATTCGATTTTGCAAAACATACATAACGAAGGGGGCTCGTTCTAGGTCCTTACCAGCAACTCAAAGGAACCGACTAATGACCACTTGTATGGCAAAAGCTAATAAAATGTACTGACTGGTACTGCACTCTAAGAGGAAAACATTTAACGCAAAACGGAACCGCTATAATAGTGTTCTACGAGTAGTGTCTGCCTTGGATGATGTTCCAACCACCCACTACTTCTTCGCTCTCTTTCGTTTAATTACGTCCTATAAATAATTATAAGAGCAAAATGATATTTGAAATAGAGATACAATGTATTGCGGTAGAATTTGTATTAGTATTATTTTCTGAAATTTAATTAACAGCGACAAATGCATCAGTCATTGCCAATAAAGGAAGCTTGAGGCACTAGAGTTGCTAATCAAAAAGGATGGATTTTCATATTACAGCGGAAATGGAAAAGCATGTAAAAGCGTGTGTCAAATAATGTCGATTTTTCTGTTAAAAATCAAGATCCAAGTGATATAGGAATAATTATAGCATTTATAGTTATACACAGAATCATATCCGAGTCATACGATTCAGCATCTGCTCTATTTTTCCACAGAAGCCCAAAGCAAAGTCATTGTATATATTTACGAAGCAAAACGGGAACTCGTGCATAAGTTTACCTTGAGTCGATACACAACAATTATCTTCATTAAACAAGAAATTGAAAATATGTTCGGTTACAGCAAAAAACGGCAACAACTGCTTTACAATGATAAAGAGCTGAAGGGAATTAGAACGTTGCACTCCTACCGTTTTCGATCGGGAAAGGTGATATATCTTACTCTAAGAAAAAATGACGATGGGACTTGTTAGCTGCTGAAAACCTAAGCGTTAGTTTTAATCTGCTATACCGATGAAAATGAGCAGCACGTTGCGTAGTCTGGACAGTGGAAGTAGGAACAGTGCGTGCGATACCACTTTTTTCAGAAAATAAATTTGCAATCATTTCTTACGAAGAACAATGCATGTTTTAACATTTTCTAGGCGAATTCAAATTATTTGTTTTTATGTTATGGATATTGTGACTACTTTTCTTCAATCCATAAATTTAATTTCTGTTGCTGTAGCTCGCATGCTATGTTAGTTTGAAGACACTTATAATGGTTTCTGAACGATTTCCAGTACAAATATTTGTCACCATATAATTTGATCACATCCAGACATTTGAGAAATAACGAATTTGAGAAAGCTCTGAAATATTTTATTTAGAACGCAAATGCAATATTTACCCCAAGTGTTGTTTCAAATCGGCGCTGCAACTCTAACATTAATTATTGCGCTCATGCACGTGACGTCGTAATTTCCTATTTTCCAACAGTCCAAACGAGGGCAATGAGCAAATCGCTGCGCCGTCAGGCTGTTATTTCAACGGCTTCTCTAGACCCGTTAGCAGAGTTAGTTTCCGGTGTAAATTTATACATAGATTTGATAATATTAGGTATTTACCACAGCAGTAAACAAACCGCTTGATTTATGAAGAGAGTAAGCGAGACTATCAATTTCAAACGGAACTAATGCTAATCAGCCCAGCGATGTTACATACTCCTTTTTGGGGGAAAATTAACCTGTCTACCTAATATTTAAATTTCTGAGCTTTAAAAATCAGGATGCTATAGACTCCATGTCTTGCAGACCCTTTATTGCTAGCTCCCTGCATTTATTCAAGTCTTATATCAAGTCGTATATAACACTAATCGCTGAAGCATTGTATATTGTGTATCTGAAATCGTGTCCACTGCCTGTTAAGACGATGATGCGCGGATGAGCTAAGGAAAAGTCGCTGTGTTCACTGACGCGAACATCCTTCAAACAATCTCGATTTTTACCAGAGATTACACTTGACTGAAAAAGTTGAATCATATATATCTGAATAAAGATTGCTCTAAGATCATAAAATGTTTGCTCTAACAGCATAATCGCACATGAGTACCCTCAAGAAATGCTATAACGACTTTTTGGGTCAGGTTTTTTTTTTATTTCCACGTTTTACAACCAAATTATATCATTAGAATATTTTTTCCATCTAAAATTTTGCCGGGTTTTGGCAATATGATTGAATAAGAAAATAAAATTTCCATTGCGCCTCAGATGGGCTTTTTCTTCAATATGAAACAGTCGATTTACACTTTTTGCCAGCTAACTCGACCCCCAAATGCCGGAGATCTTCCGCTGCCGCTAGTGACAACGAATATTTGTGCCATTCTATAAAAATCTTTGCAATATCTCGAACTGATGGTGAATTTAAAACTGATATAAACACCGAAACCAGCAAAAATATCAAAGCAACAAAATCGATATATAGGACGGAAAGAGTATGTATAATTAATTTTTTCAAGCAGGATACATGACCGAGGTAGACCGAAATCGAAATCAATTGCCCAGCAATTGTCGGGATTCGGAAATAGCTCATACGATAGAAAAAATATATTCAAAACATTCAAATAAAAGACGAAATAATAAAGGATAAAAAACAATTGATCTCTGAATTGTGCAAATGACAAATCCGGCGTGCAAAGGAACAACAATGTAGCTAAACATCATTTTCTGTAGCAAAAATAGCAACTTGTGACCAGCTCAAGTTATTCTTCGCATCTAACTTTTAAAAGTAATATAATGTATTGTAATATAATGTATCTTGAATGTTTCATATTTTAGAGCTATATTTAAATGTAAAATATGTTACTGTTGATTGATTAAAACACCAATCTAATATTGAGGGTGAAAGTTCCAAACCTCTTAAAACAAGGTTTTGTCAAAAATGAAAACGTGTGTCGACTGAATATATGAAAATATATAACATATTTCAGGAAAGATCAAGAGTATTAGAGCATTTGCGCTTATACAGAGTATTAATATATTAATATTATTTTTAGTATAAATATTCCCGACTCAGTCATACTATAGCTTAAGCTCAATCGTTCTTCCTGGAAAGCCGGAAGCAATTTGTGGGAATCTGGAACAGCACAAAATTACGGAGCATCAATCCAAGTGATTCGCAAAAATGCTTATAGTGGATAATCCACACGAGAAATAAAAGAAAGAAAACCAAATTAGGGAATGTCTGGTGATAAATGTACAAAAATAAAAAAGGAACTTTTCTCTATTAAAATGGTATTAACAAAAACAATTCTATTGAATTTCAGATTTTATGAATAGGAAAAATACATATAAAACTAGGTTATCTTGACATTGTCGTTAGTAACCACTTCCTTATTGAAAAAACGTTAGTAAAGTATCCTGGAATTGTGTAGTTGTTTGGTCGTTGATGAGCACATCCGAGTCCCCAACTTACAATACCAACTTGTACCCAGTATCGCTCGCCTTTCGGCGTAGTGACCTAAAATATGAACGTTTGAATAGATAATGAAATCGTTCAATAGTAAAATAGGTGCTGCTGAGGCATCAGGGATTGCTACATATACATTATCAGTTTCTAATATTGTAACTATTGAAATGCTTTATTTCGTTAAGTGACTTCATGTAACGGACAGATACTTAAGCAATAATACAATAGACTAAAGAATATCTATAAATACTACCAATAACAATCATACCGACAATATCGAAATATGTATATCATAAATATATTCATTTATTTACTGACAGATTACATAGAAACGACTTTGACACATATATTAAATGGAAAGCCTATTTATTGTTGTGGATACTCTCATAATATAGTTTGTGTGAGATATTTGCATATTACAATTTGTTTCGTCGAATCGATATGTTGCATAAAAGCACATGCCACGCAAAAATATAATAAATGCGCTGCGCTTATGACATTAGTGTCCCGTACAGTTTTCGGGACAACCTGGCATTATAAATCTCCTAAAGTGAGTTTAGGATTATAGTGCCATGAGTCATGCATAGAGTGGAATGAACACATACTACTTCAACAAATCTAACAAGCAGATCATCGGTTTTACAAAATCTATTGAGAAAGTTTCATAACAGCACCAAGTGATACTTATCAGGCTTATGGTAAATTCTATAAATAGCTATTCTGAGGGGTATATAGAACCATGTATGGTGAATAATTTTAGTTACGGTGATAAGGATTAGCATGCAAGCGCAGTGATCAGTCAAGTACTATATTTACTGGTATTTAATGCTGATAACGCATTAAAATGGATCTCATCAAATCTTACCATTTTTGTTAAAGGTCCTCCACTATCACCTCGACAAGCATCGACAACGGGGTGTTTCGATGCTGAAGTCGCACACAACATTCTATTTGTATATTTTGCATCTTCCCATGATGACACGCGCTTGATCACCCGTCTTCCCTTCATACATCTAGATTTTCAGGGTATAAATATACGGTTTAGAAAATATATAGATTAGTATAGACAGGCGCGAGACTACAACGGTTTAGTTTACATTCCCTTTCCTTATAGGGAAAAAATATATAATGTTGTTATGTTGGAAACAGACTGAAACATTAATACCAAATAATGACATGAGAGGTGTATAATTTTCTTAACCTCGGGTATACTAGTCCCCAAAAATGCAGTCATGGCATTGTATCGGATAAATATTGGTTATAATCGTTAAGTTCGTAAATCTGGATGTAAAAATGTATCAGGGATCACATTTTCGTTACATCGATAATCATATACTACAACTCCCTGGTAACTGCACACGAGGTTTAAAAAATTGGAAATCGCGTAATTTTTCTTCGAACTTTCACTTTAATTATCAAATTAATGATTGTCGTTCACTCACCCATTGTTATCAAGTAATTTCAATAAACCCTGTTGAAGAATTGGCGGCAATTGTGGTTCTTCTCCGTGAGTTAAGATCGGATTTCTATCACCAAATCCAGTAACGACGACTTTGCTTCCTGGGCTCAACAGTTTTCTCCCTGAAATTTGAGAAAATGTGTCACGAATTGCAGGGTGAGGAAAAATAAATGCTTGGGTGAACCTGTGTCGTATAGAATAGTGGGATCCGTAACCAATAAAAGTATTTTAGAAACATCTCCGAATGACTAAATAGAAGGTTCAAACAGGCTCAAACAGATTAATTTTTAAAAATTCTTCCATCTTTTTTCCACGCTCCATCTTTAATGTTATTTTCTTGAAAACAAAACATTTTTGTTTCTTGTATTTTTCGTTATGTGAATCATATTGTGACATCATTAAAAACAAACGTTAACAACGAAACATATTTCTTTTGTTCACCAGTTTCGAAATTGGCGAGCCATGAAGAATGACCTGCACTGTATTGTACCTGAACATGGTGGTTTGGTTGGTGCCCTTAGTTGAACTCCGTTAACGATTTCTCCTGGTTTCCCGCCGTAATGAGATAGACATGGTAAACAAACAGGCCTAATATATTTCGAAAAAGACAATGAAAAATCTTCTTTGCCAATAACTTTTCCGCTTTCGTCAATAACCAGCCGTTTTCCGATTTCGAGCTGAATAAGTAATATGATGATTAAGATATCGATTCCGACACTAGAAACTGGCGAAATTCTTTATCCCACATACTAGTGCTCCAATCAAAAATTCTATTTTGTCGAGCATAAGTCACAGATGGCCCTCGCCTATGCAGCGCGATCCATCTGTAACTCATGCTTGTCAAAAACTGTTTGCTAAAACTTCTGGCTAGGATAAAACGTTACTTCAGTTAGATTCTCAAGATAGTAATTAATTGATGTCAGGTCAGTCAGGACATCTAGATAAGGTCAATAAACATAAATCCGAAAACGAGAAAAATGCGAATTAAACACTAAAAGATGTTGTGAATTCAGATATAGCATTTTTCCTTCCCTTTCCCAGTTTGTAATCAAATATATCGCCCTACCCCTGTAAAAGATTTGAGATTGATATTTACCAAGACTGCGTCATAATCAAAATTGTTTGCAACACTTTTCGGATGTCGGACCATTCCAGCTGGTTCCACAACACGCACGTAGTCTGGTGTCCTCTCGTCTTTTCCTGGTATTTTTGTCATTCCTACCATAAAAAAATAAATTTTTATTTGTCGTTAACATGCCGAACTTCATCGCTAATTCGAATATTTCTGGTTTATGATGGTTGTCTGATGGTTGTCCTTATCGCAACAGTAAACTCGTGTATTTCCAATAACACTGAAATTGTTTTTGTGATTCAAATTATATATATATGTTGTCGTTCAGGTTGACCCAGCCAAATTCTATAAAACTCCTAGAAAATGACATATCTATTTTGAACAATTTCGAATATGCATTCATATTTTGACCAGCATATAACGTTGCGATCTTTGAGTAAATATATTCATTATATATTATATTAAAGTTAATATAGAAAATATTGAATCAGAAAAAAAGATAAAAAGTGTTACCTAAAATCATGACAATTCTACTTAAATCAGATATAATATGTGAAGCAGTCAAAATCCATTTGTTGTTAATAATCGATCCTCCTCCAACAAGACTCTGGTAACTCTGTAATCAGAAAATAGACACTGTTGACTGAATATTATGTTGGAGATTGCATACAAACTATTTATTTCATTGTCCCTTTCCAATATGCATTAGTTTTATATTATGAATTTTGAAAACTCAAAAAAGTTGCCAGATGAAAAATTCTTGTCATAAACATAATTGCTATTACTTAGTCATATTGTTTTAAAGTGATTACCAGAATTTTCGTTCAATGATTTGGAATATAAATGTTTGTTATAATAATAATTCTACCTCTTTAATGTTATAGTATTTGTTGGCAATCATCACTTGCCACGGCCAAGCAGCGGTTGGAGCATCGGTGCCACGTACAACCCGACCTACAATTTGCTTAACCAATATATTTCCCTCGTCTCCTGCTTGTCCACATTTGCTGTAATCTGTGTGTGAAAATGAGTTTTGTCAATGGTGAGCAATTGAAAAACTATGTCGAACTATACATGAATACAGAAAAATGTCGAAAACGGGAAATTCTTCCCAGGTATAAATTGATGATTAAATAAATTTTCGCGTTCGAAAAGGCCCTTGTTTCCAATTTAGAATTTCTTGAAGATTCATAACAACACTATCTGATTGTCTTATAGGACTTTGTAAAACCGAATCAGTGGGAATTAGAATCTAATTAGAATATTTTTTTGAATAGAAAAGAATCACTAAATATATATAAATAATTAATATCTCATTTTATTATTACAACTTGTCTCCATTGTGAAAATCAAGAAATTTTTAGTAGGGTATGTATTTTCAATTCCCACTCCATATCTAAGAGCGTGAATTTTCATTTTTTGATGACAAAATTCTGGTCAAAATTGGCCAAAATCGATTGCATTTTGTCGTTAAAAATTAAAACTTATTTAGCAAGACTTTGTTTCTATCAACGATTCGCGATCATTTCAAATAATTTGTACTTCGGATCGATTCAAATCAACGAATTAAACCTAATGAGGTTATTTGGTGAGTTATATTACTATGCGAGTGGTTATTTTAAGCCTTTTGAAAAAAGGCAATACGAACCAACACATTTTCCGGTGTTACATGGTTTTGGATGGACCTGCTTCTCCTTTCCCTTTCTACATTTCGGTCCAGTTTTACATTTTCTTGTCCTAATTCTTTTCCCAGAGTCACATGTAGCGGAACATAAACCCCATGGACTCCATGGTCGTTCAGCTGAAATTGAGAAAAAAAATGTGAATTGTATATCCCGTCAGATACTTTGCATTTGATAAATAAATGATTATAATTTTAAGTTTTGTAGGTGCCTAATTTGGAGTGCATTTACTGGCTATATGTTTTATGTAGCTTTTTAATATATTGAAAACCTTCAGTTAGTTCTTTTTGGGTGGTGATTTCAGTCAATCAATCATCAGTCGATAAGTTTTTAAATAATAAAATACAGAAAAATATCTCGACGTAAATTTTGCGTGGCACCACAGTAGGTGGAAGACAATATTCTTCCGGGCAATGTCTATTGATGAGAAAATAGGTTACGACAAAGGAAAAAAATGCTCCTTTTTCTTTTTCCTTATTTTCCCTATTTTGCCACAACGTGTTCGCGTCAGTATAGCTGTGGAAGATCATATATAAGATGTGAACGCAGCAAAAATTTATTGAACCAAACCAAAATACGCTAAAAATTTTCGTGTTCCCTCGGCACTTTTAACGATGCCGTTTAAAATAATTAGTGCTCGCAACCTTTTAAAAACTTCCAAAATAAGTCGAACTTATTTTTTTCACATTTCTTCACCCTAAAATATTTCATTCAAACTTTTCGCCCACATTATGACGTCATATATCTTGTGACTACCCCCCTCCCCCACTAGAAATTACTGGATCCGTTACTATACACTGATGGAATGAGAGACCATGCTAAGTTGCTGGGAATCGTCGTGATATAACTCATTACATTATAATCATTTATAATTATATCTTTATCATATTTTTGCTATAATTACACTTATAGATATATCAACCTTCTCAAGCACTACACGGCACGACTGAAAAAATGTAAGTAATCTCAGCATTAACATAAGATGAACATCGAAAATACTCTTATAGGTCGTTAAGTTATGTACTTGCGAGACTGAAATCATGCGGATTTCTCACTTTTCCAATTTTTACAAAAGATTTTCTCATTAATCTGATAAGAATGTATTTACACAACAAACAAATCAAGACTAACGCGAGTTAACCGTATAACAATGGATTTAACGATTCCAAAAATGACTTCCAGAATTTAAGTAAAGTGTTAACTCCCAGTTCATACCGAGTTACACGAGGTGCGTTGTTATAATCTCTTAAACTATTGGAAAAATTTGCCAACATGAATATATGGCGTGGAGTTTTTGTAGGTTGTGCCGATAGTGGGCCATGCAGATGACAACAAGAAAATTGAAAATATTTTGGCTTCTAGGTTTAGTAACGATATTCCTATTTAATGGATTTCATACCTGAGCAATCAATAAAGCATTTATCGTATATAACAGGATGGCCGACACATTCGAAGGAAAATTCTCCATTATTGAAACAAACTCTAGTTCTGGTTTTCCAGCTTGGTCCACAGGATTTTGTACAAGCACTCCAGCTTTCCCACTCAGTCCATGCCGGACCCGATTCCACCACTTCTGGAAACGTTTATTAGAACAATTAGAACAGTTTTCCCTTTCGACTGCCATGACCATTCTTCATCATACTTCACTTGATCATTTGATTCGCAAATCCATTGTTTTGTCGAACAAAACACCCGCGAGAACCGAGGATCAGTTGGGCAATCATTCAGTATTCGTTCAGTTTCAAAATGATCCTCAGCTATAGGCTACGTCGAGAGTAAGTGATAGCCGAGGAAATTTAACTGCTGAATATTTGTGAATTCAGGGTTCAGAATCTTTGTTTATGAAGAAATGAAGAACAATGAAAAAAAAACTTCAAAAAACACAGCATCGGTAAATTTTTAAGATTCCATTGTTTTTGAATTGTCAATCTCAGTAATATATACCTTCGGCACATTCCGTCTGTTCACAGGGGGCACGTTCCTCATTTGCTCCAGGGCAGTTTCCACGATTAGTTTCACCGTGTTTACAAGCTCTTATCCGAATAGTGGTTCCGATTCCACAGCTTGCTGAACATTGACTCCACACACCCCAAGATGTCCAGGATTCTAAAATTATAAAAAAAGCTTCAAATTTTTTTTAGACCAGAACAATCCATGTATCATTTATTTTAGCTCGCAGCATTCGGATCCTCTTTCGTATATGGTCGGAAGCAGCGCAACGAAATCTTTTTTCATCCGGTTATTCAAAACCTTCAATCCAAAAAACGATACTTTTTACCGGATGAACCAAGACCGCTTTAAATTAAAACCATCAGCAATTCCATAAGCAGCTTTTTGTGTGTTTTTATTACCATCGGCGGAGGTTTCCAATCAGAAAAGTTTTATTAGAACGTGTTTTGTTAAGTATGAGTCACCAAACACGGAACACAAAGGCACAGGGGAAGGATAAGCAAATAGCATTGGTCCGAAAGGATTCATTTTCTGCCGCCGTACGAGCAGCTGATATTCTGCTAGCCAGACAGAAAGTTCGTTATTTGTCGAGTAATTTTCTATGTCCATCAACAAGCATTTTATAAGAGCATAAGCACAAGCAACACGCATAAGTAGCTGAAATTGGTGCTCGAAATGCCTTGTCTTATCAAATGCGCAATTTGAGTTAAAAGACATGTTGTTCCTCAAACACCTTGCCACAGCATGCATTCCACAATTGAACTGAGTATATAGATTTTTGATGAGCAGAATTAAATTTTTGAAAAGCTGTTGTAAATAAACCAAATATTTGAATCATCATAGAAAATTATTAGACTGTGGAATGATTTAATCCAGATATATAAAAACGTCATTAAAATTATCATAATTATATTTGTTCACTACCTAAATAAACAAAGAGCGAAACTCGATAGCGTGAAATCACTACGATCGAAACAGAAAAGGGAAAGTTCAGAAAACTTCGCAGGTGTTATGTTTACAGAATTAGTAATTATTCGCAGGACATGCAGGTCACAGATTTTTTTTTTCTCAGCCATATTTCTATTACAATATCTGATTGCATCCCCAATATTAGAAAGATATCGATATAAAATTGCAATATCGATAACTGCATTCATTAAGCTCAGTTCAGGTTTAGTTAAAAATGTCTCTGCGTATATAAAACGGGGCAAACAACTTTACGAAATGAAATCTTGGTAAAACGCTGACAGATTGAAGGACGCCACAAAGGGCATGCTGCACAACTCCTTCCCCACAAAAAGATACTGTCAAATATAAATGATGGCTGCTGACAAGCAATTCTATGACTTATTTTGTGTACTTCATCGAATTTTGCATTTAAATTTGGAAGTTTGCGCGCCTTCAGCATGGATACAGTAAAGAGATAGGGAGAACGAAAAATGAGAGGACCAAGTGAAAAATGCGAACGTTTTTTTACCTTGGCATTCTTTTAGAAAACACGATTGATTTTCTTCATTTTGACCTTCACAGTTGCCTCGGCCTGGGTTTCCACCTTGACAAGCTCTCATTCTTATTTTTGTTCCGTTGCCACATGTCGATGAACATTCGCTCCATTCCCCCCACGAACCCCAGATATCTATAAATAATGAACATGAATTATTAGATAAAGTATTATATATCATAATTTTTATTTTAATATTTAGTATACTAATGAACGGAATAATATCAATAACTTATTGATTTCAACATTTATTTCTAAAACTGTTTCAACGCTCTAACCTAAAAATAATTATAAAACATTTATAACAAATGAAGGAAAGCATAATGGCTCAATAGCTATATTAACGACCAAATATCGCAGGATGTCTTTTATTTAGATTTAAAAACATATTATCTCTTAGTAGCTCTTGATGTACTTGTTATGGTTGGGCTGCTTTTGGCCATGAATATTTGTGCAATTATTTCCTCTCTGTCTATTTCTCAGAAGTGTTGAAGGATTTTACCATCGCACAGATACCACTTACTGGTACTGCATCTTTTAAATAGCTCCCTGCTTTTAAGCAGCCGATACTTGGTACTTTTCAGGCACTGCTCCCGGCCATGCTCAGAGTGAATTTCAATAAAAGCCATTGTTATATAATGACTTTAACTCATTATTGGCATATGGACTTCTCGCCCAATCAGAAATTTTATTTTGCCAAGCATGCGCCACAGATGGATCGTGCAATATATGTGGTCATCTCATAATTGTCAACTAATTTTTGAAATTCAGTCTTCATCCAATAAAAAATTTTATTTTGTCAAGCAACTCATCGACGTCACGTCTCATCGACGCGATTCATCAGTGGCGCAAACTTGACTAAAGACTTTTTACCAAAGTTTATCCGTTTGGGCAGGACCGTAACCAAGTCACTAAACGCTTTCGAGGTCACGCACCAACTATTGCAATTGAGATAATAGTTTAGCAACGAATCAAACAGTACCTTCATTGAGCATCGTTGAAATATTTGGTCACTGATTGGTAAAATAAATACCTTTGCGATCGTGACATTTATAACACCTTCAATAAAGGATCATTTCATTTTTTGTAGTAATTTGTTAAACGTGACAATCAATTATGTGTAATTAATATCCATTTGGAATATAAATGACATATGTTATAGGATTATTTTTGACATATATAATATGCTATTTGATTTTTGCTCCGTATAACCAACCTATTGACGTGATCCGAGCACCTTTATGACGCTATTCCATATCATTATAACGCGAGAATACCATTAAAGTAATCGGTACGTCATTTGTACGTCAACCATACCATTCTACACTGAACTCATGTATTCCCCAATGTGACAAATCACGAAGTACCCGAATTGTTTGGTATAATGGTGTATTATGGCGTTGGAATGTTAAAAAGTAAGTCTTTCTGCAGTTAAATTTGGAAATTAATTCGAAGTATTAACTGTAGACAGTATATGCTATCGAATGAAAGATTTGAAGTTTCGTGCTAAAAACTTATTCTGAAAATCTGAATTCTCTAACATCGAGCATGAACCGTCGATGGAACTCTGATTGTACTGGACGTACTGAACAAAAGATTATTCCTCGTAGATTTAGCAGTTGTATCCGCTGTCTTCAATACCATCAACATGTAATCGCTATAACGTTAATATTACTTAAATCCCGATGAATGAGATATTATTTACATGTTATGAAAATCTGAAATAACTTTACGTGTATTATATTTTGTCTTATTTATTATGAATATGACCTAGCATATATACTATTACTATGAAGCTCGAAATGAAATCTTAATATAGATTTAGATGTGTCGACATACAAGACCATAGAACAGTAGTGATCGATTTTACCTTGTAAGAGAAAAAGTAAACGACAAATGTTGCGAATGACGTCACCAAATGCCAATTGAATTTCATCGTGAGAAGGCATCAGAATAATATGAATACTACACAATGATTAACGAAGCCTATTTTATTTTAGTCCTCGTTGTGTTTTCCGGTGCCTCGACAAAATCTGTCAATTCAAGACAGATCCCAGCCAGAGAACATCACTCAAAATATGTATAATTAAGTATGAGCCACTGGTGGATCGCGCCACCGAGGCGCGGTCTATCTGAGGCTTATGCTTGACAAATTAAATTTTAAATTCAGATAATTGGCAGAGTAGTATAAAGATATAAATGGAACGCAGCTCTTGAACATGATCTCAATATTTCATGAGTTTAAAAATGAGCACTCAGCATTTGATGACATTAATTCTGATTGTAAATTTCCAGTAATAAAGAGTTTAACACCCAGTAATTAAACTTATCATTACACCAGTGATTTTGTACACACGCACACTTATTTCTTGAGAGTACATTATAGCTTATTGTTTGCAGGTGTGCAATCAAAATTCCGAAAATTTTTCCACTATGCAGATAATTTGAAGGATTCTTTTATTTATTCGACTAGTCAATACTATTTTATTATTATTTATCGTTTACTTAAGGTTTTTTTTATTTTTTTTTTATAATATATAGCTTGTTTTTGTTAATTATTTTATTGTGGTCGAAACAAATATATGAAAGTGCATATATCGCGTTATGATTAGAAGATGTTATGTTTTCCATTCCTCCGCACAAAATCGGTACGGGCTTAATTCCGCTCAAGCAAACCTCCCCATGATGTAGGACCCCGACCTTAAAAAATAAATGTCTAACTGGCAAAATAAACAAAAGCTAAAAGCGGTTACATTATTTTGTTGTAATTCAAGTTTTTTTTGCTCCGGGGAGCGGTTTTTGCAAAACGCAAAATTATTGCTTAAACGAACTTTGTTTGTATTCTTGTATGTCTGCCGACATTCACCTCTTTTTATACCAACCTATTTATCTATTTATATTTATGAAAATTGTGCATTTATCATATGTTTGGGACATAATGAAAATGAAACGTTAAAACCAACAATATAAATAAAGTACCTTTAGGACACGGCTTTGAACTTGTGCAAGAAAAATATTCTATTGGTTGACCAAGGCAGAGAGACGTTGACCCTTCGCGATTGTCACAAACCCGGGTTCTGATTATAACTCCATTTCCACACGTAATTGTGCACTTTGACAAAGTTGACCAAGCTCCCCACATAGCTGTGAATGAAGGAAATTGTTGGTGTTTTTTTTTCAATAAGCATGTTCCTCTTCTGCGCGTGGACCAACCAGTTCGACGATATTGTCACTATTAGAAATTTGAATATTGCGCGTCGGAGGCACGCAAGATTTTATTGTCTTTTTGGAGAAAACTTGCAATTCAACTTCACGGAAAATCCACAGAATATAACCAAAAAAATACATGTATTTATGTCCGAGAGGCGGATTTTTTGGATTATTTGTAGGAAGCACGTTATTATTAAATTCTGAATCCACTCAGGATAAGGCTGAAAGAAACATCTGAAAAGAGGTATAGCCATAGTGGCTACTAACATGGCAAGTTATGCCTCGTGTGGAAATTTATATAGCAATAACATCAAACTATCATCTCATTTCTGTTAAAATAATATAAACACATTTGTGGCGAGCGTTGAAATATCTGACCTTTTCCATCTTTTCAATAACAAGTGCATTTGAAAGGCGCTGCTTTTTTGATTCTGCGAATAAATCATCCTATTTTACATCATAATATTTAACTATGCGATTATTCGAGTTTTCGTAGTCGATATACCAATCAATACCCTTTTGTGATACGTTAGTTGTGGCTTGAAAAAAAAATTATAGCTTTCTAAAACATGGTTTTTCAATGAAATACTCACCTGGTCTTGCAGGACATTTAATATCATTACAGTGTCCATCCTTTTGCGTCTCTAGACATTCACCCCCTTGGCTTGCGCGTTGACAGGTTCGGGTTCTAGTTCGTGTTCCACCTCCACAAGTGACGCTACATGACGTCCAAGAAGTCCAAGGTCTCCAGTTTTCTACAACTGTGGATATTTCGAAATGTTATTTCTATTGTATTTAAAGTAAAATTTATGATCAGTGTTAATTCAGAAATCATTATGGCGGCAGTTTTTTCTACAAAATCTTTTCAGCAGCGCGAATAGCTTTCGTACAATCCTGAGAAGATTAAAGGATTCATGAAACTATTACCAAGAAAACATTCAGAAGTTTTTTTTTAGTCAGTAATGAGTATCAAATGTGCTGCGCTTTCCCAGTCTGAAAAATATTGTCAAATCATGTTTCGTTATGTATTAGGTACTGATGGATCGCGCCGCTGAAATTATATATATGACTGATATTATATATATATATATATATAGTGACTGATAATTGACGAAATATATTTGGACAATAATAAATGAACCAGTGTGAAATACGACGCTGGAACAGATTAATTTTCACTTATTACCAATTGGTTATTTAGGCTTAAGTTGATGCACCGAGCGCACGACATAAGTGGCAATTAGTCGGTTGGTAAGCAATTAAATTTTGACAGGTCTATGACATGTCAAACACGCAAGAAAAATGTCAAGCATGAGCCAGAGATGGATAAAGTAGATGAAGAACTAGGAAGCCTCCCGACAATCACGATTATGGGATTGTTAGTTAGCTACAAAACGGTAAAGTTAGTTTACAATGTTTCTGTCTTGGATGTTTTACATCATAGCACTAATCTACAAAGTAAATATTTTTGTGAGAAAATCCCTAAAACTAATGAATTTTCGACTAAGTACTTTTTACGTCATAAATAGTGTAGTTTATAATAAAGTTTCTGATAATCCGTATAATGGGAGATAATGGAGTTATTGCGGTACATTTAATTCTTAACTTCGTAATATGCATGTATATATTTATAACCACAACAGATTTTTACCGATACCCTAAATACAGTGATAAAAATCTGCGCACCTTCAATAAGTTGACGCTCCCTACAGGCAAATTGAAAATATTAAATTTCAGCAAATCCATGTCGATGGCAGCTATTGTTACAAAATTATGTCTTAATACAATTGGCAGATCTGCATACCACTTTCTGCCAAATGTAAATATTCAAGAATTTTATTTTACCAAGACTGAATCACAGATAGATATCAGGGAACCACGCATAACAAATCGTGTGAGGAAAAATTCTTTCGTGACTTGATGCTTTTCTTTCAAATCACTGCGAAAATGCACGCATTTGTTGAACAAAGATGCAGCTAAAGGCTTCGTATTGTCATGATACTTCTCTAATAAAAATATATTTCAATACAAGCATAGAAAAATTATAGTGACAGGTATCTAAGATTTTTGCTAACCTGTTTTTTTTAGATTTCCACATTTGTTGCCACGACAAGACCGTCTTTGTTTCATTAAACATTTTTGATTCGAACTTGGTTTTACATTCAAACACATCCTCGCACGTCTTGTGATTCCAATGCCACACGAAACACTGCATTTAGACCACGAAGTCCACGGTGTATACGTCAATGCATGTTCTGAAGTAGACATTTTACGTAATATTAAACTTTATTCTATATATCTAATAAGGTTAAAGGGCAAATTCAAAACTCCAACTCAATATTGTCCATATTTCCGGAATACACTCGATAATACTGTTTTGATAAATAATTGTATTTGTTAATAGGCTGCTGCTGAACCCGACTTCGACATAGCTTTTGTCTGACACAACAATAATCTAGATAGTTTCCTATATTGCATTATTGTTGAGTTTCGATATCAAGACTCAAGCTCGAAAGTTTAGAAAATTATCATACATGGCTCATATTACAAACATAATATTTTGCAGCCATTATTCTGACAAGAACTTAATTTATTGAAAACTCGGACGAAAAGATATACTGCAGTTAACAACAAAAGAACCAGGCGACTTTAAACTAGGAAAGTTTCATTATCTGCAGCTATTCAAACATTTTTCTTAGTTTTATATAATAACTTACTGTACTTGCGCGTACCATCGGGTTCATTACAGCTCTTCAGGATGCAAGCTCTTGAATCTGTTTTCGTACAATCAGGTGAGGGAGAATCTTGGCAAAATCTTTGTCTCTTCATTATTCCGAATCCACATGTTACACTGCATGATGACCATGACTGCCAATCCGACCAAACCTCAACAGATTCTGAAATAAACAGAAAAATGCATTGTGTTAACTTCTTTTAAATGCTTGGTAAACCTTTTAGCAGTTTTGTTTTCAGGCTGCAAAAATTATTATTATTCAACCCAAACGAATTTTCCCTGTGCTTAACCTCTCCAAATCGTATAGTATGTTAAGGATTAGCTCATCATTCAAATTTGTTATGGGATATAATTATTTAATGTGACCAACCGGGACCAATCACGGAAACATTGGCTTTTTTTAAAGTCATATCAATCGATCTACGTAATTCTGTTATAATCATTCTATCAACGAGTGATGGATCGCGCCATCGTGTCGGGGTTGATCAATGTGCGACTCTTGATTGACAAAATAGGACTCCAGGTTGGAATGTAGTAACTTCATAATCAATTTTGAACTTCCATGAGGAATGAAAGAGCTGGCTTTCATCATGACCCTCAACTACTTGAAACCCCGTCATTACTATAAACTTGAGTAATATAATTATAAGGATAATCATGATTTCTAATTACAGTCAATTGCATTTACATACATGTCACTGTCACTTTCAAATTATTCTTTTGAACTTTTTACGTCATAAAGGGCTTCAAGTAGCAACGTTTCTATTTAGATCTATTTATATTTTTTGAAAATTACACTTTGGCCTGTGGCTTCATCTAATAATCTGTAAGATTTACAAATATTTCAGACATTTTTTTCACTCACCAAGTTTCGTGGTCTCTCCTAAACTCCATAGTGTAAAGATCACCAACAAACGTAATTCCATTACCATAATTTGTATTTTCCAACTTTACTATTGATTGCAGTAAATTTCCGCTGAATTTTGGTCTCGAAGTATTATGTTAATATAATTCAAAAGTTTCAACAAAATATCTGCTTTGTCTGTGTTGTTGTTTAGTCCTGAAAGTTTATACAAATGATGATTGTTTGCAAATGATTCCCTGAAGTATATTGTTGAGCAAGTCTTTATAGACAAATTTATTCTATTTATAAAAACGTCCACGTCATATTACTATAAACATACGGTTATCCCAGGAATTGAGCCGTTCAAACATGAAATCGCGCTATAAATCAATGACAATTTATATATCGGTCGTATTTATACTAAATATGAAACAGCGTAAAACTTTATCACCCAAAATGGTCCAATCTGTGCGCTAACTACTAAAATAATCCACTGACTATAAGCTGCCGGTACTATATTGAAGCTGAGAGGCAGTAGTTTGTTAACTTGCACTATATTTCTACCTGTACATATTCTAGATCCAAAGTCGTATATGGTTATGAATGTCATATGCTAAATAAATAAATCCGACATCTCTTTCCCAATTAACGTCAATAAGTTACTGAACCTGAGCTGGTACATGGTAGTGATGTAACAAAACTTGGACGAAGGTACTGTTCTTACGCCGCATATCTTGGCAAAACAACCTCACGTTCACTATCATGTCATTCGGTCCTTAATCTAGTGTGCATTCCTTCCATGTCACATACGAGAGATATTTTGTCCGATTTTTGTAATATGAATCGATTTTGGTGTTCAATGTATCCGGTGTCAACTCATCTCCGGGGGCAAAATTTTATGTCGTTTGCGAAAATGAAACGATATTTTTTATTAAAATGAACATCGCGAACGTTCCTCATGACGCAATAAGAAAATTATAATTTCTCAAAGCAAATTCGGTTTGCTCATTTCTTGTGCTATATACACTTATAATCAGTCGTACTTGTGTGAAACATTTCTCTCTTAGTGGCTTGCGGTAACACGCGGAAGATCGTCAACATGAATGTTTTAAAGTTTAGCTTATTTTGTTCATTTAATAACATCAGTCTAATAGTTTAATTTTCTAAGGCAAAATTACGAGAAAACTTCAAATAACATTTCTAATATGGTGTTGTCGCGATTGCCATAACGATAAAAAGACCAAAATTAGGTATTCCTGGAATGTTCCTTTCTGGAACAAAAATCTTTGTCCTTGTTCGATCAGTGGCTTTTTCTTGACTATTTCAAATTGTATTTCACCAAGCATGAGCCACAAATGGACCGCGCTTTAGCAGTGCGATTAATTAGTGGCTCATGCTTGATAAAAAAAGTTTAAACGAAATATTTCTCACTGGGATACAATCAGGCATAGTATGAAGAAAACATGCAAATGTTCAAGCTACCCAAACACTTCTCAAATCACATGGTACAGATCAAAATTGTCATTAAAAAAACCCGGCAGAAATCCACTGGTCTCAACACATGTCATCAAGCATGAGCATGCATCAATCATGAAGTAAGCGTCCCAAAATAGTGTGATAGTCTAAATAAACAATTACTCGTATTTTGATGTCGTGAATGATGCTCATATAAATAATATCGAAATTATTATTATTCAAGACTGGTCTTGTCAAATAGTTTTTTGTTTTCACATTTGTTAAGCTACAACCAGTTGCTATGACGTATTATAATCATTTAATGTCAGGTTGATAATACGCTTAAAGAATTTGGCTACGGGCCAATCATGTGCATAGAAATATATTGAAATAAACAAAAACAGCCAATCATTGTGAAGCCTATCAATGAGCAGCTGTGTCAAACTGTTTCAATAACAACGAAACTAGAATTCATAAATATATTATGGATAATTAATCAATATCTAAAAACTATATTAATCTCACGATCAGTTAGCCAAGTTGACGTCATCTTCAAAGTAGGACTCTGTGTATGAGCGTGACTCAACGATTTTCGTATAAGAATTGATTTGTTCAGGATCCTCATAGTGTAATTATACAGCCAATTACCCTTGTCCCAAATTATTGAAATTTATATCAGATTTTCAAATGGAAATATTTCGGACCTTTTGACATTTGGTTAAAAAACAGTAAATTTTTAAATTACCATAATGGAGACAATAATAATACGTCGATAAATTCCATCGATAATATAGTGTTGATTATGACAAGACAATGTCAATCAATCATACCACGGTATTCTATATATACCAACGTTATTAAGAAGGCCCATATACGGGATGATATTCTTGCATTGTTGTTTCAAAATACACAATACTTTAGCCCCTATCATTGTTTTTAATGTAAATATATCAACATTCAATTTATGAAAATGGTATTTCCCATCATTGCCAAGGATGGGTGTTGCACAAAATTCAAGTGCCATACTCTTCCAGGAATATCATTATGAAACATTACACAATTTCGTATTTCATTACAAAACCGATACATGAACTTGCTGCCTTTAGGGAGTTTTTTATATAAAAATCTTCTATTGGATATTGGAAAGCCCAATAATTTCCTCATTTTATCTGTGAAGTTAGCTTCAAACACAATACAAGATCCCTCCTCAAAATTTCATATTTCCATATTTGCTACAGAATCGTTCGGTGTCATGATACGGAGTTGGCAAAAACGCCGCTATCATACATGGGCGGGTTGTTTCAAAGACTATGATGTGACCAGTCCTTCTTTAGTCTCCATTGTAACAAAAAATGGTATTTGACAGTAATTTTACTTGAGGGTATGAAAAAAATTCAAAAATGACTTTTTCGGCCAAGTATGGGGTGTTGATGGAACGCACCGCCGAGGTGCGGTCCATCAACAGCCCATAATTGGCATAAAGCTCATCAACAGCGCGTTTTTTTACCTTTGGGAATATGCAATGACTGAAAATGACCAGCAAATTGACTGCACTTTTGTTACAGTGTAACTAATAAATTTTGATGCAACGATGTTTCCAAGCAAACTTTTTTGACTCTTCCAAAAACATTTCAAAACAACTTTTAAATAATTCTCTCACCAATTTACCGAATTTAAATAAAGCCTTACGATTGGGGAAAAGTATGGAAATATTCTCTCATAGCTATATTTATTTTTATTATATTTTTAATTATATTATTTATATATCCATATTTTCCGACTTTCTGTAAGCAGCGTGTGTTTGTACTGTTGATAACCTACTTGTAATGCCAGATTGTTATCTATAAAACTAGTTCCAATTGTTTGTCACAGATCTCCAACATTCGCCGCACTTGCAACCCATAATAACAACAAGCATGTCTCATCATCTGCCTACTAAGTTACATTTTAGAAAACGCTTTTCTACTTTTCTACAATCAATTTTCAGGCCTACTTAAATCGAGTCAAGTTCATTTTACCAAATTACATATGAAATGTAAACCTAATAATTATATAATACAATGATTTGGAGAGGAAGTCGTGAAGGTCATCGAATCTTCGACACATAGACGGAGCGTATCTTTCGATTTTCGATAAAATGGCTCCGTCGGGTTTTACGCCGCGTGGACTATGGCTTTGAATGCAGATACGAACGAATGATTCAGCAAACGTATGAAAATATCAAATTGTTATTCTAAATAAAAATGAAGGTATTGTAATATTCCGTTAGATTACAGTTTCCTCAGACCAGATTAAAGTGTTCATAGAGATTATAGTATAATATAAACAATGCTAATTATATTTCTGAGGAAAGAAAAGGTGATATTTTGTTTGTGGCTAGATTAAAAATATGAAATCCGATTGAGATGTGCCAATGCTTAGCACAAGGTTTAGCAACGTTGTTCACTCATGGACGAGAAAAAAATATTGGAAATATTGATTTCCAGGATCTTAATTGTAAATATCCCACACTACCCACGCTACTCATTCAAATTCCACAACAACTTACAAACATGACAGACGTATATTTTGAGGAAGTTCCTTTGCCCACTAAATTCTCAGAACTGATTATATACTTCAACAAAATTGCCCATTCCCAATGCATCATCTCTTGTTTTAGGATCACAGAAAGCGCCTGGTGAAAAGCGATAGATTTTGTGCGAAAACTCAATTATTTTCAAATTGGTAATTAGTTGCATGGTATAGTAGATTTCAGATATTGAAAACGGCGATTATCTCATGACAATCTTGAAAGTGAAAAGTAAACATGAGTTTTTCAAAATATATAGCAGAATACACGTGCTTTTAAGGAACACATTATATTTTGTTAGAATTGGCGCCATCTATCCAATCATTTCAATTCACTTTTTAAGTCAACCTATCTTACCCTCCTTCACATATCTTAGCAACATATGGTTCCCTTTCAAACTTTCTAAGCGTCCGTTCTGTCGATGTTTCAGAACCCCATTGCCAGCCACAGTTAGCCTTCAAATCTGTAATCTCTCTGGTACAGAACTATGGGATCATGTTTCCGCGGGTTGAAATCATGTTGGTCTCGCTGTAAACATAATAGGCCATCCTAACACATACCTCGTTCGCGGTATCCTCGACTGATTCTATAGCTCGAATATTTGCTTTTTGAACTAGCCCAGACATGCCGATGGGGGGGGGGGGGGGGGGTTCTGGGGGGGTGTTTTGTTGTCTACGAGCGCAAGTAAGTATATGAATAATAAATCCTACCCCCCCCCCCCCCCCCCCCCCCCCCCCCCCCCCCCAAGTTATTGGATTTTATTTTCAAATTGCATCCTAATACGCAAAATTTTCGCACAACATTACTTTTTATATACGGTTTTATTGTTTTGTCCGTCAAAAACGTCCTTGGCCCGTATGCCAACTACTACAATTTCCGACCTATTGCCGCAACTGATAATAATGGAATTACAATCCAAATAGAAATAACATAATAATGCTAATTTCCAAACCGGTGATGATCTCATGTTCAGAATTGGTGGAAGTAGCGCAATGACCATGAACTTGGCATAAGTCATTTAGCGCAGATACCACTCATATACTTTTATAAAGCGGTTCAGTTTTTAAGAAAAATAAAATGAATTACTGGATGCGTTTGACGAAAATGATATAAAAGACCGTTGGTCCGGACCATACATCCCCGAAATTTTCCAAACTAACTACAGATGTTATTTCACCCCATTTTGTGTGACGACGCTTTACAAACCGGGAGACAGCAAAACGTCAAACTATAGATAATTTCCTTTATATCGACTTTGTCGATCGAAGTATTTGGTCGTCTTATTTACACAAGACAATTTTTTTTTAACAAGTTCATGATAATCACTGATTATGAGTTTGGTTTCCTTGAAAATCACAGTACAATTCACACTGTAATGGACATAATGACCTCGACACTGGTAGATTTAGAGGATAACAAACAAAATTGTAATGTTTTTCTTGACTTGTCGAAAGCTTTCCCACACTGTGAATCACTATCGATAGCAAAACCTTCATTATATAGTATTCGCGGAAATTATAACTCAGTTATTTGTCGCAACGTAGTCAATAGGGCCTACGTAAGACTGAGATCCTCAGTATCAAACCAACTCCTCGCGACTTGAGATGTTCCTCAGGGATCGATTTTAGGCAGCAGTTTACTGTTTTACTCTTACTGTTCGCAGCAGTAGAATGTTTTCTTAGGACATATGTGTAGCAAGAAGTCATCATGATTTCAATCCCCTTCAAATAATTATGAATGATGAATTAACTAAAATTGAAGATCAAATGAAGGCAAACAGGTTTACAGTAAATTATCTGAAAACAAATTACATGCTCCCACCTCGCAAAAACCAAGGACCATTATTCAATGTAACCGTTGGTGGTAAGGATCTACTCGAAGTTCCGAATACAAAATATCTCGGTTTACTCTTTGACAACGAATATAAACGGCAAAATCACATTGATTATCTTGCAAGTAAATCGCCAAAGGTAGTTGGAATTATATTCAAACCCAGGCCGTACCTTACATTTCATTTCTTAAGAACTGTATATTACTCACCATTCCATTCTTGTGTAGAATTAATTAATAGAACTGTTACTTGGGGCAGCTGTAATAAGACCCTGATAAACTGCAAGCATCGCAAAATAAGAGAAACTCAAGAGCTATTTTCCGACCCCACATATACACCTGTTGATATATTCTACAAATCAATGATAGTAGCACTACATCAAATCAAAGACCAAGATATATGTATATATATATATATTTTATATATATAATAGGGAGGCGCATGTGATATGGCTCGAGTTTTTCGTGATACCATAAAATATATAAACATATACGCATTAGTACTCAGTAGACACGGGCAAAGGCCCCGAGACAACAGTTACGGAGATATATACGACATTATCAGCCGACTACGCTAGTGTACGGTACACCTACGTTTGATCACGTGTTCATATCAAAATCCATGACATTTCCGTTTCTTTAAGTTAAGATTAAATGTGATTAACAAATAAGTTTAGTAAGTCTTTCTGGCATACGCTTAATACAGGTTAATACAAGCGAATCATCAAGTGGACTATCATAATATTTTGTGGAACACCAGATTCTGCCCGCATTGGATTTTATTGTGATTGCTTTTGGTTGCCATCTTCAGATTCATATGGAGGACTAACTTATGGAGGCGGTTCTTTTTTGTTAGCATTAACTGTGAACGATTCCGTCGAAATGTTCTACCATCTGGAGTTACCACATTTTATGATCTCGGAGTGTTGTGTTCAGTCACAACTACTGCAGGAATCCACTCTTTTCCTTTAGTCAATCGAATTACGCCTTTATCACGAAGAGGAGTCAATCGATCATGAAAAACTTTTGTTTCTTCTGCCTCTGTTCAAGATTGTTCTGTATGCTTTTGCTCTACTTGTGTGCAACTTACTCTTGGCTACAGGGGGTTTCGTTCGCACTCTTCTACCCAATAATATTACTGCTGGTGATTGCGTTATGCCAGTCAGAAGAGTGTTGCGAAAAACCAGTAAAAAAACATCTTGGTTGGAACAAGCGGCCTTTTTAAACAATTGTTTGATCGTTTGAACATTTTTCTGCTAACCCGTTTGAACGCGGATATTTAGAACTGGGCGTTATCAAATGCCCATTATGAATTGATCGCTTATCTCATCACGGTAGGTATAATATTTACCAATAAAATTTCGTACCTTGTACCCATCATTTGACCAACCTATTTTTAGCGCTCATTTTAATTCTTGCATCCAAAACTTTTTCGTTTCTTCTACAAGGTTTTCATACGCCTTTTCGGATATTTTTGCAAATTCAACTACATTAATTTCAAATTTTTCAAAGTCTTCGTTTATCTCCATCATAGAATGTGCTCTTGATAGTGCATCAACCCATAAAAAGTTGATCACCAGATTTATAACGCACATTTAAATTATAAGGCCGGATTTTCAAAATCATTTTTTTGAAGTCTCGGTGGAGCACAATGAATCGGTTACTTTAAAATCGATTCAAGGACTTTGTGGTCAGATTTTTCATGAATAACCTCTTGACTATACAAATAATAATGAAATTTTTCACATCTGAAGACAATAGATAACATCTTTTTTTCTACCTTCGCTGGCTTTTAGTCAATGCTTTTGAAGCATAGGCAACAGTTCAGTGATTCTGAATTATAACAGCGCCCAATTCCACTACAACTAGAACCAACTGATCGGAAGGCTTGGTATTATCAAAAAACATCACAGCTGGACTATTCGAAGTGCATGATTTTAATTGATTGACTGGATATAAATTTGGCTAGATACGTCACCGTACCTAAAAATCGTTGCAACTCTTCAACGTCAGTTCAGTAACTGCTCGATTGCTCGGACTTTGCTTGGACAAGACTTTAAACATTTACCAGTTAACGAATAACCAAAGTAGCTTACCTCTTCGAGACGAAATTTGTACATACTACGCTTGAATTTTAAATTCAAAGATGGCGTCTCTTCAAAAACTTTTTTCTACCCTTCATCTTGTTGATTGGAGAGTTAAATGTACAAAGCTTGCAACTTTCGGGGTCAAGTTTTACCTGCCCAAATCCATGGTTAACATCCAGTACAGTGAAACATTTTACACTTCTTTCCGCAAGCCGGGCATATTTACATTATAAGCTCCTGTCTGGCCGACTGCTCGCCTAGTAAACGTTTTCTGCGTTCGCTTCGATTGCCCGATCTGATTAACTGATGATGATCCTTGCGCGCCTTGATTCATCCATCTCATGTATTTTTTTTTTTTGAAGCTTCGCCAGCCCTTGCAATATTTATCGCTCTTTCGAGATTCAGATCTTCGCGTAGAAATCGTTTAGTCACGAGACCAATTGTAAAGCACAATAGAAATATAAGATCGGCCAATATAGGATATGAGTTATAATAACCTTGGCGTACTCATGTTAAATTCCGCAAGTAGGCTGCAATATCGTCTGCAGTTTATGATCAGTTCACTTGCAGTGAGAGTTGGGGAAAATTATGAGCAGCCTTGACATAAGAAATTTCTAAACTACCATGAATGATACATAAGATAAATTCAGAATCACTACAAATTGGAAATATTCTCATTGCAAAAATAGTCGGTTGAAATTCAACCCAAATTTTTTTTAATCTGGGATGTTGCGAATATATTGATGCTTGAAAATCCTACTCCCTGTGTACTTGCGTACTCGGGATTCACGGTTGTAATGTGTTGATCGCCAAAAGTGAAGTTATATAAACCGATGATGTTGTTCCACATATTTGATCTAGCCACATTCAGTACTTTTTGACATTGAGAAATGTTTGAGGTTCGATGCAAAAGCAAGAGTATTTCACCTAACGTTCACGTGTCATTTGCCGTCGGCCTATAATTTTGTAGACCACGCTGTGGTATAAAAATTCAGTACATTATTGTGATGTATCTAATTTCCAATACTGTTTATGTTTATTTGAATCTTATTTGTTAGTTGGTAAATGCTCAGCTACCGCCACTTTGTTTACGTCTCGCTCACTTGTTGCCTTGTATCTAGTATTTACTATTCAATCCACTTTGTGCTAGGCTGTCAAAGAGTTGATTAAAGCCTAGTCATCATCCTAGAGTTGTAATTTGAATTGTATTCTGTAATAGGTGGCCACAATTTAATCAACTCTTTAATAATACGGACCGTCTGTTTTCTTAACATGGAGAATTATTTGAGATTCGATGCGAAAGCCAGAGCGCTTTACCAAACATTCACGTGTCATGGGCCTTTGGCCTATAATTTTGTAGACAACACTGTGGTAAAAATTAATTCAGTACATTATTGTGATGTATCTAATTTTCAATACTGTTTATGTAAATTTGAATCTTATCTGTTTAGTTGGTAATTGCTAAGCTACTGGCATGATTACGTGATCTTAAATTGGTTGATTACTTCGTTTACGTCCGACTCACTTGTTGCCTATCTCTAAAAGATTCTATTAAAGCCGAGTCATGATTCTAGAGCCGTAATTTTAATTGTATACCGTAATAGGTCACCACAAACACTACACCGAACGCCGGTCGATCGAAAGTGTTGTGCTTGAGCGATCGCACTGGAGTTGTGTGATAAAAAATGCGTCAGAATTCGAGAGTTCAGACTGATCCTGCGTACACTCGGAGCGACTTGTTTGGTGGATAGGAAATACGCGCTTCCGCATGCTGAATATTTCAAGACGCATTTGCGAGCCCCTAAATGCGTTTCCTAGCGGAGTTTCGTGAATGGGCACATGATCTGGAATGCAATTGATGGCCATATAAAAAATATTCCCAAACTTGCAGGTTTCTCTAAGGTTTATTTCGATAAGCTGTTGGAAAGATATTAATGTTTTCAGTTTTTTCTCACTCTTGAATTTACCATCATCTAGTGACACTTCACAAATGTATACGTGACAAATGACACGCATTTATATTCTAGCTTTAGCCGACATTTGACGCTATCTCCGCTCGAATTTTCCAAGGGAAAGTCTTCAAGGCCGGGTCAAAACTCTTCATGATGGTCGTATTGCAGATACGTGACGTGTAATGGAGATGTCTACATTCCCATCCACTCCTACGAAATGGGTATATTAAGTTTTATAATAACGAAGACGCACAAAAAATTAATGAGGCAATACGTGGCAAAATACCAGCGGAAAACATGTTCTAATGGCACCGGGTTTTTGGAATTTTATCATAATTATCAGGACAGAATTAGATCTCTCAATACTATGATCAAATCAAAACCTGTTTATTTTTGGAAATCTATGATAGGCTTATGACAGATGTTATATTGGGATTATTTTCTGCTCTCATTTCCTTGCACAATTCCACTAGTCCCGTTTGGCCTCGCGTCAAGATGCATCTGTTGGGATGAGGATTCCTTAGTTCTCGTCCCTGTATTCCATGCAGCTCATTGTACGCTAGATGTTTTAGGTGACTTTATAAGTATGATAGGTCTCCTTCAGCCTTGCTCGGAGCGAACCTTGATGAAAAAACGGCCACCCATTTTTATTTATTTATGGCAAAAGATTTTTGCAGAAAGCTTGAATATATCCTTTCACCTAAAGTATATTACGATTTTACACCACGAATCAAAATTGCGACCGATGCAAAATTTTAAGGCTACGCGTCTAATAGCATGGAAGATATTGCTGAAACTAGAGCACCATAAGAACATGCTGGGCAAAATTACCAGAATCTTTAGAATCCAAACATTTATCTATCCTGCGAGCTCATATTCTTGAATATGCCCCGAAAACCCTACCACCTCGCTAAATTTTCAGGAATAGGTGAAAATATATATTTTGGATGTATATGGAAGCTGCAGCATTTCACAATATTCTGTTCCCTACAACCAGATAGAAGATATATAGGATATAATTTCAGGAAGAGAAAGGCCGAACAAGCAAACGGAGACCTTCATTATTTTCATAGATGCATGGCAAAGACTAATTTAGGGAAGCTTGTAGCATTAGTTTCTTCCACCCTGCACAACCTAAGATTGAATGCATAGTGGCGAAAATGTCAAATCTGATTAATTGTCTGCTCATCCACTCCAGCACAACTCAACAACAGGACAGTACCGAGATAAGTGCTGATATTTGATTCAGTCAAAAGTCCTAGACATTGAATAAACAAATTCAACTGTTAAGATGAATTCTCTGCTGTTGTAAAACTATAAACAGATAATTCAGTTAAATGTCTAAGCAGAAAAGTTCAATCCACACAATACGCAGAATTACCATCAAAGCAAATCCTTAAGTGACAATTCATCGGTGACCCATGCTCAATGAAATATATCTCTGATGGAATAAGAAAACTAGCAAACAAAAGACATTAAAATGAAAATCAAAAACCTATTTTGTTTTAGAAGAACGCTGAAAGTCGAAAGATCCGAATGAGTTTTCTTTTTGAAGCAAATGTCACTTTAGCTTTGTCTTCATAGAGTTTTCAAGGAGCCAGAAACTAATTCATTGACACTAGCAAAAAAACAAAGTAATCATCTGAGTAAAAATATTGAGGGATTAAAAAAATGAATCATCTACAGAACAAGTGATGTCCATCATGAGCAAAATGTTTGTTTTATTAAAATGCTTTGGCCTATGAATGGAAATCTAATAAACCCCAAATTAAAGATATCAAACTTTTTATTGACTAAATTTTGAAGGATATATTTCGTTACATTCAGTATCTTGTCTTTGCCCGATATTGTGATTTAATATCTACAACTCTAATACACACAATTGTACTAAAATAATAATCAGAAATACGAAGTAATAATAATAATAATAGGCGAATATTGCAGTGTTTAATTATTATACGTTGTATGTTTACAATCTGTATACACAAGATAAATGACAGAAGGGTCAAAAACATCAAATATCCATGAAAGATTTTTAGTGTTTAAGTATGAAAAGAAAACATAAAAATATACGTCAACGAACCTATCCCTTTCAACACTTTTGCTATTCGAAATCAAAAGGAAAGGAATTATTTGGAAGTAATGAGCTGAAACAGAATTGATCCATTTTCATTAACGCATTGAAAGTGGCGACTTTCCAAGCTCATAGAAACATGGAAAACAATCAATGTTAGATCCATATGTACAATAACAAAATTAAATTATCATTCATAGCTTGAAACAGGACCCAGTTAGAGAATGGGGATCAAATATAATTTTTTGAGCGTGGGTCACTGATGGAACGTGCCGCACGGTCCAACCTGTGATTCATGTTTGACAAAATAAAATTTCTGATTGAGATTTGTATAATTTTTTTGCTGGGTATTTAAACATTATAAAACCTTGATCTAATAACAAAGTCGACAAGTTTGTCGTCATTTATTGAAAGATTATCGAACACACTTTGATCTTTTGTAGAATGAAAGTGGGGCAATTGTAAAATTTTACCTCTTAGATAAATTTCCAAGAAATAGAAGCCATTTCCATGAATTGCCATAATTGCTGGAGAATAGAGGTGCCAACAATTCAAAAAACATGGAACAACGATTCATAATTATATATATGTATATATAACAGTATATGAAAAATAATGCATGTGACAGTAATAATTAAACATGAAATTATGTGACACACAAATAATATGTACTATCAGCACAAATGAGTGCATTCATAAAATCACTTGGGTGCCAGATATGCCAAATTATAATTTGAGTTACAAAATTTTCTAACATGATATAAATAAATGTTTTTCATGATGAATAAAATTCACTGAATAGTGATGTTTCTGTTTCTGATTTTCCAGTTACAGATGAACTAAAACATCTTGGCTGCAAATCTGAGTTGAACAGTATTTGATTATTAGTACATACTTATAAATGCTGCCAAAATTTTAGACTTTATGAGTATGTGCGTATAAGCGATTTTGTAGTCTAATTTCCCAGTAAATAAATTTAGGCGGGAGAAAAATACTTATTTCTATATCACCAGCATAATCGAGTATATCAATACTTAACGACGTTGTACAAAATAGCGACACAAATAACAACATACGATACCGGTACATCCTATCTATTTTCAAAATCACAAATGATTTTATATAAATTGTTGATTTGTGCGATTTTGTCGTTGATGGAGAACTCATAATCTGTCTCTTAGTCTGACTGTTCATCAGTGGAGTATATATTGAATCTCTTTATCGTAGAACGACGTTATTAATACCCAGATCCTGGCCTTGCTGGTAGATTGGGTGGCTTCAACCCGGGAGCAGGTCGCCTGAAAATTTCATCAAAAATCATTATTTGCTGTAGGAACTTTTTAAATCGTGATAGTTGTCACCAGCTTGTTCATGAAAATGAAAATGAAAAAAAAATAAATAAAAAATCATGATGAAAAAATCTAACATATTTCCACAACAAACAAAAACTAAAAATTCAGAAAGGGCAAAACTTATAACAAAATTTAAAACATGTCAAAAATGGCATGAGTCGCTCAACTAAAGAAATAACAGAACAAACACAGTTAGTTCCTCAGGGAAATGGGCTGTTTTGAATAACTCAAAAACAGCACATTCGGGCACTTTCTCTTAGAAATATCAGTTTCACATTTGTTTCATTAACAAAATATTTTACGCACAATTGCCACTATATTCACAGTATCTGGATTACAGATCAAGAATACAATTTACAATTTGCTACCTTGGAATGGAGGGTGGTGGTCGAACACCTCCTGGTCGAGATGGAATAGGAGGGGCATTATACTGTGGTGCAGCTCCTGCTCCTGGGGGCCCTGGTGCCATTCTACTGTTGTTGGGTCGAGGCGGAGGACGCCGACCCATGACAGGACTTGGACCTCTGACACTGAAAAAGATTGAGAGGATTTTGTTAATAGTTATATTTCATAATCACCGAATAAATTTGAAAGAAAAATACTTCATATATTTCAACAGCTCTCCAGAAATTTACAAGAACATGCTTCAAGCTGAAAGGTAGAAAATAGACTTAAAAGATTGGTGAGTAAACACAAAACAAATTTAATTTCATTGAGTCGCATTCACGAAAAATACAGATTCCTTATTTAACATATGGGCATGCAATAATATTTAGCCAATGGTCACACTCCACCAAAATAAACAAAGCAAAGATTAGGAAGAAAGCAGGTAATATTCATCACAAATATTCATACAGGAAAATTATAATGTTATTAAGCGATTTATGATCGTTTGTACACCCATGAATATTGGAACAATATTCCTAGAATGAAAGCAAAAATAATCATGATTTATCCCCTTATAGGGTGATAAGGTTTATTGATGTGAATAGAAGAAAATACAAATAATAGGTTTCATATTCTTGAATTGGTCAATATAATTTATACAATAACATCAACCAGTTTATTAATGCAGTGGAGTTAAAAAATATCTGGAAATTCCTTCGTAAATAGGACCCAATCTGAAATATTATTTTGTTAAGTATGTACCTCGGATGAACCTCGTCTCGTCGAAGCGATCCATGAGGAACACATACTTAACAAAAGATCTTTTGACAGAATTTTTCCAATTGGGGCAAAAACCGAATTACTGAAACCCACTTTCGACTCAGCTATTATTGTTAAAAGATTTGCAACCACAGCCACACTGTCAGTAGCTTTTAAGAGATCAAAACAATATTTGCTGACGATGTCAGTTGAATAATTGTCCAATATATTCTTAATACAACTGCTTAATTTCATTTGGATTGTTCCTCAAACTCAAGATATCAACCAGATCAGAAAAAGTTCATCAATACATCTTTTGTTAAGTATGAGTCACTGATGGACTGCGTCGACGAGACGCGGTCCATCTGTGACTCATGCTTGACAAAATATAACTTCTGACGTGGAATACTTTGTGTCCAAATAAACTACACTTCTTCCTCAGGTTTAGTTTATAATGTTGAATTAGAAGGAACTTATGGTTTTTTCTCAAACCAGTATTTTATGCAAAGATGGAAAAGTTTTAGAAGATATAGAATTATGCAAGCATCTGGGAAGTCCAAAATAAAATATCCGTATTTTTAAAAATCGAATTAAATAAATTCCAAAAAATCAAACCAAATATCCAAAGTTAAATACATTAAAACTTTTTACTCATTTTCTGAAAATATATCTGAAAGCTGAATCGAATAGATTTAAAAAATGGGACTAAATATCTAGAGCAAAATTTAAACCAGTAATTAATAATAAATAAATTTTTCGAATAATCAAAATTTTTTACTTATTTTCTGAAAATACGCATGTGCTTTGCTCAATTCTACTCATTAAGCTGCAAAGAGCGAATCACGGATAGAACATTCTGAGCAACCCTGATAAGTTTGATGAGAAATTCAGTATGTTGCAATATTTCATGCGTCCAGGCAAGATTGTTTACGACAACACCTAAGTTTTGTTGGTTGGCCTTTCATGCTCGTCCAACGTTTTACAGGTTGAAGATTGCTACGTGTGGTTGACAATTCATTTTCCAGTAGATTTTCAGAACTTGCAGATTTCTTCAAAGTATCTTTCGTGTTCCGGTCAGTCGGCAGTGGCGGAGTATTTTGTGATCTTTATGTTTTTGAGTAAGATTAGATATGTCCATTGTGCTTGTATGAGAAAAGTCTATAATCCTAAACCTTCGTTGGATGTATTTATTGAGTACACAAAAGCACTTTTAAAGGTCTAACCCAAAACCAAATTTCTTCCTATTCCTATTTCAGTGTTATCTATGAGGACAACAATTAATACATTTTAGAACTAATACACAAAAACCCAATCAGAAAATATCTGCTGAATCATCCATGTGTGGTCAAGCATGCCAAGCATTGAAGAATTTGTTTTGTCAATCATGAGCCACAGATGGACCGCACCTTGGCGGCGCGATCCATCAGTTTCTTCATGCTTAAAAAACGTGTTTAAGATTATTAATCATCAATTATTCTTTAAATTTATGATGTTGCTTACGAATATTTCAACTCTATATAAAATGAAAAATCATTAACCCCATCAATCGTGATTTAGAGTTGCATGAAAATTTTTTGATTCCATGTTTTCGGTCAAAAACCAGGTAATCAAATTCACCAAAAGAAAAGAACCACACAAAACACACAAAGAAGGATACAAGCATTGTATTGACTCAATTGTACGCACATTGCTGTGGATACAATCATTATCAGTACACATATATCGGCCAATGATACAACTTTACCATTATAATTTCTGTAACACAAGGAACAGATGGACCACCTCTAGACAGTGCGATGCATCATCCCATGATTAACTGACCAGGTGTGAAGAAGGGTTCAAAGGCTATGATGCTGATAATTAAATTTATATGATACTATTCTATTCCACTATATATATATGAAAGCCAAAAATTTATTTTGTTTTAGCATTGTTAAAAGATATATCAGATAGTTGGTTCAATTATCAAATACCATTCATTAAATCGAGATTTGTTTCGTAATCGAGATTTGATTAAGTAAAAATTTTGGAAACTGTTTAAACTACTATATTTTTTTCTGCGATATTCATATCTACGAATATTGTTCTGGTAGTAAGTATTAGAAATTAACTATGACGTCTGCATCATAACGGCAGGAATTCTGGCGTTAACAATAACCTGAATATGTTGATTGTTTATTAAGAAACTGCAAACGATAGATCAAACAACAGGATATGCATAGCACTGACTGTGCACATTATATAGGAAATTTCACAACATGCAATCTACAATCTAATACAGTGATATTACAGACATGATAGATTTCCAGTAGAGATAGCACTACACTACACAAGGACAATATCACTACATCAATTAGATCATCTCTGTAAATAAAATTATTATTTTCAAAATTGTAGGAAAGAATTAATTTTAATGGAAGAAATTGAAAATTTTTATTCCAAGCTTCAATATTAGGAAAATGATCTATTAATCAAATATTTAATACTTTATAAAATCTGCGATTATTTTTTTCGATGAGTAAATCAAATACAACATGGCCAAATTTAAAAACAAATACTTTACTATTCTCTTCCGAGTGCCAGGTCATAGTCAGTATATTAGTATTATTTTAGTTCACGAGGAAATAGCATGAAATCCAGAGCCATTCACAAGATATTTAATTAAGCTAACTACCGGTAACTTTACAACTTAAGTTTCATGTCAAATTTTCATATATTGAGAAGTAAAGAGTATGCAATTTAATAACTATATATAATTAATGATTATATTGTCTGATCAGAATAAAAATCATACTGCAAGTCCATGGCGGGCCAAATAAATACATATCCCATTTTCTATTTATACCGGTGTGTAATATTTTCTTAAAATAGATTTTAACCCTGAAATCGGATGTTCCATTTCGAATTCAGTTTACCCAGTCTATGCTTTAAGCTGGTTTTTACTCTAGCTACATGCTAAATGTATGAAGTTATTATTTTTTTGTCTAAGCCAAAAGGTTGTACCTATAAATAAATATTTCATGAAATTTGTTAACATTTAGGATTATTTAAGGTTTTGAGTTGAGCAAAAATGATGAATTATGATTTGCTTCATACCTTGGTCTGGTAGAATGGACAGGAGATGGGCCGTTGGTTCCTCCACCTGCTGCTGCTGCTGCTGCTTCTTCGTGAATCCATGAATTATCAACTGGTGGGGGTAGTGAGGTCGCTACAGTCTGAAAAATACACAAATAAAAATTGAAAAAATATGTTTTTTTTTGCAGTGGTGGGCCACGTTGAACAAGGGAAAAAGTAAATTTAATGAGATGAGCGAACTATCCAAATTAAGAAATTTTATTTTGTCGAGCATGAGCCAAGGATGGAATGCGTCTCACTGACGCAATCCTTCAGTGGCACATACTTAACAAAAGATAACTTGACAACATTTTTCTAATTAAGACAAGGGAATGCACATGCCTCGACCCATCAGTCATCCACAGCCTACAATGGATGAAGACAGAAATTTTTTCGGCTGTATACCCAAATGTGATACTGTGACATTCAAAAATTTTGCTTTGTGAGGCATGACCCACCAATGTCAGCCGCACAAATAATAATAAATGTGAACTGTTTAATTCATCTTAGTTACCTTCATGTTAATGTCACCCATGATTTGCAGAGCTTCTTTCAAACTATGATACATTCTCAACATTGTTTCACGTCTTTCTGCCTCTTCAGCTGATTCTTCCATCATGTTGTTCTGAAGGATTAAGAATAATTTAACATAAACCATGTATTGCAAGAAGTGGCAAACATGAATAGTGGTAGATGGTTTTACTATCGTCCGGGGCAAATATCAAACTCTGTACTTTATTATAACGGTTCAATTCTCTAGTTATTACACCTTGATGTGATTTTTTGCTTCATGAATGGCCATTAGTTAGAACCAGATGCTGTTTTCGGTCTTGGATAAAGAGAATTTCAATTAAAAAAAACGACCCTTTCGAATCTTTAATAGATGAATTTTGATATACATCTGGTTAATATCACGATCATTGGGTTATTCCAAGCTACAATTACAGTATTTTGCAAAAGCGAGTCAATTAATATAAAGCAGTGCATGAAGTACAAATTGTGCAATGCATTTAAATGCAAGCTGTAACCTATAGTGCTTATAGAAATGCTATAATTTTTTTTAATCAACATTAGAAGCAACAGCTGAAAGAAACTAACTAACAACTATTGACAGTATCATGGTAGAATGTCAGCTATTCTGTTACTCAGATATCCGAAGAAAATGAATTGTGTTAGGAGAAAAATTAGCAAATGGACAATAATTCACGTTACATCTCCTGTCAGAGGATTAAAATGCTTTTTTTGAGTGTTTTTTTGAGATTATTGCCTATAAAAGATGAGCTTAACCTTTCATAATTGATGACATGATGAAAATTATATAATATTGAAACTTATTTATATATTAATACATACCTGATTTCCAGACTGGTAAAGATGAGCCAAAACCTCTGCACTGATAAATTCTTTGGTCTGTTAAAAATACAAATTTGAATCGATTAAACAGATATTAAAATAATCTGAAATACCTAAATTTAGTTCGTGAGAAACTTGATAAAGTTGATGTTGATGATGAGCTCGAAATGGAAAGTATACATTGATGCAAGAAAACGATTTGTCAAAATGTATCGAAGGCGATACTAATTTAAATTAAAATCTATGTCATTTTGCAAATTTTTGACAGATCCAGTACGAAGTTCAGTACAAATGATTCTCCTGGTCTAAAGGGTGAAAAAAAATTTCATACCATACCATAATACCAGATTGATCGAAGGTAACTTTGGCTGTTAACGAAGAGCTTTAAAAGCATTCATTTTTGTAAATTGTTCTAAGAAATTATGGGCAGAGAATGTTTTTTAAATCCAGAATAATATCCCGGCATTCATATATACCTGATTTATCATGATATACATGATTATCTTCGGCACTAAATCACGAATAGTTTTACTAACTATCGCCATGTAACTGTCGACAAGATTACGAATAGTTTCAACTTGTCGTTCAAGTTGTGGATCCAAGGATGTTGCTGATTCCTGAACTGCTTCCTCCTAATAAAAGTAAAATCGAGATCAAATTGCAAAAATGCAACAGCATAAAAATCAGAAAATCATTTTTCAAATTGCTAAGGACGAATGGGCATGAGGTAACTGCAGTGCCAATTACAATAACATTAGATCACATTATATATTTAGTATTATCAAATCATATCAATATATTTCAAAACAACAACTTGGAACTACTGGTAATTCTTTTTAAATCATCGCTCATATATTCAATTATGTACATTAAACTCTTACAATGTATTATATCAGTGAAATAATAAAATCAGCATATCACATTAGGTTATATTTGTCTTTTTCTAGTTGGTATATTTTATAGATGATCTCAAACTAGCATGCTCATTAAGAGAAATTAATTTCCTGAGATCGTCAAACACATAGAGGACTCAAACATAAGCTCGATGTTCACTAGTGACCGAACAAAGCTTCGTCATTGAAATTTTGACAAACTGATAGGAAAAAATTATTATCACACATACATACAATACTTTGGACAAAACACCATGCATATTTCGCATAAATAATTAATATAATAAATTTAATGGATGTGAAGTTTGTAGTGCAAAGGAGGGGCAACCATTTCGTAACTAGAAAATTTAGAGGTCCGTGAGATGAATTACTTGATTTTACTGAATATGCAAATTAATTAATTGTTAGTCTCATTCTAATTCAATTGACCATGCCATCCGGAGCATTGTATACAACTACTATAGCGCATCACATGATATCACTAAAGATAAGCTTCAAACATGAAAAAAAGCAATCAAATAAATATGCCAAGCTTCTTTTAAACTTCAAAGAAGATGTTTGAAGTTGTAAAGCAAATGTACAAATTCTTGTTCTATATGATGGTGTATTAGGACCGGAATGCAGTGTCAATTTTCCAATGTTATTTAACAATATAGAAAACAATTTTTTTTAGGATACAAAATACACTAGTTTATATTATAAAAGAATGTTAGGTACCACAAAATTCCCCTCTTTTTTGATGTAATTTTAAACCTTTTAATAATTTGGACAATTAGGAATGAAAGAATAAAAATTGTTTGAGCATCGACATAAACCTGTTTTTAAAACATCTGTGAATCAACTGTAATGATCTCATGTCAATCAACATGCAATTAGAGCTGGGCGTCATCAAGTGCTGTGTGATGTGCGACCTTGTTAAAAAAAATCAGGTGCATATCTCTAAATACAGGCGGGTTGTTGTTTCATGATATTGCCAAAGTTCAGTAAGAGACCCGTTTTTTGTTGTTACTTGAGGCGATCATGGATCAACTTGTAACCATTTTAGGTGGTACGTCACGAAATGCCGGTATCACGGCAAACCAACATTGTGAAAATTAATGCGATACAATATTTTGGAAAACTCAATACCGGTATTTACCGTCCTACCGATATTCCGCCCAGCTGTACATGCAATATAAAATATTTTCTATAGTATATTATGGCATGTGCAAAACTATACTAAACTATCAATAGTGCAAACAACAACAATATACTGCCAGCCCGTAAGACTGTCTGAATGGTTCTCAGCGTAATGAAATAAAACCACATCAAAAACTTGATAACTGCTGGATGGTCAATATTGCCTGTTAAACAATACACAATCTGTTACACCAATTCCACAATGATTATAATCAACGTGAAAATGTTCAGATTACAGGCTGGGAGGTAAAAAATAAGAGCAATATCAAAACTGCAACCATCCAGACATTCTTAATCAGAAAAATTTTGTCAAAGCATCTTTTGTTAAGTATGTGTCACTGATGGACACATCTGTGGCAGATGCTTGACAAAATAAAATTTCTGATCGAGTAAGGCAGTAACATAAGTGCAAATGTATTTCACCACAATAATGCTTTTTCAAAAAAAAACACTTCTTCCTTGTGAAATACCATGAAAAATCATACATAATCATGCATGACATATATTGTTACCTCTGATCCATCCTGTGATAATTGCAAAAAAATTTACCAGTTTAATTTTCTGAGTTCTAGATGTAAATTCTAATGTACCTACGAAACGCTAAAACAATGTTCAAATTTGTACCAAAATATCCAAGATGCATAAGACATGGTACCTTCTAACAAAATTCTAACAGGAAACAATGCAACTGCAACTAAAGTTGTTGGATTTTGACACAGTAAAGTCAACTTTTCTTTAAATCCAAAGTATGGCATAGGGAAGTTCAAGGAAATCATTTAAAATTCAAGTCATAAATTCGAAAAATCAGAAATTTAATTTATAAAAATATGCCTTAAATTTTCAGACAAATTTTCAAATATATTTCATATCAAACATATTTCAGCAGTATTATGTAAATTATTGTCAAATTTTAAAGTGAAAAATTTGGCATATAACCTGATTGTTAGGCATAATGATTTTTTTAAAGATCTTTTTCACAATACTAGTAGTATTTGGGTAAAGGAAATAGTATTGGAACTGAAGAAACTTCTACTGAATATTGTAAACAAGCTGAAAAGGAATAAAATATAAACTAAATCTGACAAAGCAAGCAACCGTATAAAAGGTTTAAAATCATCAATACTTCTATGGAATAACACTTAATGGCCACTTAATAGCAAAGAGTTACTACAAGATGTCGTACCATCAACTGCACACTTAAGCAGGAAAAATTCCAAACGGAATTGAACCGCTATAGGAAAGTGCACAGAAAGGTTGCAGATACTAGTATCGATATAGACTTGATATTTGGTAATTTCTAATGTCATCGATTAAAAATCTTGACAATATTCCCCATTGTTGATTTCCGATTTTTTAAAGAAAACATCATCTTCAAAATATAATCAAAATTTTAAATCAGGCTTGAAAAAAAACGAATCATTTCCTAATTATGCTTGTACACACAATGGTTAGACAAAAATAAAAAAATAATTTTGATAAACTTTTTAAAAGCATTACGAAGACATGCAAGCATGCAAGACGCAGAAAACATAACATACCTTTTTAGAGCCCTGCATGATAACGAGCAAAAAATAAAATGTTAATACAACACCCATGCAAACATAATAGCTGAAAAAAGTAAAAAAACTTCAAAAAATATCATTGCCAATTCAATTCAGTTTAAAAAATAATAGACAGATTTTCACAATGTGATTTTTGAGATTTCAGACTATTTTTTGTGAAATAGGTTGAAAAATATAAAAATAAACGACACACATGAAAAACAGAAGTTGGAATAGAATTCCAGAATAGTGCCAGATTTGACCAAGCAAATTTGCCACACAAGACATTCGACAAGCACAACAGAAAACTGTCTAGGACTATCCTTATAGTTTAGTTTAAACTGTATTCAAAATTCGCCATATAAATGAAATGTTTCAACATTAAAAATAAATTTGTACATTTCGCAGCAAATTTAAGATCTATGACAAATTTTACAACATAAAATTTGGCGTACATCATGATTTTACTGCGAAATAAATCATTTTAAGATTTTGCAAATAATCTAAAAACAAAATAACTTTCAATCAGACATTTAATATACTTGATTTCGAATAAGGACATTCCTAAAACTGATCCACTAAAGTAAACATTCATTCATTGCATCAGGAATGACATGGAGCGAGAATTTAAAAAAAAAATAAACAAAAAGAAATGATTTGCTTTTATTTTTGTAGTTGAGTGCTTTCAAAATATATGAACCCCTTTGCAATCGATGCATCACGCATGCAAGATAAAAATGTCCGAGACAGATGAATTGATTCAAACTATATTTTCACTTTTCGAGATGGTTTTCATTTTTCGTTTTTTTAAATCAACAGGTTTTTGCAAATAGCACCGAATAGGTCAAAACAAGTCGTTGCTCGTGAATTATTGCACATAAATTCGATAAAACACAGGTATACAATTTAAAATTAACAAACGAACCAAGAATTTCCAGTTAGAGTGACATTTCTTTACCAAACAATACTTTTAGAACAAAATAAAACGGTGAAAAAGCGTGCAATGGACAAAAATACATGGAGATATATTTTACCTCTTTCTTTTCAGTAACACGCTCAGGAAAAACTCCGGCTCTCAAGAACGAAGCTTTCCAGCTGTCAACTTCTTCTTGGTTCTCGGCAGATAATTCCAATTGCCTGAAAATTAATCGGTACAAAACATCATAAAAAAAGTAGTGATTATCTATTTTCGTCCATCAAAATCCAACAGCTCAGTCCAAATATTATTCAATTCATTATAAAAGAGCATTTTTTCAATATATAAGATAACACAGTATCAAATCTTCCTGAAATATGTTCGACTGAACTAGGATTTTGCTAATCTCTAAAATATCACGAGCCTGTATTTTTGAAGATTATTCATTCGTTCAATCCCAGTCAGAAATATTTCAAGATTTCAAAAGCACATGTTTTGCTTGAAAAAATAAAATTTCTAATCTGCGTCCAAAAAATCTAGATATGTTCATTATCCAACTGCGGTTTCATTTTCGCAGAAGGTATCCATTTTGAGGAGAAGTACAAAAAAATAATGCCTATGAAAAAGTCACATAGTAAATTCAATTTTAATGTTATTCAGAATTTAATTTAGTGCACACGTTAACAACTATGTTCATAAATTAAAATATTCAAGAGTTACTTAAAAATATTTGTGAAGCGAAATACCGCTCCATGTTGTCGAATCCAACCCACAGTCTTAGTATTGTGGCAAAATTAGCCATTTTGAAAGAATCGAAAAAAAATGTCAGAATTACCACTGCCAATGTAATCAAAAAAGAAAATGCTTAACTGTGAAATCCTTCAACTTATAATTATAATGTTGATAGTTTCAGATAAAATCCAGCTGATAAAATTGATATAAAAGTTACTTGCAGGACACACAATATTCGTAACTTAGCTTACCTGTGATCTCTGTAAACATTCCTTGATTCAGTGTTGAACAAAGCAAAACCATGTTTACTTGACATGAAACCTTTCTCCAGATCACGAATTTTGATATTTTCAAGAGGAAGCATGTATTTTTTATCTTTTTCCTAATAAAAAAAAAAAAAATTGTTCAGACCAATAACAGATACATTCCATCAAATATGATTTATGTTCCAATATTATATATTGGGTTTGATGCTTACAAACATGTTTCAAATTTTATTATTTATTTCTATGGAATATCGCTCAGAGTAACGACGCAGGAGACTTATCACATGAGTCTCCCAGAAGCCCTAAATACAGATATGAAGACTCCAGGATCCTCATCCCCGGTAGAAACTTATTGACCTGAATTCTGAACCTATGATTTGAAAAGCAGTATGGAATATGTAAATTCCAAATTACAGAAGTTAGTAGCAAAAACGAAATTGTTTTTGGTATTTTGGAACTTCCACAGTGAATGAATGTGAATCGGTAGTCAAACATATGGACAGGTTAAAATTTTTTCTTATGATGTAATAGCTGAAGCTCTAGTGAAGCTTTTTCATCATAAATCAAAAATATTTGTTGATATACTTATCAAATACGGTCACTGATTGAACAAGCCCCAGTGACACGTTTCGTCAGTGGCCATATTAGATAAAGCTCACAGTGAATAAGCTGTCGGAACAGAAGCAATTATAACAATTGTAAAAAGTACACAAGCAATGACAGGAACCAACCTCTTCATCCTTATACCAGGATACATTTTCAGCCGTCAGAACAAACCAGAAATCTTTGGATCCTCCTTTCATAAAACTGACGTTATGCAAACTCAACCATCCTTTTCGAACAACCTGCAAAAAAAGATTTTTCAAAATTAACATCTTCAGATAATAATTATTATATTATTATTTTGAAAATGCAGACCTATATTATGTGGGAAATTAAGCAAAGTATATTAAACAAAATTGATACGAGTGGCAAAAAAGGTCCAACCCTAAAAAACTCATAGAATTATGATGTATATTTGAAAGCCTTGCGAAAATGCTGCCAACTGTTAGACATAATTGCCATATGTTAGCAAATTTATCGTTTTTGCATTATCACAAGTTGTTGTAAACATAGGAGAAATTTTTTTTAATGTGCTACCATTATTTCCACACCAATGTACCGGTATACAAATTAGAACTGTAACATATTGAGATCTACAATGCATGAATGTACCTCCAACATAATATTGTTTTCATCAACTGTACAAAATGTTCATGTTATTTTGTTTGGATGAACGCAAATGCTTCAAACCATCAACACTGCTATTTCATAGCAGTGTTGGTGAATTTGAACCTTCTTCTACAGATTGTATTCTTCTAGTACTACACACTCAAAAAGAAACATTTTTATCATCTAGCAAGAGATATTATATATCATTGAATATTGCTCATTCACTAAACTTTCTCTACCTGCAACACGCAATAGTTCATCAGATGTACACATTAGCGATAGTAACTCAAAAAACTCATCAAATATTATATCATATAAAGTAGAAAAAATTATAAAGTGATGTGATGGAATATCGGTTCAAAAGAGTGTAAAAAGCTGACAAATATTTAATATAATGAAAATTCTTGGTTCATGAAGTATTATGAAGAGTCCAAGTCATTTCAATTTCAAGCACTCTCCAATAAAATCTTTTAGACAGTTTGAAATAAGGAAATCCACAGAAAATATTGAGAAAGGTTAATAAGATATATATATTTTTTTAGTTGAAATTAAACTTAGAAGTTATGTGTGAATTGACACAAAACAATATAAAATTACCCAAACTTTTTCATCCTAGACATGAAAATGTAAATATTGCATTGAAGAAAATGTGATATCACAACAAAATAAAAAACATTCTTAGCGCAATGTGATGCACTTGTGCTTGTTGAATTGTGGGGAAAAAATTATTTTCTGTCAAATACCGACCAATGAAATTTTGATTTTGCATTGCCTAAGCATGCAAGCAACCCATTGTCACAATGACAAATTGCTTTAAAAAAGGACAAGCAGTTTTTTAGCTATTATTAGCATTCTGTTTTTAATAATTCTAACATTTTAATTCAGTGGAAATATTTGAAAATTGCAAGTACCGGTAATTTTAACAAAACTCTGTAGGTTGTTTTTGAATAATGAGAGATAATTCAAGAATCTATTAAATTGTTACCTGGTTTCCAACACTCTTTTGCTTTGTTCCTCTATCAACCCCACGCTGAGAAGCACTGATAAAATGAAATATATATTGGTTATATCATCCAAAATATTAAAATTTCTCAACAATGTATATTTTATACAACCTTTTCCAGTCTGCAAATCAGAAAGATCCTAACCAAATAAGAACATTTATTTTGGTCATCAAAAGTGCGATCAATTTGTGACATATAATATATAGAAAATTGTAATTCAATAGATTTCGAATAATGGAATAAATGTTTCAATAACAATTACATCAGCCCAAGATGATATAATTATACTATAAATACATATACCAACTATACTACGATGTACGAGGGTTTAAAGTAATTGCAGCTGTTTTTGAACTTGAAAGGACGTTTTCTGTTCAAATTGATATACCACATTTGAATTGTGAAGATACCGGTAAAAGCATGGCTGGAAGCAGCGCAACCAACTTACGACCACTTATATGCAGGGCTGGGCATTTCGGTTCGGTGATTTGAAGCACAATATATATTCGAATCTATTGTAAATTGTTCATAGAACAAATACTCACTAAATGGACTAGAATTTTCATTTTTAATGAGAAAATGCAATCGATTTTGGCCAACTTTACCAAATTCAATTATATTTCGTCATTAAAAAATGAAAATCATTGCTTTTTGACATGGAATGTGAATTGAACATACACTAAAAAGTATAAATTTCTTGATTTTCATAACGAAGACAAGGTATAATTGTAAAAATAGGATATTTTAATCAAATTCGAATTCCAAATGATTTGGTTTTGCTCAGCCCTACTTATATGGCAAAGGGCAACTACAAAATATAGCACTAACAACCACGCTTTAACATGAATATACTCCCGGACAGAACAAAACCGATATAGCAGTACTGACATATGTGGAATACAATAAAACAGCATCCTCGCTATTGAAAAGCATGATATTGCATTCACAAATAACAATCATATTATTGTTTCCATTTTTCCGGTACTTATAAATCAATAGTGGTGGTGAAAATTAAATACCATTGATTTCAGAACAAATTGAAACTATCTTTCTGAATCGATTCAAAAGGGATAATAAATGAAAAAAAATTCTTATAAAAATTGCAATAATTGTACAAAAAAATGCAAATCTCTGCTTAATCTTCTACTTATTTAGAATCTCAGTAAAAAATCAAAGAAGAATAATTTTGAATTTGTTGAATCATGAACTGATTTGAATAGCTTGGACATTCCAAGAATTTTTTAATTTTTTATCAAAATTCGTTCAGACCAAGTCTGCAGGAGACAAATCATACTTGAAAAGTTTCCTGAAGTCACTGAAATGCAAAGTGCTACACGAAATGCAGGACTCCCCTGATAGATGTCTATTGACTGCAAAGCCATGCAACACAATTAGGAAAGCAGTGAGAAAGCACGAAATTCCAAAGAGAGATTCTTGGAAAAAACTTGCATAAAACTGTTTGTGACATTGTGGAACCTCCACATTGAATGGGTGAATATTACAAGATTACATATTTTGCCAAGCAAGTGCCACTGATAGATCACGCCGACGAGGTGTGGTCCATATTTGCCCCATGCTTGGCAAAATCAAGTTACTTATTAGGACAGACAAAATTATCCATGAAATATTTTTCAATTGGTAAACAAAAAATTATTTGACAAATTAAATTGTAAAGCTCGATTTTCACACTCGTTAAAAGGTTACTTGGCAAATCCAATAAAATCTTGATGGTTGGTGTTTATGTATGAAATTTCACACTCGATAAGCATTTTGATCTGTGATGGTTGAACATAGAATATCATCAGTTTATAAAAGTAAAAAAATTAAGGAACTTACTTAGCGAAACCAATAAAATCTTCGTGATTAGTGTTAATATAAGCTAGTTCAAAATCAATCAGTAAAGCAACCTGCAACATAGAATGAGAGAATGAATTGAAAAATTATCAATATTTATCGATCTTCCAGGAACTAGGAATAAAAATATACAAGCGAATTGCGAAAATGGAAGATATTTCGAAGCAGGAACAATCAGACTCCCGAAGAAAGTGGCCTTTATCAGATAGTTAGGGTTTCTCTTCATAATTACAGACTTGATGGTTTTGAGACTCAGAAGAAAATTGCATCGAAATTACTCACATACATTCGAAAAGAGACTTAAATCTTCTAGCCATAGATACGTCATAAAATATTGCTCATTTGCTAAATTTTCTTCTGATGGAATCCATTTTCTTTGGGTGTCTGAGCAGAGTATCTTCCATTCTGCTGTACTCGCTATTACATCAGAGATATATCACAGGAATGCATATTCGAGTCAAACAAATTGTTTTAAATTTTTTAATCTCACAGCAGCTCGCCTGTAGTAGTGATACATAATATAAAATCAAACATTTTCATCAATATATATAATAATATGAATTTGTCATTTATAACAGGAAAGGATTCAATTCCTAATGCATAGACTTCCTTATCGTAGATTAAAATTTACCTGCTGTTTTGATTTTGCCTCTCTCTCTCTGACATGAGTGCTAACAATTCTGTCAGTTTCTTCACGAAGAACTGGATATCTTCCCATCTTGCAAAATAACGAGACTTTGTTTACAACATATAGAATGACTCGAAAATACAGCATAACAAACTAATCCACCATAATTCAAATGAGGAAATTGTTATTCGAGACAAGAACTTTGTATGTATAGAGCAACCAAATTGATGAAACTTGTCACTAACACCAACAAAGTATTGGCTAGAAAATTTAGTCATCTTATTTTGAATGTCTGGTAGTAACCGAACTAAATAAAAAGATTTGAAATCATCAATAGTGCTATGGAATAGGATGAACATGAAAATGAACATTTCAGATACCTGATAAAAACAAGATCCTGCCACCTACCAGTCAACGATAATAGTTTGGGGAAGTTACACGCTACATGATCTTGCAAATAATATATAATATCATAAAAACTTTACTATTTATTACCAATAGGAATAAATATGCATAATAATATTGAATAGCATTTCTTCTCCCCACCTTTTCACTGCATTGTCTAATAACATTTATCAATTCTGTCGTTACAAGATCAACACATTTTAATGATGGTGCCTGATAAAAAACAAATAAAACAATGGGTAAGCAAGTATTATTTCAAATATCACAAAGAGACATTTACATATTCATATTCGAGATTTGAATATTTTTTAAGGAATCATGTAGGTAGTCAGATATGGTGTAGACTTAGAGTGTAGTTGCCGGTACTTCATTTTGTACAGATTCATTTGCCAGTAGAGTGGCGATTAGTTGATTCCTTCTAGGTATTGCTTGCTTAGAGTACATTTCAATAAAAATATAAATATCAAAATATTTTATATGCTCAAGTACCTTCAATTTTTCTATCTGTCTTTTGACAATTGCTTCGAAAGCCATGTCTGGAGTGAAAAGTCCAGTCCTGATTCCGTTAATGTTTCGAATAGCATATGCAATCTCCTTCCGAAGTGTTGTCTCATCAAACTCCATCTAGAACAAATAACAGTTGATTCATGATAAAAAAATCTTATTTTCCTTCAGGTGTCAGATATAACTAAGTCATTTTTTCAATTGGTTTTCTTTTTCCTCCTTTTCTTTGATAAACTTTAACATCATCAACACTGCTAAGCAATGCATCCGTGTCAGTATCTGAACTAATCGAGCATAAATGGCATATGTGATTTGCAATTACATGCTACCAAATGCTACCAATGTGTTTCAGTCAGTGGTTTCTGGAATATTTCTAATTAAGTATCAATAAAAATGTGATCTTGGTCAACTTGATTTAAAAAATACAAACTGTATCTGCATTCCACTAAGTCAAGTCCGGGTCTGAAGTTCAAATTTTTTTGAAAACAAAATGCCTGGTTAAACTCACAATTCATAAATTATCGAGAAAGGCATTCAATCAAAACAGTTTCAACATCGGACTAATGGCATTCAAAATTATTTTTTTTCAACTGATACCTCCAAATAAAAAAGTAAAAAAATGTATAAGTTTATCACCTTCACGAGTTCATATGGAAACCTTTCATGGAAAACTCGATTAATTCTTGCACCTCCTGATAATTCTTTGATATCGATAGAATTTCCACTTCCTTCAATTAATTTTTCAAACTGTGTGCTGAATTGTTGAACCATCCTATAAACGTATAATGTATAAAGTATTGAACAGTCACCTTTAATATCAAGATACGAGCCTATACAAACAAATATGCAATTCGCACATTTCAAATTTTGCATATTCCCCTGTCAAAAATTCCTTCAAATTATGAAATACGGATTCAGCTTAATTTCGGTTTGAATAAAATTGTAAATGAATGAAAAAAAGAGTTATCGAATTCATTCAATTAATTGATTGCTTTATGAAATAATATTTATGAAAAGACAAGAACTCTGTAATAAAAAAAGCATACTGCAACATAGCCTTCGTTTTTCTAGATGGATCGTCAGGTTGAAAATTTTTGTATTCTTCGACTTCTTTTTCGATGTCTAACATTTGTTTTTGAAGTTTATTACGAAGTTCTGGTAAAGTATCTTTGATGTGATTGGTCAGTTGCTGCAAAACATTAGTAGGATACATGTAGGAATTAATAAAAATGATCAGATGGGAATTCTCCCAATTCATTTAGTGCATGAAGCCTATACCAGTAATATTTGCGTATAAATAGCAAGAGAGATAATGTCTTTGCGGAAAAAACAAAGATTTTTTTTATTTTTAATAAAAAATAAAAAATTCTTCTATTATAGAAGAACACCTGTATTTTAATAAATTAATAAGTCTTTGTTTGATCTGCAGCAAAAATGTGATGCGTGTTGAATTTTTTATAGGAAATAGAAAACATGACAATAGTTTAAATTCTGAATTGTGAAAAATACACTGCTTTATCAAACTGAAAATTATTTTCACCACATACAAAGGTTTTATAATAAAAAAATCCAGGACTAATTTGGTGCGTTCAGCTTTCATGGTTCTTAAATTACGAGAATAATTTTTCGCAAATTACGGTAAGCAATCTGACATTATATTATCTTGATATGGATCAAAGCTTTTTCACTAACAGCAGTCAATTCTATGTCAAAATATACGACATTTTATGACGTATCCCCAAAATATACCACTGAAAGAGTACTTCAAAAAATATAACAATTTTGTGTTTACTGGAGGATCACAAGAAAAAGACATGTAACGTCAGTGGCTCATATTTTACAAAATAAAATTTTAGATGATGAAGATCTGTAAGTGATAAATTAAATAAACTTTCAGACTGCTGGTCAGTCGTAGGGAACACACAAATAATCATCTACTATAGTAATAATGATAGTAATATTGAACCTGGTTTAAAACTTTCTGTAAATATGGAGTACCCATTCTATCAGCCATATGTCTATATGATGGATGACTCAAGAAAAATCTTCTTTCGGCAGCAAGAGCAGCTTTAATATCTTTGTTTCCATCGATATCTTTTTGACTTCTGTTGACGACACCAATGTAGCCTATAGAGAAAACATACGATAACTGGAAGTATGTTTTTAGATCTAGGATTTAAAGGAGGTTTTTTTTATGTAAAACCATGGAAGAACAAAACGAATTGTTCGAATACATTAAAAAATAAACATATTTGTTACACTAAAACTCTTGATTTTAGATATTTTAGAATAGTGTTATGTATGAGAATATGATACAATTATTACTCAACAGAATTAAGTTGCATTATTTTATACAGTTTCGAAAGTGAGGGAAATTATAGGAGTACTAGATTATTTTTCCTAAAAAATTTGGAATACTGCCTTCAATCGAAAAACGTGGCTGAATTCAGAATGTATTCAAAATAGTTAACTACCTACTTATAATCAAATTTGGCCACACGCGTATGGAACATTAATAATACAAATCAAAATTCCTTTCAGTGCTAAATCAAAAAACAGGAGTTCATTAGATTTTAATATACTTTACATAATTCAAACTGACTACATTTGACTCAGAAGTAAAGCACTTCCTGAACGAACAGCAGCTTAACATAATATATGGTAATTGATACAGAGTTGTACAGAAATGCTTTGCAAGGCATACATTTTTTGAAATATTCATTCATTTTTTAGAAGTATAATAACATCTGTACCAGTTTGATAAATGTTCAAGGTTTTCAATAAGCACCTAGCAATTGGGATGAAAAGTATTTGCATAAAATTGTGACTACATGTTAAAGGTAATACCATGCAGACTGTCAGCCACTGTGCTCAGACATCTGAAGAAAATGGTTTTCCACGAAAGTAAATTCAGCAAATGGAACATATTCCAAGACATATCTCTTGCTAGGAGTAGGGCCAAGCAAAACCGAATCTGATCCGAATAATGTTTTCGTATCTGATTGAATATTAAATTTCATAACAAATCACAAAAATGCCATTTTTAAAATTGTCTCAATCATGAAAATCAAGATATTTATAGACGCAAAATAACAATATCAGCATAAACAGAGTTAAAGGCAATGTATTTCCAATTTTACCTCAATGTTTGAGAGCAATATGGTTCATATTTTAAAATTTGACCAAAATCAATTGTATTTTGTTGTTAAAATGAAAATTCTACTTCATTTCTGTTCCTATTGCCGATTCACGACTGATTCGAAGCAATTGATTCTCCTGTCGAATTTCCCAACCCTAGCTAAAAGATTAAAATGTCTCTTTTTGAGTGATTGATAGAATTTTGTACAGAAAACTTTGAAATCATCAACACTGCTAATGCCGCTGCTTTATAATCTCTCAATTCATTATTTCAATCCAGATCAAATTTTTCAAGATTTATTCGCAGATTGTCATTTAGCTTGGAAAACTACACGAGATGCTGGTAACATGAAAATACATATCTATATATATATACTCACCTCTTCGAAGCGGCAGTAACCTATTTTCTAGAATATCTTTAGCATCAGTTCCATCGTCCATCAAATCAAGCTTTGTTATGACGCCAATCGTTCTTGTTCCTAAAAATATTTAATGTTTACTAACTTCAAAAAAATGCTAAAGTAGGTGAGGTCGAACCATCGGTGAAACACACTTGAATGTATATGATGGCAATGGGCTATCAATAGTTATTATACACTATGACGAACAGGGAAATAAATTTAGCTATGCGGGAATTTTTGGAGAAACATACTGATGAATTCACTAAATTGAGAACTAGAATATTATTGTTCTTATAGTTCAGTTTATCTGACCCTAGAATTCCCCATTTTGCAGCGAAATCATGATTTATGTCAAATTTTACGATGTAAAATTTGGCATATATCAAGATTTCACTACAAAATCAATTAATTTAACAACACCAAATAAAAAAAAGACTTTTAATCAGAATCCTAGAATACCTAAGTATTCAGATAAAAACATGAATGAAAATGAAAGTTCAAAGAAATATTACCGATTTTGTTCAATTCTATTCAACAATTAAAATCCATTTGGTGATGGAAAATAATAAAACAATAGTTTTCAACGTACATACAATTTACATTTGTCAACAATTATCATTTGTGCAAACATGATAAATAAGGAATAGGCATTGCAAACACAAAAACAACTAGGTATGTTAAGATGGCGTTGACTGTTGTTTATTCAATTTTTGTACAGCAAAATTCAAAGTCAAAATTTCATAAATTCAAAGTACAAATTCTGTCGTGGTACTCAGCGTTCTATGTATTGCCTAAAACTATGCTATTATTAATAGCTACTAAATATTATGTCTAATGTAGTAGGGCTGCGCAAAATCGAATCATTGTATGATATTGGTAAGTTTGATATTTTTCTTCTGATGGCAGCCATTTTTTCCGGGTTGCTGTTCATTTTATCTACTGGGACCAATATAACATGAATTTTAAGCAATAAACTATACCTTGAGGATCGAATTCTTTTGCGATTTTCAAAGCATCTGAATTCGCAAGATCTGAATTTGCAGGAGATACAGCTAGAATGAGACAATTTTCCCGACTGACAAACTGTGTTATCATTTCACGAATCTGTGTTTCAATGTCAACAGGTTGATCGCCCACTGGTACTTTTGTCATTCCTGGTAAATCCACCAGTGTCAGATTGAGAACTAAAAAAGAAAAAAAGCTATATTTTTCAGTGTTGTCAATGAATGTCAAATTGGGGATGACAATTTCATAATGTCATCAAATCGTCGTATACATTGAAAGTGAATTTTTAATATACAAAAGATGCAGAAAAATTTCTACAAAAGTCTGTTCAGGATTATACAAACCCTTACTTCAGCAAAAACGCGAGCCTACAATGCTACCAGAATTCTTTCTAGACTACAGTTTTTTCAGACATCAATAAGTAATGAATATTATCATATTTATTCTCTGTGCAATAAATCAGAATATCTGTTATCTCAATTTTGATGATTAAACCCATATTGGTACCAGGAGGACTATGAATTCCCTATCATTCTCTCATCCCATTCAACTACATTTCAGAAAGTGATCAAATTCATACCTTTAGGTGAATGAACTCTGAGATTGATAGGAATGGGACTAATTCCTTTATTCTTCCCAGTCATTCTATCAGTTTCCTCTTCAATCTCTTTTCTTATTGCATTGAAATCTGTGAACTTCTTACCTTTGCAGTGTAAAAATTCACCCCATTCTAAGAAACAACATTGGGAGATTCTTAATTATTGAAAGATTGCAACATGCGTCATGTTGAGTATGAACAATGCTGAAAACTGACATTTTAGCATTGAATTGAAGAGTACATAGTATGAAACAAATTATACTGGAGCATATAACTTTCAATACTTTGCAAACAACAGTGAGTTTCACAGTTTCAAAGTAAAAAGTGCAAGTCTGCCAAAAAATGTTATTGTTCTTAGAATATCCACTTTAGATAAATTTATTTTTAAAACAAATCGCAAATCCTATTTATGGTCTTTCAAATTAGATCCCTCTTCACTCCATTTTTTACTATTTTGGAAAAATATGTGTTAATTTCAATAAATGGCCAATGCTTTCAACATATTGGCAAAAAGTATTGGAATATATAAAATTTTAACATATTTCATGAAATTTTGGCTCAAAATCTTTGTCAAATCATAACAAATCTGGGAATTTGAATCATCGGACATATATCACAACCAATAACAATTTTGAATCTGAAAATGGCACCATGATTTCTCACATATTGAAAATCGTTGAAAAAAATTCCTTTATAAGATTATGTCAATTAGTTTCTAATTTATGCAAGTTGTTCAACTGATCAATGAAATCAATTTTAACAGCTAATATTTTGTGCACACAGTAGATCTTCATCCTTGCCACAGTTGAAATCATCTGTTACATTGAGAAAATCAATAAAAACTAATAATATTATGGAGTCTACTCGTGTTCAGTTGAAGTACTGTGAAATGAACCTATATGTCCTGCGGGATAACACATTTATTAATCAATGAATATCTTTACATGGAAATGTAAAATATTCAATATTTTATGTACCAACAGATGGGCTTGTTGCACAACTGTGGAAAAGTTGTTAATTAAGATTGAATTTTTTTACAGAAATATCTCAGAAGTCCCTTTCTCCTCTGAAGAAGGAATATCATATTAGAAAGAATGAAATACATCAAGAGCAAAACTCTAAATAAGAACTCGATCTTTTTAGTCTTATGTGATAGTTTGTTACAACTAAACCGATATTTTGTGGCAATCATGACATAATATATGGAACAATAACAGTATGACTTAGTACTTACATTTTTTAACAGAAAACATTGAATATAATTAATAAACAAAGGTATTGTATTTGCAATTGCCTACCGACTTCATATTTTTATATTTGTCAAAGGCTTTGTCTTGACTTTTGCAAATTGGCAGATAATAAATAAATATTAGCATTCTATTCAGGAAAGACAAATAAGGTAGTTTACAATATGACTGAGACTTTAAAAAAACATTATTATAATTTCGAAGAATTTTATACAGTATTATAAATAAAAGATAATAAAAGTAAAGAAATATATTAAGGATCTAATGTAGTTATCATAAAAATTTTGCCTTTTGATTTCAAGTTTCTTCTGATGATGCTCATCTCTTCGAGTGTCTGGGGAGCAGAGTAGCTACCATTCTGCTGTCAGCCGTGCTAAACAACTATAATACAATCTCAATTCCAATTGCCAATGGTAAAAGTATGGTACTATTTACCTAAATGCATTTTTATACTCAATATTATTAGAAAAATTATTACCTCCTGTCCTTGAAGTAATTAATTGAAGAATAAGAGGACGTCTTGTGACAATTCCTGAACCACGAGGCAAGAAATCTCTGCAAAACGTAACAAAAATTGAAATATGTAATATAATGGGAAGTATTTTATTACCCATACTCTAAATATTAACCATTTCAAGACAACAAATGTGCATTATTGCTTTAAATGTCATAAGCACAATAAAGCATATAATTATAAACCAAAAATTTGTATCTTTTTGCTCCTTAAATGAGGAATTAAATTCAGTATTTCAGAAGAAGTTAATGATATTAATATTAAAAATGATATTCAAATGCTTCAAGTAGATGAATAATTTGGTAAGTTTCGAATTAAAGAGCCACTTTTGCTTGAAAGAAAGCTTATTAAAGAAGAATTTAATGGGCCTGAAAAAGGTCAACCTTTGAATTTTTTTTGCAGGGACTTTTTCCTCTAACTGGCAAAAGTGTCAGTGATGAAACAAATATAAAGCAAAATGATGACACTTCCTCACTTCCACCCGCATGATATGAGTCATGTAGTACTGTGAGGCAAAATATGGTCATCAAACTCTACATAATTCGATGTAATATTGACACAAAATACTTATGGACTGCTTATTAGAAAGTCCATTCCTGTACAACAATATGATAGGACTTCACAAGTCAATATTGATGCAAATGTTAGAAACCAGGCCTCTGCAAACGTACTGGTTAGGACTTTTTGTTTATTTGCCAGTTATTGATGTCGGTCAATAAAAGGTTTTCTTTGAAAATATTAGTCATTTACTATGTGATATCTTTGTGGTAATTATAGCAATATAATATTGGGAATTAATAGAAATGAGTAAAGTGTAGATGTTTATAATAAAGCCTGCAGAAAATTAAAATATCATTATGCATAAAAATAAGCATTTGTCGCTTATTAATAGGAATGGTTCGCTATGTGCCGTGTGGATAATCATGAGCAAACATTAACAATTGTACTTTTGATGATGTGTCACTGGTGAATATCATGATTAACAAAGCAAAATATCAGAAAAAATGTTTTTGCCACAGTGTGATTAATTAAACAGTAACAAAAGTAGAAGCATATAACATACTTGCCAACAAAATTTTCAAGCACACTACTTTTTCCTGCACTCTGACCACCGACAACAGCTATTTGTGGAAGATCTATATTCAAGCTGGATCCTGTCAAATATAACAAAGATCGTAAAGCATATAAAATAAAAATGATTAATTACCACGTACACACGTATACTGTTTGCAAACTAGATAGATTGGCAAAATGTCATGCTACTCTGCTATTCAAGATAGCCAGAGAAATGGGAGCATATTTTGAGCTATGGAAATACATTAGTTGATCAACTTACCTGTGTGAGCGAATGCATCTTGCAATTTATTCACAAGTGGAATAAGTGCTTGCATTCCAGTATTTCCAGGATCAGCCATGACTGCTGAATGTCCAACTTATAAAAGATCACTCTTCCTTTCAGACTCCAGAACTCAAAACTGAGATTAGGTTAAACCAGTCTTATATAATATAGAATAAGTTTGTAGTTGATCAAAACTTTTATTTGACAACACTTAAAGATTAACTGTTCAACAAAATTTCTTGATAGAAAATTTTTTCCTATTCCTTATCTTAATATTAATTAGTTTTATTAACCTGAAAAGATCAAAACACAAAATGCACCTTAGCAATTCAAATGAAATTCGAGTGGCATAATGGCCTCAAAAGCTCAAAAAACTTTCATATATAAATTCTAAATAGTCTATTCTTATGTCGCCGGTCAAAGGTTCCAGTTTTCAGGGTTTTCATTTATTTGTAATATTTATATTGGACTAAATCTGACGCAGAGGTGTTTTATTGTTGAATATCACTGTATCTTGCACATTTCATTATATATTTTAAGCATAAAATAAATAGGTATATGAAAAGTTTAAAAAGTCGATAGTTTATTTAGGCTGCGGAAATTAAAATTAAGCCCAGGGAAGGTGGTAATTTTAAAAAAATCAGACAAACCAGATTTCAAATGTAACGTTTTGGGATGCCTCAACTCTATCTTCTAAATAAATATATCAAATAACTAAATTAATTGAGTTTACGAAAATCGATCTAAAAGTTGGGGTTGAGGAAATGTTGAAGTGAGGTTGTGGTTCGTCTTATATTCAAGCGATATTTTCAGCTTTCTTCTGCCATAGGATAAAATATAATCCAATCCTAACCCAGACTGCATATGAACCTGGACGCAGCATATTTGTTCAAATCAGACAAGGCCCCTGATTTCAAGTCCCACTAATCAACAATGGAAAGACAATCACGTTCATGGCCATTTCCGCGAATTTGAGCCACAGATTACAAAAGTAGGTATGTTTTTCATGATTTTGAGCAACATGACCAGGATATTTTCGAAAATTTTTATTTCATCCTCTTGCTACTTCGTGCTACGGCACTGCAACAGAAATTCGTAAACAGGAAACTTGCGCAAACTTTCGACAAGAGTACGAACTGACCACCAAAAAAAAAAAGACACCTTCATGTTTAATGGATAATGGGGAAATAACAATTATATTATGAGAATTAAGTTTGGCAAAGCAAGACATAATCTGTAATGTTACATTGTTCTAAGTGTTATAATCACCGAATACAGATCTCAAATCTGAGGAAGAAAGGCCGGTGCGACTACTTGGAAACTCCATTTTTGAGTTTTCAACTAATTATCAGTGGCCAAGTACAACTTGGAAACCACTTCTGTACATTTTTCACTTGCCGTACCCCAAAAAATAGCACTTATGTCAATTTCTACGTTGATGGAATTTGCTATGGATTGACTGTTAAGTCGTTGATGTCCGATTTATCTCATAAAATAAAATCCAATGTTAACCTGGGAGGAGGTATTCTGGTACAAACCGGAAAAGGACCGGATTTCAAGTGTCTATTTACGAAGGAATGACTATCGCGTTAATGTAACAGATTACTAAATTTACGAGATTTTGAGCAGTGTGACTATTTTTGCTAATTTTTATTTGATCCTCTTGCTACTACTCAGTACTGCACTGCCACACAAAAATTCATCGGTACAGCAAGGCAAGGGTACAAATTGACCACCACCCCTCTCTGCTCTGGTGCCACACTGAAATCCATAAACAGGTAAATTCCCGCTAACATTCCACAAGGGTACGAATTAACCAATTCTGAATTAAAAATAGAGTTTTAACGTTAATAATCTGTGCTGGCAGACTGTCCTAACTGTAACGTTATATGATCAGTAATACTGACATAATTGAGTTTTATATGGGTAGTACCGTACTGTGTTTGCATGAATCGTTCACTCCTGATCAATACTGAATCAGAACTGCCAGAACACTGAAATATCGTCCTATGGTTTTTTTTATTTATTTTGTTTTTCGTTAAGCTGAGTAGTGGTACAGGTAGACAGTAGATGTAACTAGCATGAAAAAGAAATTTTTACAAATTAGACAGTTTAAAACCCCCCAAAAGATCAGATTTGATGGTCAAACACATTTATACCTTTTCTACACCACCAAACCCTGAACCCGCAGTGTAATTGGAACGACCAATCATAATAGCCTAGCATCATACACAATACTTTCCCCTGTGCAGTGTAACCTGAAACGTTCAGACGTTATGTCCTCAGTCTTACGTTGTACAGCTTAGTTCAGCAGTCGGATCCCCGAAAAGTGACGTCAGACAATCTAAGCCAGTCACGCGACCGTGACTGTCCAGTGTCCAGTCAATGCGGAAATATTCTCACTCGTTTGCACCAACTTCGGTCGCGTACCGGTAATGTTTATGATGGGAATGGGATTTATTCTGCAGGAGAGGAAAGCCGGTAGTATTGCTTAACCATACGGCGTACCGCGACCTCTTGTGGTTTTGATACATAGATAAACATGATTTCAGCGCTCCATCCAATACAAATTATTACCTGTCCTCCCCAACGTGCGCAAAAGTTACTAATTGTCACGTACTGCGGAGTGACCCGGTTTTAGATCTACTGCCCTGTGCAAATGTACGTAGAAATTTTTGGCACGCAATTTGTGGTTATTTCTGCACAATCACACTACCTAGGAAAGGTAGCCGACAAAATAAGCAACCTAGTCCTAGTTGAATCCACGTCTCGCGCCAGCTCCGCGTCAGTGGCGGCACTTCTAGTCAGTAAGCAAAGCAAAAATACTAGCACAACTAACCAAATTAATGCACTGGAATTCTCGATGAAAGATGAAGCCTTAAAACAAGATTAAACATGTAGACCAAGAAGTACAACACGGAAATCACCAATCACAGAACGAATATACACAAAGACTAAATAATATAAAAAATGGATGGAAATATAAAATCATCGTGCTATACATTAATAAGTTTTGTAAAATGTTGAAGGTCATCAGATTCATCAGTTCTTTTCTATAAAATAGCAACCACTAAGATATCAGGAACAGTGGATATCATGTAAATCGTGCTCGATTCATTCAGCAACTTATCATAAAACATTAATGGTAATGAATTTTATTTATTAACATAATGGATATTTAAGCTTCCTACGTTTGCATGTTAATGATAGAGCCAAAGCCAGGTGGTATTCAGATTAAAAACTGGGAAAATTGAGTTATTAAATTCTAGCTGCATTCAAATCATTTTGAGGAGAATGTTTGAAATCGATGGATGTTTGATTTTAAAAGCTGTTCAATATTATATACAATTCCTGCCTAAAACTGGTTGAAGGGTATTTCGAAAATGTAGAAAATTACCGATATGTTTTTTCTATTAAATATCCCGTTACGATCCTGATTCTTAAGCATGAAGTTGAAAATACATTAGAAAGATCAAAAAGTAGTACCAAAAGCACTGATTCAAAGGGCGACTTTTTCTGGACGACTGTTTTTAAAGGTATTCTCTAACACGCTTAAAATACATTGTATTGTAACAATACAGTTATGACGTTGTTTAATTTTAACTTCGTCATACATCCATTGTCTTTGCTTCGAGATCTCGCTCACCATAGCCGGTCACCATTGATGTTGAATTGGTTCCGACCATCATTGCTTTGCTATCTTGTTAATCTTCTTTTGTTGTTGTGTTACACCGCAGTTGATCCACTTGGTCTAAAAAAGTATGAGTAGAATTAACCATTCAAAAGTTCCAATGTTTGCAAATCAGGCTGCATCACATTTTGATCTATTGGGTGTCCAAGACGTGGTTGATACTTGGACATATAAAAGGGCGCATGTGTTACTAAACCAAATACAAGGCGGAGGCAACCAGCATTGCGACCACAGACAATTTTTTCGATTTTCCATATTTTAGCATCCACAAGGTGGCTACAATTTTGAAATATAAATATTCAAATTAAAGGTAAATTTGCTATGTTTTTATCAGAGCGTGTGGTTAAATAAACATGGTGGTCGTTGATTGCACTCAATAATTTGCAACCATTTGAACCGCAGTCTGGTATATTATGCCCAAAAGAATTTCACTCACAGTGTATTGCACTCACATTTCACCTAGTAGGATTCAGCAAGATTGCCCTTAATAGGATGTACTCTTGCCCTGTGATTGCAAAAACAATAATATCAACCCAGTAACAGTTGTACCCAGAAAAATATTGCAAGCAGTAGAAGCACCTTGGATGTACGGAAGGAATACTGCATGCATGGTGCACGAGATGCACTCATCAACCATTATGGACTGAACGTATAGAGAGAGCAAGAATATTATTAGTATATATGGGGATCGGACAGGAAATTCGCCGGCTTCTTTCTTTTCTCCCGGTGAAAAATTTCACCTCCAACTTTTTCCCTCTCTTTACTTTCCTCCTTTCGTCGTCGTCGATGCGCTTAGCTCCTTTTGGGCCTGTCTACCTGAGAACGGGCTCGCTCTTATCGCTCCGTTTCTTGCTCCTCTCTCTCTCCCCTTCTTTCACTCGCCTTACTGTTACACATGTTGTTCCTGCGTACTGACTGACGTGAGCAAGTTCACTCTCACTTGCACATCCGTCAACTCGTCTCCACTCTTGCATATTGTTCACTCGCCCACTCTTGCACCCGCTCTCTTCCATTGCGTTATCCAATGTCTTGTTGCCGTGCTCAGACGTGCAGTAGCTCTGGTGCGTGACTTCTTTCTTGTATTGCGTGCGGCTCCCTACGTCTCTCTTGCCTTCACCTGCCTCCTTCTCCTACAGGCTCGCAAGTTTGCTTGCCTCCCTCTCACACATGTTGTTCCTGCGTACTGACGTGAGTGCAGGCTCGCAAGGTGCTCACAAGTTCACTCGCCTCAGCCTCATTGTTGCACATGTTGTTCCCGCGTTCTGACATGACTTCTATTACGTTCTCCTCATGGCCGACTTTGATGCTCCCTGTTCTCCAACGACTCGTATGCAAGTGTTTTGAACCCTAGGCCAATTGCTCCGTAGCCGGCTCTCTGCACAATTACACTACATGCCCGACTGTTGAGGTCCGTATCAAAAAGGATAATCAGATAAATTGTTATTAAATTACCTAACTAGATTAATTACTAATCAATCTGCGCAAAGCCATTGGTCCGTCGCAGCTCAGGGGTATGGTTCTCGAGAGACTGCTCTGCAGTTCGCGGGTTCGAACCGACGTCCCGTCTTCCCGTGACTCTAATCTTAGAAAACAAGTGTCAAATTAGAATAGTGCCAATTTACCTTTTTCGAACAAGGCTCATTAATTGAGACGCTGACAGAGCTTATAAAAACTTGCAGATTTGGCCAAATAAATACGGGCTATCCGAATCGCTATTAAAAGATAAAAGTACTATATGGGGAATGTAAGGTTATAGATAATTTTATTATACCACTCGCTGCACTTCATCATGGTGGTTTAATCCTGTTTGGTATATTTTCCGCTCACATCGCAGTTCGTTGCATTACATCTTGTAATACCTATTTGCCATGAGCTGTCGTTCATTGGCTTCCTTTAAGGAGCAGCATGCGGATTTGTACATCCCGTCCATACCGTATATCTCGTGCATCCAGTGCATTCCGTGCAGTTTTCGAGACACCCAAATACCACGGGTTCAATATTCAATATTCAACACGTTATATTAACTAATCAAGCCAGCCACCGCCCCATATGCAGTTGAATTCCTTTTTCCTCATCAAATTCATTCTGGTAGTTCAATTGTTGAATACAAATTGAATTGGCGTGAATTGTGATTAGTTTTTGCCTGTGGCGCCTATGGATTTTGCTGGATCGATTTTCCGTTATAGTGTCATTTGGAGTCGCAGCTAATGAGAAGTAACAACATTTAGCTTTAGTGTAACGCGCAGTGGCGTATTGAGAACACTGAAAGTGAGAGGGAGGAGGCAAAATTCAAATATAACGTCATAATTGGCGCCGCAGGTGGGAATTTTTCCTGAAAATATCGCGTCTATTGTTAATTATCAAAAAAATATCAAAAATGTTTAGAAAAATGAATTTACGGGCCTAAAGTGGAATCAATGGGCGTGATATGTTAGGAGCGCCCATGAATTTTTGTTGTAAAATTTTCTACGTTTTAAAGCCCTTGGGAGGCCATTTTGGGCTTTTAACAATTTCAAGACAACTGTCGTCACATCGTGTCTGTTCCACGCAAGTAAATATTATTCACGCAATATTATATATATATATCCGTTATATATATCAATGATTCAATAAAAAATGCGGGCAAAGATATGCTTTGGGATTGATTTGACGCTGTTCTAACATGTGTGATCCAATTATAATTTCAAGACACCTCTTCGTCTGCATTCCCAAGATTACTTACTTCTAATCATAAATTTCATACCCTATATATAAATGATAAATATATTTTGAATTTTAGTGAGTCAAGCATATTTCATTGCGTCTACGGCACGATTCTTGGGAAATATATTGTAAAGAAATAGGAATAAAACATAATCTTTATAATTTTCATTGAAATTCACTCCAAGCAAGGGCGGAAGCAGTGCCCGATGGGAATGAACTAAACCATCTATATTTTTAAGTACGGGCCACTGATGGAACGTCTCCAGGGCGGCGGCCATCACTGACGCATGATTCCAGGTTTATGAACAGTGTATGAACAAATTTTGTTATTTACAGTGGGGCAAGCAGACTTTGTTTTAAAAATGAGATTAAAATTTCATAGAAAACATTGATGCGATACCTATGCATGGAATAATTGACTGTTTCAAGCTTATCTGAAAGAAAATAATAAATTTTGAATGTCATGATGAATTTAAAAAAATTGCAAGACGTTAGATGTATTTTTTGCCATCGCACTGAAGAGAAACTAATGGAATTTGATCTTATGAATTTATTACTTGAACTGATTATTCGAACCAAGCAATCTCTGTGTTGGAAAATGTCATTTAGATTTCGCGTGACTTTACATTCAAATACCATATCTCTTTACTTTATAAGATGATATGATATGTTCTCACATTTCTGCTCTTTTGCAAATTATTTAATATTTTTCTTATGGGCAGAATGTAACATGAACCTTTACATACTAGCCATTGGAGGGGTTTCATTGTTGGCGAATGTTTCTTCTAAATTGTAGAAACTGACGGCTCACAAAGAGGGGTCGCTAAGCATAAGAGACTGAGTATAATATCCTACACAGGTTGACGATATCGTCAACAAGCTCCGCGAGGTAACGAGAGAGAGCGTGAAGTTAGAAGAATTTATAGATTTACTAAGTAAAATTCTCGTTCGATATTCTGCCATTTCAAAAAAAAAATTTCTCATTCACATATCACTACTCCCAGTCGAGACTTCTTTGAAAAGGGAACTGGAATCGGTAGAAGAAAGGCTGTTTGCAAAACCAAACAGGTAACAAGAAACCTTCCATGAAAGTTTGCTCTTGAATTTGTCAATGTGTTCGAAAAGTTGAAAGATCTCCCGCTAACACAAGAAATGTATTGCAATTGCAGGCAAAAGATCTCTTACGCGACATTGGACAAATCCGACTAAGAAGCCACATTAACCCTAGTGACAACGTAGGTTAGTTGGCTTTGCCGAATCGGAAAGTTCAGATCCCTACATAAAATCTTACCTTGCTTGTGCATAAGCGATCGCTGCCACATAGGATTTTTCACCTTTGTGTGAAGGTGCAAAAAGTTTAGTGAAGCGAATATATCGTCACACAATTTGGGAGTTAATTATTCATTATGTCAAGAGCGATGTGAGGTACGGGAAAGTTAACTCAATAGTAAGGCGATTATTCGTGCGGCATCTGGCTGCTTGCGAGGTCTAATGCAAAGAAATTCGCCCAGCGAGCTCAGGTTGGAAACCCTATAAACCAGAAAAAATTATGCGACAGATGAAACGCTGTCCCAGAATGTCAGTCAAAACTGACATTGGTTTCACACTAATATATATATATATAGACAGAGTTACAGAGTTTTAATTTTTAGTGCTCATTCCTATAGATTCAACAGAAGGTAAAATCTTGTTAGAAAGTACAATCTGACATTTCAGAACTAGTTAGTTTTTTGACTTGCATATATGTTTGCCTGCTTTTAGTTAGCTCTTAGGCCAATTTTCAAAAATATAATGACATATGGCAATAGACTCGAAAGTCTTTTTCGTGATGCATTTGGATATTTACACGTTACTTGTATGCGGAAAGCTTGCTCGAAGTTATGCTGCATAAATCGAATATTCTAGAAAAGAGGTATTCCGTTCTTTGAAACAAAAGTACCTCGAAGTAAACGCGATGAAGTAGGCATACCATGCAAACTCGATAATTTTGCTTCCAATTCACAGCATTAGTGATTACACCTTTTTGATGTCAAACACCTTCCGCACACACACCTTGAAATAGTGTGGTAACAGAAGTAAGAAATTCGTCGACTGAAACATATTAGGAGTTCAAATCAAAAAAATTGGTTCAGTCAGGAAGAAGTCCAACTTGAACGTCCATCTGGAAATCGACTCCATATCTGAAGTATCATCCTGGTTATCCGGAGATTTCTGTATCTCAAACGCAAACGGCACTGGCAGTACGCAAAGATTTATTTCATCCAGACCAGGGAATGTTCAACCATTCGCCAGAGGGATATCTTCGCCTCGGAAACTTAGTGATAATTTGTTCTTTTGGCGATCTCGGCGGGGAACGCTTAGGTTTCGGGGGATACGTTATGCAATAGAGCGTATGTCGCTTCACGAAGTATTCACAGATATCCTTGCGTTATTCGAAAATTCAAATATAGATAGTATGTTTGTTTGTTCTCAAGCTTACACAGGCTGTAATTCCAGTCCAGCTTATTGTCGTTAAGGTCACAAGAAACCCTTCATTAAAGGCATGCTTTTGAATACGTCAATGCGTTCAACAAGTTCGAAGATTTCCAGAAAAAATGCGTTGAAGTCGCAGATTGCTTACTCGACATGGGACAAATCCGGCTCTTTGAGTCACATTGACCCTAGTAGGTTGGCTTTGGCCACTGTAGGTCCCTAAAGAAATCTTACCTTGCGATGTGAAAAGAATGCGAAAGTTAACTTGGCGAGGTGAATTTTTTGTGCAGCACATGCAGCTGGGTCGTTGTGAGTTCCGATGGCAAGCAAATTCGCCCAGCATAGCGAGCTCACGTTCAAATCGCTATAGACCAGAACAAAATTATACAAGATATTAATTGCTGTCCCAGAAACTTGAAAACTTACATTGGTTTTACACTGATACATTTTAATTGCAACAAATAATTTTAAAGAAAGAAAAAATTAGAAAGAGCAAATCAACCAAGTATATTGCACATTAACAAAAAAAATCGAACTGACTACTGTATCACAGAATGACAAGGGTAACAATTTTTGATCTTGCAATAATCTGGAGTAGCCCTGCAAGCAACCACTTTTAGATTCAGGAATATAACTTACATTATAATATTATTCGATTCTGATAGTGGTCCAAAATATTTTGAATGGGTTATATGTAAAATTTGATGCAATATAAATATTACGATAAATAATTATTCAATTTGGTGATATACAAATTTTTATGTTGAATCAATATACTAATACACAGCAGAACTGATGATTTTGAAACTTTCTGTACAGTTCCGTTGCTACCAGTCACTTAAAAAGATAAGAAAATTCCCTAGCAAGAAATATAATGATGAAATATGGTTTATCTACCGAATTTTCTCCCGATGGAATTAATTTCTTCGGGTATCAGAGTAGCTGTCATTCGGCCAGTTTGGGTGGAATGTTGGGAAAACGTATTTTGGTCATCATAGGGGTTTTTTCGGAATCAATTGAAGGCTAACAGATGTGTAATATCAAATCAACAAATATTTGAAATAATCTCATAATCAACACTGCTTTTCACAAATCAATAGAGAAAATTATGTGAGCTGGTGAAGGATTTAGAAACATGCATGCAACATATTTATAATATTGATTTTGAAATATTACGTCATAAATATGGATATTGGGCGTTATATTAGTATTTTTCAAATTGAGCAAATATTTGACCCCAATCAGAAAATTTCACATTGTCAAGCATGAGTTTCTTTGGTTCGTGATCCAACAAATCAAGATGATAAAACATGGTTAGAATCAAGTAAGCTGTACTCAATCAATAAATCAAAAAAACTTGAATCAGAAATTTTATGTTCTTAAGCATGATACACATATGGACCACGCCTTGGCAGCGTGAGATCCATTAGTGGCTCATACTTGGACAAACCAAGTACAGACATCGATTTTCTCAATGAGGAGAAAACACATTTAAATTCTTATTATCCATCCCCACCCCGATTATTTCAACCAATCTGAATCATCGTCGTCCTCCTCTTCGTCATCATCAAATAAAGGTGGAGGTGAAGGTTTGGACATGACATCGGGTGAAGAAGCTCGTTCTTTATTTGCATTCACTTCATTACTATCGAACTCCGATGCCTTTTCGTTATCGATCCTGGCAGAAAAAAATAAACACTCTCTCACAACTTTAATACTACAAATATTTTGTTTTAAATCAGGTTTGCTTAAACTAATCTTTTAAGAAAACGATGTGATGATCACTGTGGTGGTTAAAGCAGAGAATAAAATAAAAAGGACCAGTAACTAAATCCTAAACGAGAGACATTCTTAAAGAACCAACTTCGATGATAAGACTTGTGATGTTTAGACCTAGGTGATAGTATCTTTATCCCTTTTTTAACCATTGATCTTGTTCTAGCAATTCACATTCAACCAGCACAGCTTGCTAATCAAGAATGGCTAATGCTTGAAAGATTTAGCTGTCCATACAAGTTATGGACTTATGGACAATATTAACAACAAATATTTGACTACAGTAATTGGGTATTTACACGAATTAAACTTGCCAACTGGACATACACAAAATATTCTGAATACGAAATAAGGGCCTTGCTAACATCATTGACACAGAGTGTTCTTCACAGTGACTTGAAGACACTTTAGCACACTCAGCTACGCATCTCCTATCGTCCTGATGCAGGTCCGATTCCAGTGTGGGATGGGCGAGAGGTTTGCTGGAGGCGCGCTGATATACAGTGGTTTGTGTAACCACTGGTTACAGGTTTCTGCACAACTATTTCCATGCACATGGCATTTGCACAAGAAGTTTTATGAAGTGGTTGTTGATTTTACCATCGCCCAGGGCAGATACTCACTGCCCTTTACCATGACGGTTCAGTTCTGTTTGGGATGTTTTCCGTTTAGAGCGCAGTTGCTGGTATTACATCTTTTAGTAGGTCTTTGCTATTGAGTGGCCATTGGTTGGTTCCCTTTGGGAGCTGCTTCAGGCCTTGCTTAGAGTGAAAATTTCAATAAAAAAGTCGTACAGCTTTCCACTGCCACAGGATACAAATGAATCCTATCCATATCCTACACATATCAAGATAAATCAAATGCTTGGGCATCATTATTCGTAACTAGTCCTAATCATCATATACAACAAAAAATACGGGCTGGGTTTTATAGAACTAACTTGTCAGGTTGATTTTGTTCAACAAGAAAATCTTCATCCACAGTTTCATTATTCTCTTGCGATTGCACTTCACTAATTTCTGCCACACTTTCGTCCTTTTGAATAATCACTTCCTCAGCATGCTGTGGTTCCTCTTCTTTAACTGCAGAATTCGTCTCATCAGCCTGTTTTCTTTCATCTTCAATATCTTGATCCTCGTCATTTAGTGAACCTTCGTCTTCAGGCTTCTCCGAAGATTCCAGAACACTATCTTTCCGACTTTCAATAACTGAAAATAATAACAATTGAGTAATTGATAAAAGTTTGCCTAAAACTAACACTGAACAACAAGAGAAGTCTGGCAGAAGGTTAGTAACTCTGCTACTCAGACACGTGAAGAAAATGTGTTTCATCAGAAAAAAAATTTAACAAGAAGGCAATACATTATATTAGATATGACTTACCAGATTCTGCAACTTCTTCCTTGGAAGGGTTTTCCATTTCAGAATTAATATTATGACTCGAAACATCTTCATCATCTTTAACTTCCCTTTCCTGATCTCCATCTTTCTCAATATCCTCAGTTTCTTCCTGCTCTTCCTCTTCTTCACTCTCACTGTCACTCTGCTCAGTTTGATCAAGAGTAGGTTGCAACATTTTCAGCGTTGTTGACTGTTATAAAATTTTGATTTAGTGACAACTAAGATCAATGTCCTGCTGATATGGCAGTGACGTATCATGAACTTGAAAAAGAATGGCCATGACCCCTCCAGAAATGCTAGTGTGATAAGGTACTTAATAAGCAAATCGTTGATTGAACATGACTATTAAACAAATGTTCAAGCAACATTAGGAAACTAGCAAGAAATTTGTAGGTAGTGCAAAACTTTTTATGGATTACATATAACTGTAAGATTTAGCTGGTATCGAGTCTTATTTCGGGACCAGTAATTGAGAATTGTTGAAAAAATCCCCATTTTTTCCAATATTAATATGTCGTCCTTGAAACAACTACAATTTTACTTTTTATTTGTTTTACTTCAATTTATATGAATTTTGAACATGATTTCTTATTTTTATATCCACTTCTTAGGGTGGATCACCCTGCCCAAGGCTTAGGGTGCTGTACTAGCGACCACTTACAGACGAACAAAGTTAGATATCATATGAAATATGTATAATGTACATATGAGCATCACCTTGATCACTTTAAGTACAGCAGACATTACTTCACTTCCAGTGTATTCACCATCAGAAGATATTTCAGAATTTATTTGACGATAGACATCATTCATTACTGACTTGATCTAGAACATTTTTATCAATCAATACATATTTAAAAGCCAATAAAGCAAAAGTAACAAATACACGCAGAGACATTTACAACGATATTATTTAAAATAAGTTGCAAAAATCTTGCGTCAAAAATTGTTGTTATACGTAATAACAGCTACGATGTGCATTGCGCAAACAAGTAAATTTGAAACAAGAGAAAGAAATAAATCTATCTATCAATATCATAAGCATTTCTCTGCTTTTGCATGATTGCTAATTGGGGCTAATACGCAAAGACCAGGAGTGCTGTGTCATTGGGTATAAGCCCCTCGGTATGTTCACGGACAATAGATTCGATTCGAAAAGTCTAAAAATAGCGAAGGTAAAACCATCTACTACTTGAAAAAAGATTACGTCACCCTGTACTAATGTACAAATAGCTTAATTAGGTCAGAAATGAGAAATAGGAAAGATTCATTACATAAAATCACTGAACAGCTTAATTAGTCAGCTTCAACAAAAAAAAGAAAACAATATTTTATAATATAACCTGTGATGTCAGATCAACTTCAGATTTTTCATCATCTTGAGAATTTTCTTTCAATTCAGCAATTTTTTCTTCATATTTTTCTTTCATAACTACAGCTTGCTGCCTCAGCTTATCATACTGTAAACAAATTTAAGATTAAATATTCTTCTTATTCCACTGATTTTTTGCTAAAATTAGAGACAAATGCAGTTGAACATCCTAGAGATTGGTCTCAACACATCTGAGCTAGACACATATTAAGCTAACTCATAATAGTTTTGTCAATAAATGTTTTTTGGGCTTCACCCTCACACAGAGCCAAAAACACCCACTGTATTCTATGATGAGAAGATATTTCTGATAGTAAATAAATCTGAACACATGTACCGGTATACAAAAAATATAAAAGTCATACCCTTTCTTTGATATTCTGTAAAGCTTCCAATTTTTCAGTCAACTCATCTTCTGATTGAACTTTTTCTTCATACATGCCTCTCAATTGTAGAAACTAAGAAATGAATATTTGACTTGTTAAGTTGTGAAGTATACTTTCTGTCGGCATTTAGATACATGCAACTTAAGACAATATACTGGATGTCAACTATTGCTACATGGATCGTCTAGATTATTCAACCATTATTCAAAATTAATTATATAAGTAATATAATACTTCAAAATTTGAGATGAGCGGGATTGCTGATAGGTGACCATATTTCACAGCAAAATCATGATATATATATATCTAAATTCACAATGTAAAATTTGGCATAAAGGTCAAACAGTTAGTCCAAAGAAAATATCATGATTTCAGCGCAAAATAAATAGTTTCAAGTATATTGGGATTTTATATGCAGAGAAGATTTATTCAGTGTATCTTTTGTTATATCGTTAGTTACCGATGGAAAATGTCAAGTTATGTAATAATTGTATTCACTACAGCTTGTAGATACATTAATTCATCAAATTGTTGAAATAGATGCTCAATGCAGGAACTGATACCGTTATCGCACCACCATTGAATTATGATGAAGTTTACCTGAAGCTCATACCTAACAAAATATAATTTTGGACTAGGAAAAATCATTGAAATATTCTATTCAAGTTATCTTTCCAAAAAAAGTTTAAAAAAAACAAAGTTCACAATTCTGAAAATTTATACATTTTTTGATTCTGCCGACTCCAAATCACGTAAAATATCAAATATCGAAATATCGAAAAATTTTGGATAGCCCTAATTAGGAATAATATTATAAATTCTGAATCTATAACCTTCGTTTGATATGCTTCCAATTTCTGAACAAGTTTGTCTTTTTCTTCACTGACTTCATTTAGTTTGTCTTCTGCTGCTTTGGTTACTGTAGCAACAGCTTCTTTACATTTCTCTCTCCATCTTGATTCAAGTTCATTTTTGAGTTCGTCAGCCTGATCGAATGTAAAAATTATTGCAGAATCATCGAGTGAGTACCAGGCCTGCTACTAGTTAAGATGATTGGGAAATATTTAGGTCTTCGAAAAATGCTGTTTCACAAACTAATTTACTCCACCTTAAGTGGAAAACATTTTAAATCGATGGGTAGAGCTAGAGTATAGCAAGTAGTAGCTTAAGAGCGCCTGGTTGATAGTAAAAATCTAACTCACTTTTAAAATATTAAGAAAACCTTAAAATATACCAGCGACATTTAATCATCAAAGGTGTTCAATATAGAATTTATTGCTTTTGCAAAATGTTGATACTTCGACTTGATGACATAACTTTCACTCTATATATACTTTTATATACAACGAAAAGAAAGACCCCTCCCACACTTTCCAGAAATGTGATTTTAAGAGCTGCCTCACCCTAACCTAGCTGTCAAATTATTTCAAGGCAACTTCACAATTTTAAAAATGGGTTCAAATTTGCTTGAATTTCTATCAAAGCAACAAACTTACATTAGAAGATTCCGCCTGAGATTTATTCTGCATATTCTGAATTTGTTTTTTATGATTTTCTTGTAAATCTTCAATTTTCTGCAATAGAGCATTCTTCTCGGCAAGAAAAGATTGCTGTGCAGTCTCAAGTTTCTGATAAAAGAACATTAAGCAATGGATAGGATGAATAGAATTTAAAGAAGCATGAAAAGAAAATAGAAAATAAAAGAAGGTGACTGTATATATGGTTGTCATTTTCAGATATATTTAATTTTAAATTGAACATATTTCAAAATATTTGGTCCCATAAATATGCATCGGGGCGGGCTATGCAATTCACAGTACTGCACGATAACGATTTAAAGTTATCATAAGCAACTTAAAAGTAACACAGCGATATATATATTTCAACTATTCGTTATGGAAGAAGCTATTTTAGGTTTTTCAGTTACACGAATAATAATTTTGTGACCTTTTGTGCATTGACAATGAGTTTTATTATTAAAAAAATCTTCTAGAAATGAATATAAATCGATGGGAACCATTGTCTGCCGATGTCCTAGTAGCTGACATGCTGCCAGTCAGCACTTATCAGAAAATCAGAAATTGGTATATCTTTCGCACAATGCAAATGAATGAATGTGAAATGATGAATAAAAAGTTGTATAATAAACACCAAAATCCAACACCTACATAGCATTTATACATTTTAAAAAGTGAACCATTCGAGAAAAGCATATTTTGGATACCTTTCCAATCAGACATTTTATTTTGTAGTAAATGATTCACAGATGAACCACATCTCAGCGGTGCGATCTATTCGTGACTCATACTTAACAAAACAAGTATTCACAAAATCTTTCTGACTGGAATTTATTTTAGACAAATAAAATGCAGCTACAATTGTGCACAATATGAGTCTGATCAAGCTTAATATATAAAAATGCATACCAAGTTATGTGCTCCATTAACCCCGTTCAAATGTAAGCATGATGGAAAATACCAATACTATAATATTGTTATTAAATATCGATATAAATTGAAGCCAAATTAACACAAGTTATCAGAAACACATTGTCCCGAAATCATGACTTTTTTCAAAAAAAAACTCTAATCGTGATTTTGCAGCAGAATCATCCCTAATTTCACAGATTTACCAATTTCCTAAAAAAAGAATAAAAATTAAAATAGAAAGGTCATCAACGTAAACACACCCATGATGAAACATTAACGAGGATTGAGAACTTTAAAAACAATAAACACTAAATTGTCTCAGACACCTATATTTCTTGATTGCCTCCAATTAGAAATTTTATTTTGTCAAGCATAAGCCACAGATGGGCCGTGCCTTGGCGACATGCTCCATGAGTAACTCATACTTAACAAAAAATGTTCAGATAGAACTTTTCTGACTGGATAGTAAAATAGCGGTAATAGAACTTCCATAATGAAAAGGAAATATATTACTACATACGATTGCTGACATGTGTTCTTACTTTTCAGAAGCAAATAAGACATTACGATTGGTTGTTGTTTCATCGCATCAAGAATTTTTATTCAATATGAGCAAAAGTACAGGGATTTAATTTTATCAAGTATTCAAAAACCCTCATCCTTACCAATAACAAATGAAACAAACCTGATTCAACTGATCATCCACCTTTAATGATTTCTCTTGATATGATTTTTCGAGTTTCAATTTATCGGATTGTAACATTTCTAATTGTCTGACAGTCTCCGAAAGCTGATTTTCCATCTCTAAAGAGATAAAATCGCCAATGAAACGTAAAAACCAAAAGCCACCGAAACTAAAAGGTAGGCTTGCCTCTTATGTAACAAATTATTATTTTTTACTTAAGGGATAGAGAGGCAAGGCAATGTGAAATAAAATAGCGAAACATTCTGAAAAAAGAAGTCAAATTCGTGAATTTTGTGTACTTCAACACATTTACTTAAAACATTTGTGAAGAATTAATCCTGCAAGGATTCTTCAATTTTTTCAAAGAAGATGGTTTTTCACTCTGCATCCTACTATGATAGTTCCGTTGTCTACCAGTATGAATGGATGTTTTCTGTTCAGATGCCAGTTGTTGAATGTTATTTGATATACGGGTATCAACTTTTCCAAACGAATCCAGTCGCCCGTTTCTTCCTCCAACCCAAATTTTTAATTGGGCAAGTGATGCCCCGGATATATTTCCCATCCTGGAACAAATAAATACCAACTACAGACGTCCTTATCCGAATTAAATATTCTCATATATATTGCGTAAAAAAATCATTATATGTGCTATATATTACGTTGTAAGATTTGATATAAATCACAACTTTACTGCAAAATGTGCTAATATCAGCAATTTCATTAAACAAAAATGTGAAACATTCTGGTTGCAGAGATCACCATTTAAACTGAACTAAAAGGACAATCCTATTGACGTCAAACCTTGATATTTGATTTGATCAGCATTTTGTTTATCTTGAGCATCAGAAGACGATGTTTTCACCAACTTTTCGAATGAATTAGCTCGATCAGTCATATTAACAAGATTCAATTGCAGTTCACATATTTTTGAAGTCGCATCGCTAAAAGAATAGAAACAAACAACATTTCAAAAACCAAGAATTGAATTATATTAAATTTATGTGGATCTGTCACGAAAAGCTGGTTATTGGAATATTTAAATTGCATGATTCCACTACCATCTCTCACAGCAAATAGGTATGATAATAAATTCCTTGCGTCAGACAAGGGTGGCAGTACGGTACGGTACGAAATTTTTATCGTACTTCGAACTAGCAAAATAATTTCGTACCGAACTTCGTACCGTACCTTTCGAAAATTTTTCGTACCGTACCGTACGATATTATTTTTTCCGTACATCGTACCGAACTTCGTACCAGTACGAAATTAAGTTCGATTAATATTTTTCATTTATCGTACCAAATTTCGTACCAGTACGAAAACAGGTACGATTCGATGGGCAGCAATTTCGTACCGTACCAACTACCAATGTCTAAATCAGCTTTATTTGTAGGATCTGGCCACCGCAAGAAACGTCACCAACATCTTACATCAAAGTGATGCAGTTTATGATATCAGGTTTAAAATCCAGGACAGTGAAACATGCGCGTAATTAAGCATATGTCACCCCAATATCATTGTTCACATTGCGTATAATATGAGAACGGTAGACCGGTGGTGATAAATGGTGGTAGGATGAGCACAGTTTTCGCGAAAAAATCTTGCATTGTGTCGTCACAAGAAATTATATCTCGACAAAAGAATGTTCGTTGTGCACCACACATGGGTTTCGTGCGGTCTCATTCGAAGGCATGGTTATAAGTACATTTTGAATCTGGTATTTCTGGTGCAATTTACGTTCTCTTCACATTACTGAATAATGCTAGTTATTTTTTCATACCAGACAGACCTATTCCCGACATGCCATTGTCTATATTGTGACTTGGCTGTTTTTTTTACAAAATATATCTTCTATTTAAGACGAGCATCAGCTAACATTCAACTCAAAACAGCCTAAATATATCTTTATATTCTGATGTTTCTGCTCTGATAATATACTGCGTGTCAGAGTACAAACAAAACGTAATAGCGGTGGTTACTGGATAGCTTAGTTGCATAGTTGGTCAGGGGGAGAGAGTTTTTAATTCAATTTTCATAAAATTTTCGCGCGCCTGCGTTGCGCAATATTCCCTAATTAATTTTGTATATTTCGTAGCATTTAGCCTTTAAAGTGAAAATTTTTATTCAATTTCTATAAAAATTTCAGCGGGCTTCCGGTTCGCAGATACATTTTCCGGTCTGGTAATGTTTATTTCACTCTTAAAACATGTATTTTTGTTTCGTTCACAATAAAATTTTGCGCGCCTCCAGCACCCTAATTTTTTTTGTAAATTTGAAAGCCTGTGTTTGCATGTTGGAAAAAATGTGCCCCCCCCAATTTTTTTTCTGTATCCGCCATTGTAGTTGATATATTCGGGCACCGTTATAACACCGTGATTTTTAGTATTATGAATGCTGCTTATCTTGTCGATTTTAATTGGGCTATCACGACTTTCGTTATTACAGAAAAATACATTCAGACGTCATATATCAGCGGCCTATATGTGTTTCCGCGCAATCACAAAGTTTTACACCACTACAGTAAAGCCGATATACGACATAGCTCATCTAATCAGCTCAAGTGAATCAGTTACATTTTTATTACCATACCTGCGCCGCTTTTAATCATTTTAAAATTGCCCTTTAGTTAAAACATTCTTTGAAAGACACAATTGATATTATCAGCGCCCCGTTATGAAACGGCATAGATGTTAAATGAAATTATTTTTTCAAATTCATTTGAGAAGAATAAAGTGTAATGTGAAGGTACGAAAAAGAGTACGGTACGGTACGAAATAAATACTGAACTTCGTACCGTACCGTACCAAGTACGAAAATTGAAAAATGAATCGTACCGTACTATCGTACCGGAAAATTCAATCGTACCGTACCGAACTTCGTACCGTACCGTACTACCAGCCTTGGCGTCAGAGCAGAACAATTCAAGCGTCATTTAATGGAGCCCATTGAAAATTCAGGTTATTTAATACCTTTATAACTACCAGCAGAATTATGCGATTAGGGTTGAGGGGATATTTTTGATTAAGGTTCATCCTGATAAATGCCTGAAAGAATCACCAGAAAGTTGCTCTATAAAGACCATTGAATCATTCTCAGACAACTACAACAAGATCAGTACCTTAATTTACTGGTCAGTTCTACTTTTTCTTTCTCAAGTTGAAGAGTTCGTTCCTGCGTTTGACCAAATGTTTCTTTGAAAGATGTATTTCGTTTCTCCATCTGTGCATGACTCTCTTCGACTAATCTGAAAGTGTGAAAATTAACTGACATTCAGAATCAGATTCTGAACGATTCTATTCGAAAATGAATTTATCTGTACGTGCCTGTCTGTAAACACCTTATTTAAAAAAAATCAATGTAATGTTGACCTTTGAATATCGTTTCAACAGTAGATTTATTTGAAATAATTTGGTTCCATCACTCCATGATTGGGAAAAGATTTTGCTTGTATCAATCATAAAATGATTAATATCAATCACAGAAATTGAAGGGAAATATTCAAGTAATTTTATCCCAATGAATAAAACTACTACTAGCATACTTCTGATTTTGCTGTAAGAGGTCAGCAATTTTGTCACTCTGAGTTTCAATTTGTTTGTTTTTCTCCAACACTTTCTTCTTCATTTTGTCATTTTCCTAAAAGTAACGAGAAAATCTAGCTTAATACTAACAAAAAAGGCAAAAAGCTCCTAAAAACATTTATTTCAAACATGGTCACTTTCAAAATTAGAACGCATCAAAAAGAAAACAAAGCACAGTGTATAAGAGTTAATTCCAGTTTACTTGAATTGGTACAATAGTTAGATCTTTTCTTTCATCTCAACTATATTGTATTTAGTAAAGTAAACCATACTACTCGATTTTTAGTAAGGATAAGTAGTCACGCTATGAAAATATGCCAGTCCTAAGCCAGGCAAGTTGCACATTCTCTGTAGTCTCGATTGTCGTAATTTGCAGAAGAAATAAAAAAAAATAACAAGGGTACAGTCTCCAAAACATATTTTTAGTTAGTTTTAGTAACTAAATGAAAAACTTATAAAAAAAATAAATTGTTAAGAAATCTATCATAAAAACCCCACCTGAATTATTCTCTGAATATTATGAGAGAGTAAAGCAGCATCCATGTTATCAGCAGAAGATAAATTCAATCGTTGTGATTCAGAACTTTTCATCATCTCTGTAACTTTATCCGAAACCTACATATTCCAAGGATAAAAAGAAAAATTTATAAAATTGATTTTTTTTTTACTATTTTTTCTACTAAATCCATGACCTCTTTAAAGATCTTCAACATTCCATAAATTGCTCTTATTCAACGCATTTTTTTTATTATTTATATAGTACAAAGCAAAATCACAATACATGCCGCCGAATTTTATTCCGAGATACGCAAATTATTTTTTTCATACTACAAATTCAGTTGATTACAACTTATGATTATAACAGGCAGGTTCTTACAATTTGCTATTTCTTGACAACTGACATTTTTTTAGACTAATATTCCTGGGAATCTCTTGAAAACATGTTATCTCTTCTGTTTTATTATAACACACGATTATTGTAAAACTTTCAAGTACTGGTATGTAGTGCTGTCCAAAATTACTCGATTCGATTTTAGTAAAAATTTTGAATCAACAAAATGATACATAATTTTCATGTAAATTATAAGCTGATAAAGGATATTTTTGTTTGTTTATTATATGACTTTGGATTCGAACATTTGATTCGATTCAGCAAAATTATTCGATTCGATTCTGAAACCAAAAGATATTCGATTTTGGCCACCTCTACTGGTATCTAAGTTCACTAGATTTCGACTAGAATTTGACTTATTGTGAAAGAAATTTTGCACAAAATGATAGCAAATATGGCATTAATAATTATTCATCAACTATTTGCCATTTATGGTGTAGAATTGTTTCTGTATCAAACAAATAAATTGTTGTCAAACTGCAGATACAAACCTTCTCCATTTTCTCCAACAAAACCTTCATGTCTAGAGTTTGCTTCTGCGATTCTGATAACAGTGCAGGCAGATAATCGGAACCTGAAAAGATGGATAGTACAGAAATTAAACAACATATTGAAATTTCATAGGAGGAAAATAACCACACAAAAGTGTGCAGACTACAGATAACAAATAACGATAACAAAACCGCAACAAGACGTAGTTCGAACACACAGCACAACGAGAGACCCGATATGTATCAAAAGTTGCCAGTAAAACGAGAGTTGTATTGCAACATTGAACAACGGGTGTTTTACCCTTGAACATGCATGGATGTGATTTCAGGAACGAGTGACAAGTAGAGAAAAAGCAGCAGATGAAGTTCAATAAAAGTATAAGTACATTATAAACAAAGAGAAATACGGGGTATTGAGTTTCGTTATCACGTGACGACGAGCGAAAACGGAGGGCGCATAATACAGGGGAATACACTATTTCATGTGGAATTGACCTCTAGAATGGCCTGCGCATAATCCACGGTTGCGTGATATAGGCCGGTAAATAAGGTAGATTTTGCAATTTTACTCTGTTGAAAAATTTGAAACTGAATACATATATAAATATATATCATGATCTAAGACTGATTATAATGGTTCAATTCTTTAGGAATATTTTTCGCTCATAGCAGCCCTTTTTCTTTGAGTTAAATGGAATAAAACAGTCAATGATCAAATCAATTCGAATACCTGTCAAATTTGGATAATCCAAATAATCACTTCTGTAATTCAGTATCATTTGACAAAGGTGCAGAATAAAGATTTTCCAATATTTGTAACAATTTCAACTTTCTTTTCTTTTAATAAAATTTTAACTTTCAATATCAAGCATGAGCATGGGTAATGTCTGCCCCATACTTTGAGAACAATTACCACTTAATAAGCATGGTTTGTTAATGGCTTGTAAGAGTTATATTGGCCACGCCTCAGCATTTATCAATCAAGTGCAATTTTTTAATATCAGGTAAATTGAAATACAGTCACCTGGTTGAGCAGGATATTGTTGAAGTTGATGGAATGTTGTCTGGGGAATACCAGCATATTGCAGCATATTAGCAGGATGTTGAAACTGGCCAACTACAGGATTAGTTTGCATCATTCCAAGACTAGAATGTGGCTGCAGAAATAAATAGTTTTTTTAGTTAGTTTGCAAAAATAGTTTCCGAAACAACATTTGACAATCTCGTCTTCTTTTACATATTCTTCTTTGCCAATAAGATTTTTCACTTTCAGTCACGTGATATTCAAGGAGTGAAATCTAAGATGACCTATTTTTTGCCAGTTTCAGTTGAAGATTTTGTTAAATTAGACATATATGTATATATATATACATGATTATGTGATTTTTTTGTACAATAAACAGTGGACTGCACAATATTGGCACATAGCAAGATTTTTTATAGTTTTTACTAGAATTGAATAATCAATTTCAATGAATAGTCAGAGAAAATAATAATAATTATTAAAAATGATAAATACTCACAGAAACTGAATGTCTTGATACTGCATGCTGAATAGTATGAGGATTATGCATGTATGGTTGATCCACTGCAACGGGACTTGGACTTACAGCTGGATATGCTGGGCTCTGAGGCAAAAATAAAATATACTGTCAAAGACAAACTTTTTTCAACAAAATAAATCTTGATATCCTTAACGACGAGTCCTGGCCATGTTAAAACCACAATCACTGATTTTGAAGCAATAAATTGTGCAAAAGCTCTTTCATATGCTCAAGCTATATTATCGGCCAATTGATCAAACAATTCTCCTGGAGAATGTCGAATAAATCATTAAATACAAATGTTTGCAAACATAATTAGAAACAAAGATTGACTGGATACTCATATTTCTACCGATCTTAACCCTTAAAATGCGGAGAGCACTAAAGTGCCTTCAAATAATCAATACTTTGCTTCAAACGTTATTTAGAACTCGAATGAAGCATTTATAGATTGTCGTTTTTAAGATATAGATAACTAATTCAAAACCAAGAAAAAACCACAGCTCGATCGTGGTTTAAAGTCAACTTACAATTTTTGAAAGAAGAATTGCACAAAAAAATACTTGATTACTCACATATGGCTATTTACTACCTGGGACATTTCTCTTGTCTGCATTTGCATGAGAGTTTGCTGAGGTGGAGTATGAGATACTGATGCTACATGGGATTGTTGTGGTTGAGGGACACTGTGCGGCTGAACATGAGGGGCTCCAGACTGAACAGGGGTCGAGTCAGTTTCATGAGGAGGTTGAGATGCAGCAGCTGGTTGAGGAGGCAGCATTGGTTGACCCACTTTCGCCATTCTTGACAATAACTTTGCTTTGTTGCTATCAACTTGTGGCTGAATAATAATACCAATGATATAGGATTGATGGCCACATGGTTTTAGAATTTGTTTTCTATTATTCTAAGATGACCTTTGTAAAGAAAAAACATTACAGAGGTACCACGATTCTGCTGCACAAAATTGAATTATTCAAATATCCCTAATATGAAAAAGAGCAGAGAATATCAAACCTAATGCAAACATACAATATACAAGCTACTAAATCTAAATAGGAAACATCTATAGATAGATAGCAATTCAATATGCAAACAACCCTAACTTAAAGACCCATGTCATTATTAAATATCTTTATGTGAATATAAATACACAGACAAACAATTTTTTTTATCTCAAATTGCTACAATCATTTCTGACATCTTCCCAAGAATGACCTTTCTGGACCAAGTTTTTTCTTCATAGAATGACTTTTTCATTGAAAAAAATAGGAATCACCTCAACCATAACCTATAATACTACTAACTTGCTGGAACAAAACAAAGATTATACAATGAAAAAATAACATACATTTCCATGAGTTAGTTGTTCGTTGAAAGATGCTGTCCTGCCTTTAACTGTTTCATCTCTGAAAAAAATGTATAATATAATAACCATCCTTTTTAGTCAGAAAAAATAATGAAAAAAGTTGACTTACCCTGCTGCATCAGCAGGTGTCGGCATCCCAGCAAATGGTACATTCAAATTCTGTCCAAAACTCGGTTCTGAGAACGACATTGAACAATTTAGTGGTAATAGGGAAAAACATTACAAATTTGAATCCAAACGAGTTCCATTAGCAACATTCAGAAAGATAGGTTAAACAGCATAGGCAACGGTGCTTTTATCAATATATAATACATATAACAAAGCCAGTGCATGTACATTGGAAAAAACCTGATGATTGCATGATTGTTGTCAACCAGTGATGTAATACTCGGCCATGTCAAACAAAAAAGCCCAACTGTTCACCTACCTATTCAAATTTTATTAATTGTCCAATTTACATATTGCTCATTAAACTTATTCATAAAAACCTGTTCATCTATAGTAGTGTCTCTTACAGCAATGCTGATGAGTTGGAATTTTATTTAAACTCGAATGCACACATTTCAAACACAACTGATATTTTGTTAGTTTGCATTCAATTATCCACTATATAGTAATAATAATAGTTATTGAATCTTTCCTCATCAACTAACCTGCTTGATTAGATTGCGTCACAGCCTGAGGTACGGATTCCACTGAATTTGATTGTTGGACAGAATTATCCCCATTTTGGTGTTTGATCTGAGGAAAACAAATGAATTATCAAACACTTATTTTTAAATAAACTCCAAGAAAAGTCCAAAATAGTACCTAAAAGTAGCCATCAACAGCCAATTACAGGACAAAGATCTACTACAAAATGTAGCACAAGAAACTGTACTCAAATTACAAAATAATCTATAGAAAACTTAAGCACTATGTGTAGTGTAGCAAGTGGTATCTGCCCTGAGCAATAATAAAACTATTGGCTTCTTCATTACATCTACGATACTCAGGAAAAATGTTAAGCTTATGAATTGCGATAATATATTGAAAATATTGATAATATTATCATAGAGAGTGAAAATATCGTTGATTTAACTCTAACACTCACTCTTAATATATCAACTTCAAAAGCAAGCGTCGAATCAGGGGGAACTCGGTTTCCTGCTCCTTTCGATCCATACGCAAGTGATGGTGGAATTACTAAGAATCTTCTGCCTCCTTTCTTCAAACCAAGCATACCTTCTTCCCAACCCTGATTAATGAAAAATATATATACGATTAAAAATATGTGTACGGTCAAATTAGAGATGTCTGTGACGTGACAGTTAGAAATTCACACCGAATTAAAACGAAGACAGCTAGCTTAGTTTATATTTTTGATAACAAATTTTAGTATTCAGCCTCAGGCAGGATAATCACATTCAGAAAGGTTTGTTTTTGATTTAAAGCGATTCGAATCTTATTAGAATACAATAATTGTTAAAAAACTTGATGATATGAGGCTGATATATTTTTTTTGAAAAAACAAAATATGCGCCACCACCCCAAGCTTTTTAAAAAATTTATGTGTATTGGACATTTCTTGAAAGTAATGTAAAAATTCAACAAATTATGAAAAAAACTTGGCTCAAAAGTGTTGCCGAATCATACAGAATCACAGAAATATATAAGTAATCGAAACCTGCTAGATAGACATGAATCCAAACTGATTTATATACCTATTTCACGTTAAAAGGGGTATCAGTTTTACAACACAATTTAATCATACCTTAATGACTTTCCCTTTTCCCGTTTTGAATCTGAACGTTTTTTCTGTTTTGTGATTGGAATCGAAAACAGATCCCAGTGTACCAGTCTGGGACTGAAAAAGCCATCCAGTGTATTTAGCTTCAACAGAATCACCTGATTTCAAAGGCTGAGTATCTTGCTCACCAAGTAATAATTCTTGCGTAACAACTGCATTATTACTATTCTGGCTGGTGTTGTACTTGGCGAGACAAACCTGTGAATTATTGATAAGTAATCAACTTTTAAGTTTCACCTTGTGACACTACAAATGAAAACTTTGTATAAAATAATATGGTGACATCTATCAAAAATATTTATTTTATATCACAATTTAACTATGTTGTAAAATTTTACATAAAAAATTTGGTAACATTAAACTATTTTAACACGGTCAATTCTAGTTCAAATTAAATCTTCAAATATTCAATGCCTACACTATGATGACGGAATAGAAATTCACCTGCTTCGCAAAGTTGACTATATGGTCACTGCTATCAAATAAAACTGACCACATTTGTCGTTGATCATCATAAAAAGACGCATAATTGTTCGGTTGAATCTGTGAAAAAGGAATTCCTGTAAATCCTACATGAATCTTTCCCTCACGCTTTGTTTGCTACGAGACACGAAAAATAGATATTTAAGGTTTTTAGTGAGATATAACAGGACGTGTTGCCCATTTGCTAAATTTTCATCTGGTGGAATCCATTCTATCCAAGTGTCTGAGCAGTGAAGAAGCTGGCACTATGTCAGTCTGCACGAAAGTAAAAAATTTCCGTTTGATTATTTATGAACAAAAATGTTTTTCTAGGAAACTTGCGGTTTCCCCATATTGCCTGCAAAGAAAAAACTCTGTGAAGAGCATTCAAATAATGATAGCAAAGATGCATGGGTACTAAGTTAAAGAAAACTTTTAGGGACTTTACCTTTGTGAAGCAACCTAATACCTGACAGCTGATTTTGAAAACAGTACGAATTATTACGAAGTAAAAAAAATCTGTGCAATACAACATACATTAAATTGAAACTCCGATGTAATCTTTGCTGTTGTTACAGGTTGCTGTTTGCTCACGTACATCAAAATTTTATACTGAAAGAGAAACAAAAGTAAGATAAACAGTCTCACTGGAATGCAAGAGTGGAAGTACAGTACGGTACGAAATTTTTATCGTACTTCGAATGGTAATGGTGGTTACTGGTTAACTTGGTGGCATTGGGGTGAGAGGTTTTAATTTAATTTTCAAAAAATTCATGCGCGCCTCCGGCTCTTTGCTCTTAAAATATATATTTTTGTTTCGTCATTAAAAATAAAAAATAAAAAATTCATGCGCGTTCGGCACGGCACGGAGTTGATAAATAGTGGTGAGATGAGCACTGTCTGTGCGAAAAAATCTTGCATGAAACAATAATTCTCTCACGACGAAAGAATGTCCGCTGTACACCATACGCGGCTTCATACAGTCTTATTCGAAGACATGGATACAAGAACCTTCTCTTTGTGCATTTTTGTATCTGGTATTTCTGGTGCAATTTAAGTTCTATTCGGATTACGGAAAAATGCTATTTATTTTTTCATAGCAGTCAGACGTATTTCCGACATGCCTCGTTCTCTATATTATGACTTCGCTGTTTTTTACAAAATATATTTACTGACTGAGATGAGCATCAGATAACATTCAACTCAAAACAGTCTAAATATATCACTATATATTGAAGTTTCTGCTCTGATAATATACTTCTACGTGTCAGAGTGCGAACAAAACTAAATAATGGTGGTTACTGGTTAACTTAGTGGCATTGGCGTGAGAGGTTTTAATTTAGTTTTCTAAAAATTTTCGTGCGCCTCCGGCTCTTCGCTCTTAAGATATATATTTTTGTTTCGTCCTCAAAAATAAAATAAAAAATTCATGCGCGTTCGGCACGCTAATCTTTTTTTTAATTTGAAAGCCTGTGCCGTACCGTACCGAACTTCGTACCGTACCGTACTACCAGCCTTGCTGGAATGAAAAACCAATTTTTTTACTTCAGGTGTCCACTGTTCACAATTTGTTTTCCGAGGTGAATAAAATACTTGAAATTATCAAAACTGATATGAAGTTCCTGAAAATTTTCAAAATTTTGGCCAATTTAGATAATGGCAGACGTTTTTCTCATAGGACAAATACAATTTTGCATAATCGAATGAAAAAGCTAGACATAAAGACAGTGGGGAGATTTGCCAGAGACGTTTTAAACACTATCACAAATATTGAAAACTATTATTGAACTAAGTTAACAGTATCACAACTAGGATCTGACTATGTCTGTTCTAAGACATGAATTGATAATCAATAAAATTCAATTTGGAAGTTAAAAATATTCGATTTTCCAATCAACACATCTTTACCCAACCAAAAATGTCTCGACTAAGCATGATTTGCGGAATGTGAGTTACTGATGGATCGCACCGCCAAGGAGCAGTCCGACCATGTTCCATCTTCAAACTTTCTACTTATGTTTCATATACTCCTAGTGTAGTCAAGCGCATAACTTTACATGAGCAACTTTAGTTTTTTTAACAAACAAAAAACCTACGTCTTTGTCTGCAAAATTTGTGAGCAATGCAGCACCCAGTTTTCCTTGCTTTTGATATTGATTATTGACACTGAAAAACAATGCAAAGTTATCGACATACACATACGTAATGAAATTACTGGTTCCAGTACTGATATTTTACAAAACATAACACAATACAATTTTATGATCTTAGAATTTTGTCATATTAATTCAATTACTAAGCACTAGAAATATGAATTTTGTTTGGATATTACAAGAACTTTTGCAAAAAATATTTTAAAAAGGACAAGGACTTGAGGAAACAACAAATATCCAGAACTGCACAGATTATTTCGAATAAAAGACTCCCTAAGAATAATTTAACAGAATAATATCTAAATATCTTAATTATTATCCATTCTAACTATAGAGACAACAACATATAAAATTAAGACTCGAGAAATTAATCACTATGCCAACTATGATTTAAATATAAAACTTTTAACAGAATGTAATAATAATGGTAGCCATCATATCAAATATCAACAACAAGGGTTTATATTAAACTTTTTGGCGACTATGCAATAACATTTAGCAAGGTCAAGTTTGGAAGAACCAATTCTAGATTTCAACTCAACTCCTATTCTTACTATTAATGCAGGGTTCAAGAGATTATGTAGAACAATATGATTAATAGGCGTTGGTTGCAATCTGATCTAACTTCAAATTGAATCTGCTCCGTTCATCACTAGATATGCCAACACTGATATTGCCGCACATGATTTGAGGAATTTTGAAATCACCACACTCAACTCATGTGCGATCAATCCAGACAGGTAATAGAATTTGGTGACACATCAGCACAAAAAATGGGTTGTGTATGTTCTACAGCCGATGCAAATCATATGACTGTCTGAGAATGTGTTTGCTACATAACAATGTCTAACTTGGAATATCTAAAATGAATGTGATCATTGTAAGGGTTCCAATTTCACTTTCAATAAATTCACTGATATTATTACGATCATTTTGATACCAAACATGGTTAGGATTCTCGAAAAACTTATAAAGTCTATTGAATTACCTGTAAAAGTATTCAGCAACGTATTTAGAAAATAATTTTGTTTTTCAAAATCTAATATTAATCAATTATATTTAATCAATTTGTTTCTCTAAAGTCTGCATCAAATTTGTTGATATTTGCCATTATTCACCTCACTCGTTGCCTTTGATGTCATATCTTTGCCGGCATCCTTTTCTCCCACATTCCTGCAATCGGTCCTATTAGCCAAGTCTAATCAGGATCGACCCACTTTCGGCAATGGCAAGGGTGAATATGTACTATGGGCATGTTTCAATAGGCCATGTCAAAAAGGATGATTTTTTATTTGCATTTATGACAATAAGGTATTATGATTTCCTAAAACTATATGACCGGAGCTTTTCAAAACTAATTTCCTTTTCTCCATACCTTGCATCTCAACAGAGAACTATACTTTGACAGAATGCAGAGCATTCAAATTGTTTCATTTTTTGCCTGTTTTCGACTCAATAAATATTCGCAATCAGGAAATATACATAATTTTTCCCTTTTTTTTATTTTTCGGCTGGGGTTGTTCTGTTCGGACGACTGTGGACAAGATTCTGCCATGCTGGTACTAAGAAACACTTACTATTTATAAGCAGTGACAGCACAAGCAACAGCAATTCCAGAAGATGGCTGTGGTTGAGAGTTTTTCTTCCCTAGCAAATAATATACAGTTGAATTATCAAATCAATAGTCTCACATACATGACATTAACTAATTTTATGATTAATATACCAATACACCACAGTTTTGTAGAGAAATAAAACAAATCAGTGGTTGTAGCAAACTTCAATGCTTATCATACAATCAAACTAATCTAACTAGATTTAACTTCCACTAATAATTTTTATCAATATTTGGATTTTGTTTGTGAACATAGGTCATGAAAATATCTTGTAAAAAGTTATTAAAAAGTGGGAAGTCTGAGACAGCCAAATACACGCTGTCAGCAGGGTGGCAATTCATTCGCAAAGATATGTTTAGATATATAAATAACATACTTTATGTAACTGGGTCAGAAAATGAAGTCAGACATGTTTTTTTTGTCTATTTATCCCTGGCTGTCCTATATGAAAGTTCAAACTCTGGAAGCAGTACTTGGGAGATACCATTGCCTATGGCCTATAACAGTCACTGCACATTATTGTAGCAGTTAAGTTCTGTTTCGGTTTTTTTTGCTTAGAGTGCTTTTTCGACTAGAATCTATTGATACTATGTTATACTGCATATAGTGGCTCTTTGTGGCTGTTAGACAATTCTCTCTTGAGCGCTACTCCCGGCATTGCTTAAGAGTGAATTTCAATGAAAAGAAAAACTATAGAATATAAAGTTATTCAGAGTTCATGGTTTATGGGCTCTGTATGAAATTAAAAAATAAGCTTATTAAGTCAACATGCATGACCCACCTACATCAGATGTTGGCTTCTCAGGTCTGGGAGGCTTTGGTGCTGTATATGTTAAACTTTGATTGCTTGTTGGATTTTTATCCATTTGGGCATTCATACCAAACAAAGAACCCAGCCTCGATTGTGATTGTCTGAAATTAAAAATTGGATAAATGAGGAAACTGAGATCCTGATTTTAAAAAGATAAAATCAAATATACAGCCAGGTATATAATATCATATCACGAAGAAAATATAGAGAAAAAATACTGGCTAGCAAAAGAATATAACGTGTAAAATATACGCAATATAACATTAGTATAGTATCCAAAGGAACATGACAGCTGAATGTATTGTTAAATGAGTAAATTTTTAAATACTACAACATCAATGTTCACTGTTTAATCAGTGTCCTCAATGTTTCCTATGTATGTAATTGGTGTAATAATAATATTTGGATTATCCTCGAACAGATATAGCAGCGGAAACATAAGCATCCAAATCATCTTACTAAACAATCTCAAATTAAATGAATATATATATAATTAAATTAGAATATCTTGTCTTACGAATAGTTTTAAAATAACGGGTGTAAAAGTGAGTAAAAATCATCCCTGTGTACATTTAAAAAAGTAAGCCAGCACAAATTATTATAGCAATATCACTTACGACCAGATGGCTGTGTAACCTTTATGAATATAGGTAAAGGTGACAGACCCTTCGTTCTTACCTGGTGTTTTGAGAATGTTATGAAACACAGACTTGACAAGGATTTGACCTGAATTATTTTCATGTGTGACTTTCAATTGAGAGTGTGAACTAGACAAATACAAACAAATCTTGTTACTATGCTCTATAAAACGTATCTCCTATTTTCATACTTCAAAATATTCTGAGTTATATAACAGAAGCCTACCCTGCTCCCACAGGAGATCCAAAAAAATCTCCATCATCGTCATTGTTATCTCCAAGTGAAAGATAGCTCATTTCTGCATTTGGAATGTTGAAATTCAGAACTTCTTGGCTGCACTGGTAATTCAGTCTGTATAGATTCTTATTAAAAAGCGAGTTAAGTTTTCCTGAATTGGAGAAAAGCAAAAAGGGCGATTAATGTAGTCATCATATTCGTGATACAAAAAGAAACACTGTGCAATTAAGTTGAATCTTGCATCTATTTTTTTGTGTATTTGATCAACAGTTGAATAAAACAATTAAATTTATTTCGAGCCATGTCAAGACATCACAACAATAACAACAAACAAAATAGGTAACAAAAGACTCAATTGAAGATTAAAACACTAGGGCCCAAATGATAGCGTATTGATGTGCATTTAAAAAAATCCAAATAAATGCACAAAAAAGAAAAACACAGACGTCAAGGCAGTTGCGCCAAGCTATGCAGTATAACATCCTAGCAAGTACTTTAAAATGAGAAGTCGCAGGCAAGCAATTTACTGCAGCGTTTTCAATTATGGAAAAGATAACAACAACAGAAAACACTCCAGTCGAAGACAAATGCAGTGAAGACAAATATAACACAGTGGCAAAACAAAATGTAAATACTGTAACAACATTCAACTGTGGATCAAATTGCGTTTAAAATAAAACATTAGCAGATTACTAGGATAACCAGCTGTCAGTTAACATTGGCATATAGAAGTGGTAGGATGGTACTTCAAGTGAGGCATTAATTCACTATTGAACAACGTCAGATTTCATAATGGTTTATTACCAGTACTGAGTATTGCCATATTCTAGTTCATCATAAAAATTTCCCATATAGGTGTGCAAATTAGTATGAGTGTATTACTCTCGTCTGTACAGTGTACTCACAGGATAACCACATGTCACACTAAGACAATTAGGGTTAAGTTTAGTACCATAATCCCGAATGTCGTACACAGAATTTTTTCATCCTAGCAAAGGCAGAAGGAGTGCAAATGCTGAAAACGTATGACATTGCTTCAGAGATTAGGATGAGACGACTAACTGCTAAACTTCATTAGACCCGACATTTACATGTTTGGTAGAAGTTATTCAAAGTCACGAAAATTTCGAATTTTGAACAAAATCTGAAATGGCCAGATCATCCTGACGTTGCTTTAGATTCTGTGAAGGAAGAATATATACAACTGGCCTATAATACTTTTTACTATTCAGTATTTTAACTAAATCAATATACAGTATAATAAACAAACTAATAAATTTGAATTTCCATTATTCTGTGTTTGAGTGTTTTATCAATTTACAATATTCTATATCCTAAAGTAAGAGATTTATGTACTGGTAAAGTTAGTAAAGGTTTTACGCAAAGTGACTGCAAGCATGACAACTCAGAACTGTCGATAGTGCCGAGTGTAGAAGACAAAGATGCACAATTTGAAAAGAATAATAGGTAACTGATTTTACTATGCAGTATGACATCATCACCCTGAAAAGACGCGTACAGCATACATTCTGCATTGCAGATTTACGGTACAGGGTACGAAGATCACTTAAAATATCTGCTTTGGCTAAACGGTTAACGTTAATACTTTCTCTACAGTCTATTGTCTCCTGCTTGTACACAAAAACAGAAAAGGACTTGTGAGCGCTTTTTCACCTACAGACACATTGCTTTATTTTTTGTTACGTTTAATCGCGAGCACGGCCTTAGCCACTGGACTCGACCACAGACCAGATCCGTGAACGGAAGCCAAAAAACCCCTCCACAGTCTCGATTCGGAACTGGTGTCCGTACTGTGTGAGAGAGGTCGTCAGACATCAGGTCCTGGTTCACCATCAAGGCTGGCAGTACGGTACGGTACGGTACGAAGTTCAAAAAAATAATTTCGTTTAACATCTATGTCGTTTCATAACGGGGCGCTGATAATATAAATTGTGTCTATCAAAGAATTTTTAAACTCAAGGGCAATTTTAAAATGATTAAAAGCGGCGCAGGTACGGTAATAAAAATGGAACTGATTCACTTGAGCTGATGAGATGAGCTATGTCGTACATCAGTTTTACTGCAGTGGCGTAAAACTTTGTGATTGAGTGGAAATACATATAGGCCGCTGATTTATGACGTCTTAATCTGAATGCATTTTTCTGTAATAACGAAAGTTGTGATAGCCCAATTAAAATCGACAAGATAAGCAACATTCATAATACTAAAAATCACGGCGTAGTTTCTGAATATATCGTTAGCATCGCCGATGTGCTCAGACCTGTTTTTATTCAAAATTCACAATGGCATAGGTTGCACTGCCTGAATATACCAACTACAATGGTGGATCCAGAAAAAATTTAGGCGGCGGGCATGTTTTTTCCAACATGCAAACATAGGCTTTCAAATTAAAAAAAAGATTAGGATGCCGGAGGCGCGCAAAATTTTATGGAGAACGAAACAAAAATACATGTTTTATGAGTGAAATAAACATTACCAGACAGGAAAATGTATCTGCGTGCCGGAAGCTCGCTGAAATTTTTGTAAAAATTGAATAAAAATTCTTACTTTAAAGGCTAAATGCTACGAAATATACAAAATTAACCGGGGAAAAATATTGCGCAACGCAGGCGCGCGAAAATTTTATTAAAATTTAATTAAAAACTCTCTCCCCCTTACCAACTATGCAACTAAGTTAACCAGTAACCATCGCCATTACGTTTTGTTTGTACTCTGACACGTAGGAGTAAATTATCAAAGCAGAAACATCAGAATATAAAGATATATTTAGGCTGTTTCAAATTGAATGTTAGCCGATGTTCATCTTAATTAGAAGATATATTTTGTAAAAAAAAAAAACAGCCAAGTCACGATATAGACAACGGGACATGGTGGGAATACGTCTGTCTGGTATGAGAAAATAAATAGCATTATTCAGTAATGTGAAGAGAACGTAAACTGCACCAGAAATACCAGATGTAAAAATGCACAATGATAATGTACTTATAACCATGCAATGATATTGGGGAGACATAGGCATAGTTACGCCCATGTTTTACTGCCCTGGATTTTAAACCAGATAGCATAAAACTGCATCACACTGATGTGAGATGTTGGTGACGTTTTTTGCGGTGGCCAGATCTTACAAATAAAGCTGATCTGTACATTGGTAGTTGGTACGGTACGAAATTGCTGTCCAGCGAATCGTACCTGTTTTCGTACTGGTACGAAATTTAGTACGATAAATGAAAAATATTAATCGAACTTAATTTCGTACTGGTACGAAGTTCGGTACGATGTACGAAAAAAATAATATCGTACGGTACGGAAAATTTTCGAAGGGTACGGTACGAAGTTCGGTACGAAATTATTTTGTTGGTTCGAAGTACGATAAAAATTTCGTACCGTACCGTACTGCCACCCTTGTTCACCATACAGCGTTTGACACTGCCTTCAAATTTATTCAGAGTGAATTTAAAAAAAAAAATGAGTTACTCTGAACTCTCAGCTTTCCTTTTCCAGTTCCTCGCATGATTAATGTGAATCTTTTGAAATATTCATGGTTCACCATTTATTGTTTAAACTTTCTCGGTTTTCCACAGGGTAAAAATGAAATGCTGATATGAATCTTTGAAATGTTCTAATTTTCTTACAACCATTTGAAACAGAGGTAAGCTACCGTGAAGGCCGGTGATTTTGATAGATATTTCATCCTTTTCTGCCAACAGGTTTTTTTCGCTAAACAGGTAATTCTTTCAAAAACAAAAATAAGGAGTTGTGACGGCTTCTTCACCTACAAAATATATATTTTAGCATATCATATTCCTCAGCATTGCTTACGTTCGGGTGCCCGGAACGTGAGTTTATTCATGTATATAAATACAAGACATTAGATCGCGCACCATTTGGTTAGCGACGAGCGGGTGGTGGGCTTCGATTTTTACGGGTCTGTAGCGGTTGTACAATAATAATAGAACTGTGTACACAGTACTACGAAGTTGAACGCTTTTTATCAGAGTGTGGGTCGTGTAAAGCAGTGTTTCTTAATCGGGTGAATGGTTCACCCCAGGGTGAATAAAATTTTAGCAGGGGTGAACCAACCAAAAGGGGTGAATGAGGGTGAACCGTCAGAAATGGATGATAGCTTGTGGGCAGGGCAGATATTCCGGGTGTTCAACCTGTTCAGTGAACAGGTGAGAATTTCCAAAAACAAAATCAATTCTAAGTTTTTCATTTTTTAATAAAAACTAATCTATATATATATAAGAGAGAATGTTTGTGTGTGTGTGTGTTACAATTTCTTGACGCCTATACGTTTCCACAGTTATTGACCGATTAGTTTCTCACTAAAGTGTACTTTGGAATAATTTGCTGCTTTAGAACAGTGTGTGTTTGCTTTATGTGGATCAACCACAATAAATCTAATGATGAGATAAAAAATAGCAGTATGTCTAAGAAATATGTTCAGAAAATACTTAATTTTGGTGCATGGAGTAATTCGCAAAAACAATCTCTCAAACTTTCCGAATTTGGAAAACTATATAAAAGAATGCAACTGCGAAGATAATGCACCAGAGCTTGAAAATAGGATAACAACTATAATACTGAACCATTTGCACCTTCTAAGTGAAAATTTTGAAATGTATTTTCCACCGAAACTGCATCAAGACTTGGAAAATCCTTTTATTGCTGATCACTTGTCCCAAGCAAACCTTGGAGACATGACGGAAACAATGTTGGAGTTACAGAATGATTTTTCTCAAAAATCGTTCTTCAAAACACATCCCTATTATGGCGTTTATTGGGTCTGATTGCTAGAATCCCATGAGTATAAGACGATTGCTTTAAAAGCCTTGCGGAAATTGGTGCTCATGTCGACTACTTACTTGTCAGAAAAAGGATTTCATGCCTAGTGGATCTGAAAACTAAAATGCATGGTGCAAGCAGGGGACAAACATGATATGGAGTCTTGTAATTTCAATTAGATCAAAGCAAATATTTCACTCTTTTTGCTCTCCCAATGATTTATGAATTGGACAGGCATGATGCGGAGTCTTAAAATTGCAATAGAGTTGTGCATTGTATGGGTTATACATGGGACAGACAATAGTTTTGAAATTTAAGTCGGTTTATTCACCTCAAGACTGTGCCAAATTAGTATCAAAGCCCATCTTTGCACTTATTTTGATCTATCCAATGATCCTTAATATTATATCTAATATTGCTATCAAACATTCGCATACCATAACATAGCGCCTTATTTGCTTCGATCATTTATTACATTAAAACTGTTCTTTAGCAAATATTTCACTCTTTTTGCTCTCCCAATGATTTATGAATTGGACAGGCATGATGCGGAGTCTTAAAATTGCAATAGAGTTGTGCATTGTATGGGTTATACATGGGACAGACAATAGTTTTGAAATTTAAGTCGGTTTATTCACCTCAAGACTGTGCCAAATTAGTATCAAAGCCCATCTTTGCACTTATTTTGATCTATCCAATGATCCTTAATATTATATCTAATATTGCTATCAAACATTCGCATACCATAACATAGCGCCTTATTTGCTTCGATCATTTATTACATTACAACTGTTCTTTAATCTTTCCATTTTTAATCATCGACCAAATGGAAATTAAATGTTTAGTAAATACATATTCAAGTATTAAGTGAGAAATATATTTTTAAGTACACTGATAAATTGCGCGTCAGGACACGGTTCAATTCTGACTTGCCTGAATTAAAATTCATGATTTTCTCAATCGCAGCTGAAGAATGAATTGTCGGTTAGACCCTGAACTCTTTCAAACTAACGAAAGTCCTAATGTTTTCGACGATAAAGTGGAGCTACGTGGCGTCGAGCGAGAATAATGCGATCAAAAGTTTAGAACATACCTCATATAAAATATAAATGAAATATGATAGCTACATAAAAAAATCCGTTTTTGTGTCCGGCATAGATTTCTATCATTTGAGTACGGAAACAAATAAAATATATTTTCAATGCAGTGTAAATTTCTACATGAATTGCGCAGCGTCGCCACTATTCATATGTAACGAATTGAAAAGAAATATTGTTTTAATCTAAAATTGCCGCTCCCTCCTGCGATTTTTGTATGCTTTTTATGTAGCCTAGTAGATTTGCATGCAACCCTTTACATTATTTTTCCTAATCGTCAGAGAGCTTGTAGATGGCCCTTATCAGCTGGCAAATATTTTCCACAATACGTCATAGGTGGCTCGGTAACTCAGACGAAATACTCTCATGCGTTCCTGAAGATGACAGGGCAAAACCTCAAGGCAACGTCACACCAGACCACAATCCGATGGAAGGAATTTTCCGCGTGAAATGGTTTGTTAAAGAAGGCTGGAGAACTTAATGTTAGAAGAAGATTTTATGTAAAAATAAAACCGAAATCCTCAACTTAGCGCGGAGTTCTATCGATATCAAGTTCCGTTTTCGACCCGATAGGGATTGATTGGGTCACCAGTAATTTTACGAGCCACACTTATCTTCCCAGAAATTTGTCGACAACAAGTTGGATAGGATGGCGGAATCGGTGATAATGAAAGGATAGCTTGGGTAAATAGGACGGCGGCGATTCCTGATCTTTTAGAGGTCAAGTTGTCCCGTTATTTGACTCCTATAAATTTCGGAAAAGTGACATCTAAAGAGCTGCATCATTTCGGTGATGCACCACAAGCTGCTCAAGGAGCAATCTTGTAATAGATGATAAAGGACAAATACATTGTGCGTTCTTTCCCGGAAGACCCCGTTTATGTCCAAATGAAACAGTGTGCTCATTTCACTTCCTCGCTTAAAGTTGACAGGTACTGCATGATGTGTAAAACTTATATGTATTTACGTCCTGAATTTGATTTTGAAAACGTAAAATCCATATTTTGGACCGATAGTACTGCTACTATTTAGACAATTTATAATGCATCGAATTCGTCGCAAGTAGAGTTTCGAAGATTGAAGAAGGTTCTTCACCAGACCAATGGCGATAGCTTCCTAGTGAATTGAAGCCTGTCGATCTTGCATCGCGGTTTACGGTTATGAAATCAATCGAGAAAACTAGTTGGTTACATCGACCTACCGTTTTCTAGTCAGAATTTATGCTGAAAAGCAAGTATGCTAAAGTTATTACAACATTAATTGTGAAAAGTAATCCATTGGAGAAATTCATTGGATATTATCCTTTTTAGTACAAGTCCAAAAAGGGAACAGCATGCTTGATTCGATTTGTCAAATATTTATAAAGTAAAAAGAAATCAGTAGAACTTAATTTAAATAAAAATGAAGGATTTTGAATTATTTCACCGTTATTGAATAATAATTCATCGGGAAAAAGTTCTTTACGGCAATTGAAAATTGCGCCGCAGAATTACAAATGGTCATCACATTACTGAGTCGATCACAAGCGAAATTCAAGAAATGTCGCATCATTGTGTAGTAAACCATAAATGTACATTGATACGTCAATAAGTTTGGATTGCCATTGGTTCAAATTTCATTAAAAATAAAGGTTGTTCAAAACTGCGTTTTGTGTATAAAGCCAAGTGCATCTGCAATAAACAATACATGGCTGATTTACCAAAAGAAAGACTTCAACCAAATGTTGCGCCATTTGATAATTTTGTAACCTTTGTCAAGCAAAGAAGAGTTCTAGCAAAAGATGGTGGGCAATATTCACATGTGATGGTACAAGAGCTGTGTTCACTTGGAGATTGTGCTTTAGATGGATTTTCTCTACGATCCAACATCTGGGATGTTATGAAAATTGTCATTTGTTATAAAATCATGCATTTTTAGCGATTTTTTTAACACCCATAATTAAGGCATGATAAATACAAATTACAAGATAATAATAAAAAAATAGCTACGATTTTTGTTCAGTATTCCAGGTTTTCAGTTTTTAATCCCGTTTATTCCACCATTTGATTTCAATTTTTAGATGATCATGTTATTTACAAACAATCAATTATTAAGCATTCAATAAAAAGAAAAATTCACAAAATTAATTACTGCAATATATATTCTATATATTACAACTAAAACATCATTACATAAAAGATATTGAACAGTAATTTAGAAGTAACACATCACAAACAGTTACAAATAGTTTCTAACTCTTTAATAAATTTTTTCTCTATTCTATTTTTTTCAATGTTTTTTCTTGATTGTAGTGAGGTTTTTATTTGCTTAATTACATTTCCCACTTTGGGAAGTTTGCCAGAAAAAATATACATATGCCTTTCTATCTAAATTTTGTAACGGGTGATTGAAAGAACTAAAACTATTATTGAACTTTCAATCTGAGATATCTTCATATAATTGAAGTCAAATAAAATACACGTTGAATAGTTACAAACAATATTACAAGGAATAATTTTTACAATAACATTACCTATATAATCATAAAATTTTTGAAAAAATTCACAACTATATAACAAATGGGAAACAAATTCAGACTCCTTATTACATAAAACACATGTTTCATTTCTCATTTCGCAATTCTTTTAATACAGTATGAGTTTTAACTTGTAGTAGATTCCACATCACTTTATAGTTGAAAGATGTCAGATAATTAGCCAGGATTTTACAATGTATATATTGACACGAATTTTCTGTACTCCCACCTCGTAAAGAACTAATCTATCCGAGGGTAGATTATTAATAATTTTGTAATACAAATTTCTGCGTTTTCCTACTTTCAAGTCTTTCTCATTTAAATGGTGTAATCTAATAAATTCAATGATGTTTTTATAGTAATGCTGTGGTACTAGTTTATGTGTCTTTCTATTGTTGTTTGGAATGTTGGATATTCCACTCAGTTGTAGTCCAATGTGTGTTCCTATAAATTTATAGTTGCTACCATTTGATAAGTCTTCTAAATTATTCATTCTAAATTGGTAATATTCAAATGTAATCATAATATACAAACACATACTAAAGATATGGATATTGATAATATCCAAGCCTCCGATTGCTTTTTCTTTAGATAATATCTCAATTGATAGTTTCTTTATCCCATCAAACACAAATTTTACAACCATATCATTTATTTGCTTTCCAATATTTTTCGGCATTGGAAAGATACGGGCACAATACAGAAATAGAGGTAATATTTTAACTTTTACCAGCAAGCACTTTCCTTCATATGTTAGTCTCAGATTTTTCATATCATCAATTCGTCTTTGTTCATACATATTTCCCAGTTTAGTTCTGCTGTGTCTGTATTTGCAAATATAATATTCAATATTCTTAATTGTATTACTTGTGTAATTTTTGATATAGTCTTATTGTCTTTTTCCCATGTGCCAGGTCTCAACAATTTACTTTTATTTTCATTCAAAGTCATTCCTGCTGCAAGTTCAAATCTCTGTATGGTTTCCAATAATTTTTTCCAGTGATTCTTCATCTTTAATTGACATAGTTATGTCCTCTGCAAAGCCTAAACTTTTTATTTCCTTGTTTCCTGGGATTACAATCCCTCTTATATTTTGCAGTTATTCACATACAATATTAGTGGTTCTATTGCGATGATAAACATAAACATGCTCAACGGATCTTCTTGGCGAACACCTCTCTCTATTTCAACTTTCTTACTGAGATATCCGTTCATCAGTATTCTTGTTTGTGCTCCCTCATAAAGGTTTTGTATACGAATTGTTTACTACGCTTCGTTGACAAGGTTTCGTTTTGACTTCTGTCCCATTGCGGCATGGACTTCGACACGTTTGCCGTGATTAATTGGGAAGCGCCTCTTATCTCGTGTAACGAAAAGGATAGCAGACTAAATCGATACCAGCTATGCAGTTTCATAACCGGGAGCTGATAATATAAATTGTGCCTATGAAAGAATTTTTAAATAAGGGGCAATTTTAAAATGATTAAAAGCGGCGGAGGTATGGTAATAAAAATGCAACTGATTCACTTGAGCTGATTATATGAGCTATGTCGTATATCGGTTTTAGGTATATATAGGCCGTTGATTTATGACGTCCTAATCGGAATGCATTTTTCTGTAATAACGAAAGTTGTGATAGCCCAATTAAAATCGACAAGATAAGCAGCATTTATAATACTAAAATTCACGGTGTAGGTTTCTGAATATATCGTCAGCATCGCCGACGTACTTTGACCGGTTTTTATGTAAAATTCACAATGGCGTAGGAAGCACTGCCCGAATATACCAACTTCAGTAGCGGATCCAGAAAAATAATTAGAAGGGCACATTTTTTCCAACATGCAAACATAGGCTTTCAAATTTACAAAAAGATTAGGGTGCCGGGGGCGCGCAAAATTCTGTTGAGAACGAAACGAAAATACATGTTTTAAGAGTGAAATAAACATGACCAGACAGGAAAATGTACCTGAGCGCCGGCAGCCCGCTGAAATTTTTGTAAAATTTGAATAAAAATTTTCACTTTAAAGGCTAAATGCTACGAAATATACAAAATTAATCGGGGAAAAATATTGCGCAACGCAGGCGCGCGAAAATTTCATGCAAATTAAATTAAAAACTCTCCCCCCCCTCCCCGACCAACTCTGCAACTAAGTTAACCAGTAATCACCGCTATTACGTTTTGTTTGTACTCTGACATGCACAAGTTTATTATCAGAGCAGTAACATCAGAATATAAAGATATATTTAGGCTGTTTTGAGTTGAGTGTTAGATGATGCTCATCTCAATTAGAAGATATATTTTGTTAAAACAGCCAAGTCGCGATATAGACAACGAGGCATATCGGGAATAAGTCTGTCTGGTATTAAAAAATGAATAGCATTATTCAGTAATGTGAAGAGAACGTAAACCCATGCGTGGTGCACAACGAACATTCTTTTGTCGAGAGAGAATTTCTTGCGACGACACAATGCTGCTAATATGCTAAATATTGCTTCATGTCAGATTTTTTCGCGAAAACTGTGCTCATCCTACCACCATTTATCACCCCCGGTCTACCATTCTCATGATATGCGCAATGTGAACAATGATATTGGGGTGACATATGCTTAGTTACGCCCATGTTTTACTGTGCTGGATTTTAAACCAGATAGCATAAAACTGCATCACTTTGATGTAAGATGTTGGTGACGTTTCTTGCAGTGGCCAGATTTCACAAATAAGGCTAATTTAGACATTGGTTGTTGTCACGGTACGAAATTGCTGCCCAGCGAATCGTACCTGTTTTCGTACTGGTACGAAATTTAGTACGATAAATGAAAAATATTAATCGAACTTAATTTCGTACTGGTACGAAGTTCGGTACGATGTACGAAAAAAATAATATCGTACGGTACGGTACGGAAAATTTTTGAAAGGTACGGTACGAAGTTCGGTACGAAATTATTTTGCTGGTTCGAAGTACGATAAAAATTTCGTACCGTACCGTACTGCCGCCCTTGCAGATGAGTGACATTCAGGCATAGGTTTCTAGTTTGTCAACGTGAAAATATAATAAAAAATTGCCGAGTGTCTCGACAATGTGCAACCGGCTTTTTTCAAATATCCTCAGAATACACGCGCCAGGTGACCGACTATTTGTTGATGCGTAATTGGAAACTCCTACGATATTTATGAAATCTAGATTTCTTTTTCCAAATATAGACCCCAATAAAAGCCTCCCATAAACAAAAATTTCTCAACCTTGAATTACCACATAAGGAGAGAAATTAGCATAATTCGAAAGTGTAGGCAAACTATATATATTAGTTAACTATCATCACACTGTGTGTCCAGTATATTTGGAGTCAACATAGTCTAAGAACCTGGAAACAGGTGCAAGTGGTGTAGTGTACACAAAAAAGGTTCAGTGTTGGGAAAAACTTCGAGTCCCAAGTCAACTTGAAGGACACACAATTTGCGAGTCGAGTTCAAGTCTTACCAAAATTTAAATTTAGAGTCACGGGTCAAGTCGAATCACTGTACTTTCAAGTCGCAAGTCGAGTCATACATTTACGAGTCGCAAGTCGATTTCTAAATCCATAAATTCCGCATTTTGTCAAGTCGAGTTCTTTAGCTGAGATGAGTCAAGTCGTTGAAAAGGTGAGTGCGACTCTATTCGAGTAAACACGTGTACACAAAACAAGCGGTACGAGAGGGTGCACACGAAAACCAGTGGTGCAAGTGATTAGTTACCCTGCTTCTGTATTTGTTTAATGACCGTTGTTGTCGCCGTGATAATAACCCGCTTCTGCGATGTATTATCGCCCTAGACTTCTTCAAGACTGCTACACGTCACAGTCTACTTGGAATGATTATAGTACGCAGATCTTAAGATTTTTGAGACGTTCGCATTTTCAGTCTCAGTGTTCTCATTTGTGTCTTCTTCTTCCTGCCTTATTTTATCTAATACCGTAATGAATTATTCTCAAAAAATCATGACACTAATTATATGGGTAAAAATGAAAAAAAAAATCGATAAATGAACCATCGTCCAAATTCCCCTTGAGCCCCAAATGCTAAATATTTTTTATGCCGCCATCTCCTCTTTTCTGCGTAAAATTTTGGGTTGGGCCGACGTTTATGCCTGACATTATCTTTCAATATGACATAACAAAGCTAGTGTAGTGAGCTGACTGTGAGAGTCATAATCGCTATTCTCTTGAGTTGTGGTCATCGAGAGTAAAGAAGTTTTTACATATGTAATTCATTGCCTTCTTTCTATAAACTTGTCTTTAGTATGGACTTCAATAATGAAAATTGAACAACACGCTAAACACATCGCTGAAGTTTTTGCTGGAAACAATTTCGAGTTCTCCATTCTTGTCATAAATGGAATGCAATTCAAAGAATTCCATATATTTATAGATCACACTGTGCGTTTTATTGTTTTTTGCTCATATAGGTTACCAAATTTTTACGCTCCTGCTAGCCGGCATTCCAAATGTTTTGCCGCCAACCTTTCATAAAATCTTGCCAGAAAAGATCTTGACAATGCCTGTTGACTGATTTTTGGATTCGACCACGACTAATCCGGCTGATAAACCCGCTCCAGTTCTTCAACTCAAGACCATCGAACCTAATACCTTCGGAAGGCGTTGTAATTGGAGCTGATGCTCATCTAGTGAAATTCAAACGATAGTTAAATTTGACCAACATTACGAATAATTAGTCAAGTAAATTTGATCAGGGAATCATTGCAAACACAAACAACCGCACTACATATATAAAATAATCAAATATACCCCAATTCAGTCAATACATCAAAGTATTTAATGTGACAAAACTGAGATTAGAGAAATTCCAACGCTAATAATGTTTATTAAGGATAATTTAAATAAAAGCTGCAAGAAAAATCTACATCTAAAATATGAGTGATAAACCCTAAAAGATCACATAGTTTCCTTTTCGTTTGATCATTCATCGTTTGGGCACCCTTTTTCATACGAATTACGTTCATTCCATACTGAGATGAACTGAATTAATCTATTCCTACGGCGACCTTCTCTTTTCAGAATGATTTCAGTAAAAATTGTTTTTACTGGTTCTACATCTTTCAACAATGAAGCAAATGTTTTTATATACAACGGAGCAAATGCCCGATTCCACTAATTCTGGCTTATACTAATAAAGAAGGTTGGGATACCATGAAGTGGATGGAATGCATTGTTATAAGCAATTCTACTTTGTTAAAGCCGTAAGCTAAAAACAAGAACCATACCTGAGAACAATAAAAATTAGAACAGTATAAACGAAATAAAGAGTTTCCTACTGGTGAGGAACAATTGACAATTTTTCAAAAACTGAATGAGCAATGAGGTAAATAAAGCTGCGCTAACGTTTCAATTCTAGATCATCTCCCAAACCATTAGAAAAATAAACCCTGGGGGTATTAGACTGATGCAACATACCCCAGCACAGTATTATCAAGTTTTATTTGAGGTAAATTCGTCGATCTGAAATTCTGACTTTGAATGCACTTGCAAGCAGATTTATCAGAGTTGTATGAAATATCATGCTCAGTTTTGATTACAGATATCAAGGGAGTTTTAAGGTAAGTTGAAGATATCGGGTAAAGCGCTTTAACAGTTTTGCATCACGTTTGGTTCGGTAGTTTACAATCATGCGCCCGAGATATCTCCAACTCCGTAATGCAATGATATTTTCACTCATGTTGACGAGTTATATCAGTAGTGTGGAGGTGGTTTCAGGGTGCCAGCTTTGTCCAAAGTTGGGGCCCTTTTCAGGGCGTCAGATTTGGTAAAATCAGCAGGTGAGACGACCTTCTCCTATGACAGTTGTATGGTATTCGCGCTTACATTGTTGAAATATTTCAACAACGGAAGGGTACTTTGGAAGATTTCAGATTTAGCTTTATCCGCAGGTGGGGAGTCTCGAAATGCACATTCGTGTCGAACTGTCCAAACCCCACAATGTTGCTGTCGAATGGTATTTGAACTCAAATTGTTAAAATACCTCGGTAATGGTGTGTAATTTTTAGGGCGTCAGATTTGGTAAAAACAGCAATTAAGTCGCCTCAAAATATTAGATATGTAATAAGCAAAAGTCACCTTTTATCGTCGGAACGGTGCTTGTACTCAAATTCTTTCAACAACTCAACAGCGGGGTGACTTTGGGGGCTTCCGCTGGCTAAAATGAGCAGGCGCGAACGAAAAGTAAGACTTCGATATTCCTAATCTACTCGCGAAACTCTATTAGATGAGATATCCAAACTTTTTGCACTCAAAGAATAGTTTTATAGAATAGTCAAAAATAGGATGGGATTCCATTTTTAAAATTTGTCTCCGAAATTTCGGAATTTTACAGAAAATAAAAAACAGGAAAAATTTAATTAATCGTATTGCAAATTTTGTGATCCAAGGAAGACGTTGTAAAAATGAATCGAGTGCTATTTTCAATTGGTAGATGATACAAAGTGGTGGAAATTAATGCAGGCACCAAATTGGAGTGGCTATCTGACACCCACACCAATACCGATTTAAAATGGTCGATATGCGATTGTGAGCTGGTTGAAATCACTCTACAGCAAGCAGACACGTACAAATGTTGCCATCAAATTGTTGCTTATTACGGAATGTACCCATGCATGAAAAAGCACACACAAAGCTATACAACAGATGGAGAAAACGGGTATACAGAACAGTCGTAGGATTGTAGACAACAAGAGTACGATTGTAGACAACAGAAGTACGGTTTTCTATAATAAAATATACACCGATTAGTGTACAGCACAGTTAACCCATTAGTCCAATTGTAACCTATATCAAATCATCCATGGCCCATGCTTGGTAAGTTAATAAAACAGCATATAATGGATTATTATAAAAATGGATCTACAGCAATATGACAGAATCTGAATATTGACTACGCCGACTGAACTGAACAGGCCTAGCAGAATGATTAAAGTCACCCGAAGAGAACTAAGATTATGATCTTCCCTAACTTACGGTTACTTAAGAATCCAAACGGTATGTTGATAGTACACAGTACAGCAATATAATTAGCACAGCACAACCATGATATCAGCAGTATTATCACCGTTAAACTATGATCCTAATTAGAAAATATGAAACTGTCAAATACATACTTGACTATGTAGCTTCCAGCTTACAAAGCAATCGACAATTGGTTGTATACTAATCAACTTAGTTTAATATCTAATTGCAGTTCTAAATGTCATAAAGTATAAATTAAGTGACCAAAATGTAAACCCTAACCTAAAACGCAACTACTAAAATCAGCAAATTGCCTGGCTGAAACGCGTGTCCGTAAAACAAGTCTAAACATGTTTCCTACAAAATGGCATTTTGTGACATCATAGGCGCGCTCCTAAAAGCAACGATTGCAACACTGTGATGACAAAGAAATCGTGAGTAATGATAGAGTACCTGCAATCCATGTGGCAAACAACAAAAACGAAATTGGTTATATGACAGTTTCAAAGAACAATAGTAAGAAGTGCCGGTGTTCAGTGATTTCAGCTTACATCATGTTACCAGCTATGCAACCCTCATAATGTTGGTCTCGACAAAATCATAGTTTAATCATAAACCAATTTGGTGGAATAGATTTTTATATTTATGCCTCATTTTGGATACAATACGCGACGTCTAATTTCAACGATTTTGTTTTATATAGTAAAGCGGGAAGGAAGGTTTCTGACTTTAGAACAGGTGGGGAAAGTGCAGTGCTCGGAATGCGTCTTCCTGGATCCGCCTTATGACTCCATCCCTATGGAGAATTCTCACCGAACCGATGTTGCAGATTTTTTTTTGACGAGGCTAAAACTTGATAAAACGTATAACTGAACAGCAACCCTGACTCCATGACGACTCAGCGAGAATGCCTTCACACTTCCAAGTGATCTCCAAAAACGTGGGTAGTGCCGCGTGACGAGATCCAGTAGGTGGCGCTAAAAAGCATTCGCTACAATAGTGCGGCTGGATTTTTTGACAGATACGACGTCCCAATGTATTTATGTGGCCACCTAATATATCAAGAATATTCCCATGAAAATATTCGGTTATTTATCGGGCAAACAAGCAACTTTACCACATTTCGTGTCGGAATGCCATTATGAAAATTAAACCTAGACTGCAGGGAACAAGCCAAAATACAGTTACATCATCCTTCTTTAACTTCGATAATATTTGGAAATCTTTTTACAAGTTTTTTTTTTCCAATCGCCTTTCAGCGTCTGCTCTACCAGGAAACATGATTTTCAAGGGGAAAAATGGGCTGTGTATTTTTTCGTACGACACCCTATTGTGTGTGATGTTTTATTTCGAACCTCCACTTCTTTTCATCGAAAATGAGATTTGAGAACCTTTTTTTGTAGCTAAAACATGGTACTTTGTATTAGTATTGGCATATGTTATGGTACATTCACTTAGATTCCTAGATGCATAGCTTTTTTAAACTTGTCTCTCCTCCATTGGCATTTTTTGTCAACTTGATGTTGTTTTTTCACCAAAAACTTAAAAATATCCGTCTTTTAGTAGCGCAACTATGTTTAAACTATATTCCATCAATCCAATGCGTACAGTAATTGTGTCTTTTGCAATAAACTAATTTTGTTTAGGCCTGAATGCTTTTTATGGTTTGAATTCAGTGAAAAAGTACTGAAACATATAGACAAATACTTACATAACTGATTGGGAGGGCTGGAATGATCATTAATCAGCCAACAACACCCCCCCCCCCCCCCAAAAAAAAGTGTTTTTAGATTGACTAGGATTCGAATTGCCTCAACCAAAGAACAAAAAGATCAGGTTTGTTTGTTTCAGTTGATAGGATTAAAATTTGAAACACATTTATTGTAAAGCGAAGAAACAGTTCAATAAAAAATAACGGTAATTGGAATACCTGCTTTTTGGCAAACATTTAGCCCATTGTGCAGAAAAATCATGATTTATGCCAAATTTCAAGTAAATTACCAAAAGAAAATTTACATTTGAGGGTAGCAAAAGATGAAGTTTTGTTGGAATATGATTTAAATACGCCTCCTCCTCCAAATTGATTGGAATAAAGTATTCCGCAAGATATTGATATAAAGGGTTGGTTGTATTGGACGGAATCAATATATATATATATATATATATACAACCCTTTCACTCATCAAGTATTATATTATAGGTGCAAATGCAAAAACAACCAAGAATAAATGACATGGTTATGGATGCGCAGCATCGGTGCAGTCTGATTATCACTGTATACACATAAAACACACAGAATAAATTGAAATAAAAACCTGAGATACTATTGGCATGGGGGAAAGGAGTCGCGATCAACCAAAAATGGTTTCTGAGCTAAGATACCATATTAATAGGGTCATAAGAGCTCTATCTGAAGGTAATAAATTAATCCACATGAAGGTGGGGATTTGTGTGTTGAAGCCAATCTTTGAATTGAGTGTCAATGATGGCATAATGGCTGAATGTCGGTCACTCTCGACACTCGAAGAAAATGGAATGAAGAGAAAATTTAGCAGAGGGGCAACATTCCACGATCTCTTGCCAAAAGAGAAATATGTCCCTTTTGAGTCTTGCAGCTAATGATTAATTTAAAAAAAGCCTAAAATTGTCAACACCACTATGGAATGTCGAGCAGTGTCGAGAGTTCTGCAGCAGCCGTTTTACCCATATGAGGAAAAAAACATGTACATTTTCGGGCAATCGAAGAAAATGAAGGTTTTGCCACCCAGGGCGAATTCACAAAATAGTATAAAGTATAGATGCAGTAAAATCATATGGGGTAGTGATCAATTTTGAGAAACCGTTAATAGTAAAAGTAAAGATACAGTAAATACAATAAGGCCGAAATTAAATTTTAGATAGCGTATAATGGTATATGGGATCACCATGCAAGTTGACCACTAATAAATTACCTAATAATTTAGATTATTTATATTCAAAATCAATATTTTTTTCCTACCCAATTCTTGGAGTGGATCACCCTGCCCAAGGCCCTGTAGTATTCGATGACAAACTCAGAAATGATTAAATGTCTGTCACCTTCGACATCGGCACCCAAAGAAAATGGGTCCTACCACAAAAAAATTCAGCAGATGGGCAACGTTTCATGATGAATCAATTGCCAGAAGAGCGTAATGTCCCTTCTGAGAGACTGGCACCAAAAAAATAATTAAAAAAGCTTAAAATCGTCAACACAACTACGAAATAGCAGTGTGGAGAGTTCTGCAGCCATTTTGGCCATATGAGGAAAAACTAGACATAAACATCTCAAAAACTCAAAAAAAGTTTTGCCACCCGCAACCAATTAAAAAAACAGTATAAAGTATAGATAAGGTAAATACAATAAGGCAGTAATTTAATTTTAGATACCGTATTATGGTATAAGGAATCACAATACAAGTTGAACAATAGCAAATGTTATCTAATAATTAGATTATTTCTATTTAATATACGGTAAATACTAATTTATTATTGGAATCTCTCGCTAGATAAGCACTTTGATAAATTTTCGGAGTAAGGATCGAGTATGAACAAAAAAATCGCTCACCTACCGATGGATGGAATATAGATGATGTAGGCAAAAATTCAGTAATAAAATGTTTATTATTATTCCAGCATCATAGTTTACTAATCAAAGTACTATAATATTCACACAGTACTTTCGATTCTAAAAATGTTAAACATATCTTACAGTCTTTATCCTCAATTAAATTAATCTCAGAGGACTGGATAGACTTTTAGGTGTCATATCAAATTATTTAAATCAAATGAAAAAATAGTCAAATGAAAAAAATATTGGAACATGAACAAGTAACAACAATTACCAGAAAGTAATATGGGGCCAGCTTTTAAATATAAGATGGAGCGTACTGAGAATTTCACTTGTGGATATATTTTGAATCATTGGGTCTATTGAAGTTTAGTACCGTACCATATTCCCAAGAATCATCAAAATAAAAACTGGCAGAATATTCTCATCCCAACTAAGGGGCACCAATGCTGCAAGCACCAGGCGTTTTCTCCCCGGTTAGGATGAGTCGCTTTCAACATTGGAAATTTTTATGATAATCATGGCACTAAACTTCATGAGACCCAAACCTTAGGTAGGCCAAAGGAAAATTAATTCTATAGGTGACCAATTTAGTCATCCCTAAGTCATGCCAAATGTAAAGATACGTTAGGTTACATACCTTCATAGAAACTTCAATATGTGATGTGTAAGAACTGAAACAAATAAATCTGCAGACATACTGCATACAATCGATTACACGCAAAAATTGACATTCCACACGCATACACAACCAAGTACCGATATTTAATCCGATCCGACAAATCCCACAGCTACAGCGCGGACAGCGTAACCTAAAAGTTTACAAAAACAGTCTTGCGAGTAAAATCAAAACAATAAAGGTGAGGGGAAAACATCGGCTCTCTCGCTGACGCTGCTACTGCGCTTAATTCATGGGGAATACATACAGCATAGAATATAGCTAGTTTCAGGCCTCAATCTCATTTTTTTTGGAAAATTTTCGAGTTGCAATGGCTTTTTTAAACCGTTATTGTTTTCCCGTACGTCCTTCATGGTACGGATAAAAGCTATCTAGCTATTCGACGCAGAATTTAAGTTCATATAAGTCGCTTGGTAGAATATAAATTGCACTACATAAGCAATTTCCCGGTGAAAGGTAACATTTTACAGAAGAAAAGGGCACCAAGACATCGTCATTGCTTCGAGGCATATGATTAAGGGGACCACTCTGCAACTTGATGGCCTGGTGGACCCTCCCCAATACAACATGTGCCCAACTCGCATGTCCTATATTTCACGCCAATTTTCTTCATCACGTCCATATCATAAAAGTAGGTTTTATTTAAAAATAGTAGTTAAAAAAACGTAAGTAGTCTTAAAAAACGAATGCCGCTGATGATGTGATTTAATTAACGTTAAGTTATAACTTATTTAAGTTAATCTACCATAGACACGGTTTCAAATTTTATGCGATTCGTCTTTCGTATCATCAGTATAACCCATATTTCCATTTCGAAGCGAAATTCCCAAAGGAAATTGCACCTCGTAAGATTACATTCAGTAGAATTGCAACTCACCCCTAATTTCATTGGGTGCAATTCCGTGGTCATAGTCAGTGGGCAGTGAACGTAGAGCTTCAAATAAAGAATTCCGTTGCACATTAAAAGAAACCAGAATTTATTTTCACTTTCATACAGAAATATATTCATGGATTGCCAATCTATGTTCCCCCACTTAAATTTCTCTTTTGTTTTCGATAAATATACAATATTCCGCGCTATAGCCTACCTAGTTGGCGGATGAAGAAGATATTCCGGGTAGGCCTATTTAACAGCTGCCGTTTCCATATAAGGGTGAAATGGACACGCGTCATAATGGGAGTATCACGGTTCTTGCGCATGGTAGTGAACAAAAATGTCGATATCGGGCGACACACGATACTCTGTACTACTACTTGTCGACGTTTCTTTGCTGAAATTTGAAACACTGATGGCTCGCGCCATTAAGACGTTTTGGAAAGATACGGACGGTGGTTTTTAAGATTTGATGAGGTTGTTCTAATAGGGAGCTCTTGAGGTCAATACAGAATAGGATTCTGTGCCACTGATTTGCCGCAAGAATGCGAACGATATTATTTCTGGTTGCGTGACATCCTTACCCTTCCTCAACATCACTACCCAAAACGGCTATTTACCTTTTTATCATATAAATGGGAAGGGCGATATGGTCAATAAAATAATTTGAAAACGCTTTTCCCAAAGTAAGGCTCTCACTAGTGAATACAAGTTTATGTCTTAAAATATCATTCAATTTATGGAATACAGAAAATGTTCAGAAAAAACATCAGTAACAAACTAACAAAATAGAAAGTAATATAACAGGTTTGTTAATGCAAATTTTCTCCATTTATTTTTCAATATCAATCAATGAATATTTTTTTATGCATGCAAGAAGTACCGTAACTCCTGGAGTGAAAAAAGTTCAATATCAATTGAAAACATGCATGTTAATCAGATATCCCTTGGCTCTAGAATCCTATTGAACAAATTTCTTTGAATTGAAAATATACACTATAAAAAACAAACAAGAATATGCTTTTTTAAAGAATCAAATACATTAGTTTTCTGATGATATGAGCTTTGATTCAGCTGATTTTGAATTTAGAAAAATTGAATCGAATATTGTGAACATCCCCATTGGATACCAATGGCACAAGCACATTTAGTCACACATTTCAAAAGTCAAATAAAGGGAGAAATGTCATCACTCTTCAACCATCAAATACATAATAGAATAATAACTGAAGATTGTTAATGCAGCATAATTTACATTGGTTTTGATAGCACCAAAACAGAACGTAGACCAATCAATTTAACGCAGTAGCAAAGCCTGCATTTCCCAGAATCCAATCAACCAAACTCTCGTGAATCTAAATATACACTGTAGTAATAGTAAACAAACAAGCAGATATTTCTTAGGAAGGTATCGAATACAACGATATTTTTATTCATTTCCAGAAAATCGCCTTGGGTTATTCGACTTAAACATGACAAACAATTCTTGATTTCTGGTTAATTATATTGGTACGTATTGTATAAGATATACAGTTGAAATTATCCAGAATACGATTGAAAAAACAAAAAACCAACAAAACTCCGTGCAAGGTGACTAGAAGTTTCTGGTAAAACAACTGTCGACACACTTAAAATGAATCATCGCTAGAAGAATCGCGTGATCTCGAATATTTCTTGTACGACAGAAAATAGTAATACGTTTTTTGCTTAAGCAGCAATGTCCGAATTTTATATGTAGCGTCAGACACACAAAACGAATTACTAACTATAAATCAAATGTTTTGCCTATATCAAGGTATTTAATTAAAAACTGTCACGAATGTGCCAACTAGGAGGAACTTACTAAATTTCAAAAAAGTGTCTACCAAACCACTTGAAAAAATGCCTCGTTTCTGTAATTAATCTAGTATATATATCGGTAACTAGGACCAGGTAAAAACAAATCAATTTTGGAATCGTGACGACGTGAAGAAAATATATTTACAATTTGATCAATGAGTCTTTCAGAGCAAAAGGTTTCATATTTTCATGACGTATTACAATCGCGACGTAATACAATTAGCGTTTATGTGAACCTGCACACCTATTTCAACAAAAATTATGCTCCCGAAAGGGTTCAATTTTTAACTTGTCAGCGAAACAATATTCGATAGCTCGGATATATTGACCAACTCTCCATTATTAATGCATTGCTGAGTTTAGGTCACAATTGAACCACTGAAATTCATCGCAGCGTGAGCGATCTGCAGTGTAACAATAAGAGGACAATAGACATCCCCATGAAGTGTATTGGTATCTAAGGTGCAAGTGGTGCACTCACAAACGAGTGGTGCTGCAAATAGTACACGAACATGAGTGGTACGAATACCACATATCCTCCGCTTACTTTCCGGACCTTCCTGTTGTTTCTCAATTTTTCCGAGGCGGTTCTTTCTAGAATATTCTTATTTTTATGTTCCTTCTATGCATCTTTGAGCGGAAATGAAAAGTCGGATTTGAATTCTATGTTCTAGATGAAAAGTTCATTTTTCAAGTCATTCAGCCCCTTCCTCTCCGGTTTACTTATGGTACTTTCCGGTGTTTATCAGGACCCAACTATGGGCATATCTCAGGGGGACATTCCCCCTATTTAGAATAGCGCATAATATGAGGATGTTGGAACGGTGGAGATAAATAGGGCTTGGATGAGCACTCTCTTCGCGAAAAAAGTAACTGGCATGGAGCAATATTCAGCGAAATAGCAACATTGTGACATCAAAAGTATTTTTTCACGACGAAAATCGCGAGTCCAATATTGCGACTGGGATTTTTGTAGTGGGCAATTATGTTTAAACGTAAATTGAGAGTACTGTGACATTGACTCTTATGTGCCAAATAACTAATCTCGCTGTGAGCGATTAAGTAAAATTCCCTGACTACGATACCTGCGTATACAGCATGCTGATCAATATCTTACCATAAAATGTTGCAAACTTGTAACATTTATTGAACAGACATTACATTATTTCATATATCAATCATAAATCGATTAAGGCGCCAAATAAATTTAAAAAATTTTCGAAATAAAATCGGAACAGACAGCCATGCTACGTTAAATACGTTACGAATTATTATGATAGGTTATTTTCTACTTGATTTAATAACATAGTTCAGTGGCATCTTCAGTCACGTATTATATCAGATTCTGCCGGCAGGGTTTTGGTTTTGAAAATCCTACCTGGCGGCTTTGCTACACAGGTGAATGAAACATTGATATGGCGCTAATGTCCGGAGGCAACATAATGTAACTTAATAAGTTTATTTCATAATTGACACATAGACATGTTGTTAAGGTCAAAATTATGCAGATCATCTTGATAGAAACTTGTAAGGTCTTTATTATATATTTTTGCATGAACAGCATCACGCTAAGAAGCTGTGCAAAGGACAGTCGGATGAAAATGGCCGCTGCGAAGTGTTGTCTCGGCGTGATATTACAAAGTATCCAGTTCGTTTAACGGGCCTTCCTATTGCACAACAACCAGCGAAGTCGTTGTTATCGTGATAGTTCCAGGCATGCAGTGTTATCCCACTTGCAGTGTCGTGGTAAAAGACATCACGAGCGATGGCTTTTTGCCAGGCACGCATTCCTATATGAAAGGTTTGTGACCGGGCATAACCTCACAATAACTCGCACATACCGGTAAATTTACCGACGTTCTCTTCTACGTAGAACACACGTGCCTCACGCTGATCCATTGGGATAACTAGCGTGGCTGAAGTTTCAAATAATTTCAGTCAGGTCCTACAGGCAGAGTGAGATGGTGAAAAAGGTTGTCAATCAAATTTTGTCGAGTATGGATCGCACGACATAGATACGGTGCACCAGTGGCACATGCTAAAAAATTTCTACTGTTGGACGCGATTTTATCTACGTTGAAAATAACCGACAAACCGGTTTTGTGTTTTTCCACAGACGTTCTATATATACTATAGCAAATTCTTTATTGAAAAGCACGAGCTACCGATGGACAGCACTTCGACAAATGTTGTACTGACCAAATATGCTTTGAAAAAAATTATTTCGACTCTGTGATTCGCAAAAGTTTTTGACTTGACAGGTCGAATTTAGTGAAGGAAGCGTTTGTGAAAAAAATATAAACAATTTTGCCAAATTTATGCCGTGGCTGATAATTTACATGAAGCAAGGAAAGGTGCTATCAGGGTTTGCTACTTCGCTGCTAAACGAGATCCGGGCTGACCACGGACTGTAAACAAACCTCTCGTGTTTACATTGCACTGGTGCCGAAACGAGTATATTAGCATTCATGTACACAGAACGCCGTCATCTTCGTACAGTATAGAATGAGCTTGAAAGTGTTGACAATTAGACCTACAACTTATGAATACATACTTTCGAACTGAATTTTAAGGGAGAAATTTTCAAAAATTGTACAAGTTAGTTTGACTTATAGCAGCCACGCAAAACAGATAAAAAATCTGAAACGCCACTGTTCGAATAAGATATGAATAGCATATGATACGTATTGCACTTGGCGTCGATGATTAGAGGAGGTTTTAGAGTCATGTTAATTTTATTGATTCGAATGGGTTTGTGGGTTCACCATGAAATTTTTGCTATTTAATGTGCCAATGATTCCACAAGATATGGGAATTGTGTATAAAAATATAAAGAACTCGGCGCACAAACTTATTAACTGTGCCTTTGATAATTTTCTCAAATGTTCGAAAAATTCGTGCGATTTCGATTTCGGTGATTAATTGCCTCCGTGACGTCATGATAGAACTTTTAATACAAATCAAGGCTACTCTGTAGGCTACAGACGGCGAAACTTTTTTAATATATATATTTTTATAGCTATAAGCGAAGTTTTAAAAATGCGTATTAAAAAGATCGCAAACACGTGCATTTCAGTTGCATCAGAATTAGGTTGAAATACAATTCGAGGGTACGTTGTAATCATTTCGTAAATTTTTCTCAAATTTATCGGAGCCATACCGCGTGATGTTCCGGAATTGACAAAAATGGTGCACAACCTGTATGTTCGACTATGTCGTGCTGCGGCCGATTGAGATAATATTTAATATATCTGTAATACTTTTACATGTTATAGTTTGTTCCGTATGTGCAACAAATGCATGAGTGGATTGTGTGGTGACGCATGAAAAACTACAGGTTAGTTTTTCAACAACGCATATCTTTGTCAAGCGGGAAACAGTCTTATCTTTTAAATTCCAGATGCTGACCTTTTATGCACAATTTGGCCAATAACTAGTTCCTATTATTTACTAAACTGTTTTTTTTTTTGCTTTTTATTCCAGCGATTAAGTTAAGGCGGTTGATCGTTTTTTGCAGCCATGTATCGCTTGGCGTTCTTGATTGTTTGGGGGATTTTGTTACCGGCATTATTGCAAAGCTCGGAAGTTGTTGGGCTCGAGGATGTCTCCGGTGAGTTCAAATATTAATTGAGCATTATGGTTGTGCCATATGAATTCAAGCAAACAGTTTGCTTACCATTTATGTTTATCCACAGAACAAGCAGGCACATTTCACTATATATAGCTTTATAGTCGGTAATTAATAATTTCCTCCTAACCAAATTGAAAGTGCAGAGAGGCCAAATAAAATCTGGAAAACTGTTTTCTTTTTTTAAAAACTGGGAACTGTGAATTTTCATTGTTTATCGTTATCATCTATAAAATCATTTTAGGATTTTCAACCATGACTTAACATTTATTTATTTCATTTCAAGCTATTTTTACCTTGTTGGAAATTTTAAGGTTGGTCATGAAGTAATTATGGCGTGGGCTGTATCATGTGACTGCTATAATTGTGCAGGGAAAGTCCAAGCAAAGGATTATCAAATAATAGGGCCTATTTCACCATAAAAACCTGAAATGTTTTTGTAAAAAATTTCAATATTGCTCATTGCTTTATAAGAATGCCAATCATGGAAAAGTGATCACCATTTCTTTTCATAAAAGTTCGAAAGTGATACCTAAGAGGAACCAACTAACAGCCATTTTAATGGCAAAGATCTATCATAAGATGCAAGGGGAAAACATACCGTTTTTGTATTCACTGGTTGCGCTCTATATATCTGATCATGAATATACCTGATGACAACCACGCGCCGTGCAATGCAGGAAATACATTTTTCTTTAGTGCGTAGTATACAAGTCAATTTAAGTCTTGATTGATTTTTCAATGTCTTTGACATGTTCCTTTTCACCAAAATCCTTTTTATTAACCAGGATAATATATACACATTAGTACTTTAAAAAAAATTTTTTTTGTGAAGTCTGATTAACTGGATGATTGATAATTACAGAGGTTTGTCCATTGTTGCTCATTGGCAATATATATCAATTTATGTATTGCAGGGTGGCACATCTCATTTCCTGTCATGTGTGTAAACTGTTCATATGATATTCTCAGATAAAAATTCCTCGTATATTCATGAAAAAAAATGGAGACTAATTGCCATGAGGACATCGCCCCCCCCCTAAAATTTGGGGCATTTATTCTTCAACTACAATATAAATGAAAGGTGTCAACTAGATGGTTAAAATACTTTCTTTCAAAATTAGATGATATTGGATATTGCCCTAATATCTTAAAATAAATATGGAGCACTAACTTTCGTTGTAATGTATATTTTTATTTTAGTAAAACCTGATGTGGAGATGTTTCCACCACCAGCTATCAATGATGACAATTGGCCTTGTAAGTGCATGTTTTCGTCTTTTTCGTTCTTAGTTAATTAAAACCATTTCATTTGTGACTGCTTTTTTGAAGAAGTTTTTCCCCAAAGGATCAAGATAGTTGAAAGATTGTGACGTTTTGTAATTTTCTTCACTCACACTGTAATCCATCTGTACATCACATTCAAGAAAGATTATTAAATCTTTCATTTTCTTCTGTTTACACATTACAACTTTGTCCTTTACATAGTTGGCCTATTTGATGTTCTTTGGTCAAGTGGATTTGGTATTTCAACAACCATGACAAACGTTCATTACTGCTTCACAAAATTGCAGTCCTGATAAATTGCAATTCTTTTATAGTTTGTATTGCCTCTTGACCTAATTCTCAATCATATGACTAATTTCTTTATTCAGGGTGTGTGGAACAGCACTTTATCATTGATGACTCCACAAAATATTTTGCAAGCGGGAACTATCCACAACCATATTATAATGATCAACACTGCGTCTGGGTTTTGGTGTCAAATATTGGAAGCAGAATTGAACTAAAATTTGAAGATTTTCAAACAGAAGGATGTTGTGACTATGTTACGGTGACTAGTGTTTTTTTTATTTTATTTTTAATTCAAGCTATGTTTTTTCTTTGCTATTAAAACAACCTTCCTTTGTGTAACACTTTATTTTGAAAATATTTTTAAATATGGCATTGCATATAGAAAACAATGCAGGAATGAACGGCACAAAAAATTCAAGCAAACTCATTTGACATTCCCACACGTTTGTATAAATTACCTATTCAGCTTTCTTAAAAAATGTTTTGCCAAAGTCCTTTGAGATAGTTTTTTTTTATATAGATCACTGGAGCTGGAGAAGATATAATGTTGAAAGGAAATCATTCAGGAAAAATAATTCAATCAGAAAGTTATTTCTTGCAAGTATTTTTAAAAACTGACGCAGATACATCTGACAGAGGCTTTAATGCTTCTTACAAAGCATGTGAGTTTTACAATAATACCAAAACTGTACTATCCACATTGGGTTTCTGGTTATGATCATTATTTTCGAGTCTGTTTTCATAACTGACTTTATATAGTTTTCTATAAGACATACCTCCAAACAGTGTTGCAAAGGATTCAATCTCTGTTATTGAAATGCTCTTCCCTGTTTTCTCTCAATGCTGACCAAGCTGTTCTAAAATGTTTATATGAATTTTTATTGCCTTATTACTGATATTGGCTACCAGCTATGGTAGTTTCATTGACAATATCAGAGCCATTAGTCTTCTTCAATTATTAGCAAAATTCTTTAATTAGTTTCAGTAAGTTTTCGTTTTCCTATTCATTGGTGGCATATTTGCATATTTAGAACCTTAAAAAACTAGAGAAAATTTGTTGATCTGTTTTGGTCATATTGATTTCAAAAATCCGAAATTCTTGGAGAACACTTGACATTATATAGACCTTTCATGTTTGCCATGTTTTTTTTGTGTAAACTGGTGGCTTTTCCCAGCATAAATTTGATACGTGAAATATGCAAATAACAGTGAATTTTTATAGAGATTCTGATAATGATCTTATTCTAAAATGGTGCAAAGGAAAGATTGTGCAAAAGGCATACAAAAAATTTATCCACATTGGAAGAGTGTCAGTTCCACCAATGCTGCTTCAGCCTTGCTTTTTTTCTGCATGCGTACACAAAGAATTGGGATGTAACAAAGAATCATACCCATTTTGCATCTTTCAAAATTTGTATAAATGAAATGCAATGCCAAATGAGCATTCGCTAATTGTAGCCACTTCTTCCTGCAAGAATTCAAAAATCTGTCTAATGAATATACAATAAATTACGGCAGAAGGCTTAGGGAACTAATGTTATCAGCCACTCAAATAAATCAGATAGTAACTTGTGGGCCGAAAAGCTCTGATAAAGACCATATAAATTATTTTTCATCACTTCGTAATTGGATTAAAGATTTACATCTGATGCAAATACAACCCAATGGTATTTTATAAAATGTTTTGACCTAAAATAAGTATTTCACTCATATATACATATTTGATACGGCTATGAAAATTTGACCAAATCATTTTTACTAATTTCTTTCATGCCATTGCTTCTGATGATGACATTCTACAGTGTTTGATGGTAAGTTGTTTTTTCTTTTGGTATTAAAAAGAGTTATTTGTGCACATAGCAAGTTCTGAATTTATAAAGGGTATTGGACTATGATTTTTCAACTGAATTAGTGATATAATAACACTCCAGTTTGTAACAATCAATCTGGTCGTGAAATTTATTGAATTGGTAGGTAGCTTTGTTATGCATGAGATAATTATTCATATGATACTAACTGAATGGTCAAATATATTGATACTATTCTAATTTGCATTTCATCATATTAATTTATATTTTCAGTTCCGACAACAACAGTCGATCCAAGAACTGATGCTCCGTATGATGGTAAATTAACATAGTTTTTAGATAGTTCGTATACTGAGGACTATTCTTTTGATACTTTGTGCACCACCAACATTGCCAAATTTGTTTTTTGGAAAATTTTCTTTTTATATAAAAAATAAATTATTTAACTTCCTATTATCGGGTGGCAATTACCAAACATTTTAATGAAGACCTACGGATTATATGATGTTGGCATATATATTACATTTCCACTCTATCTAATCCACATTACACAATGTGTCCTCAGACTGACTTTGTTATTATTTATTGTTGTGCAAAAACTACATTTTGTTTGTAATAATTTCATACACTTTTTCTAAAAAAAATATAGTGACATTATTTTGTTTTCCTATATTTTGGTTATTGTATTTCGTTTTCATATACTTTTACAGATTGTGGTGGGGACATTATTGTGACCAAGGATGGAAAAATAAACTCCCCTGGTTTTCCAGATAGATATCAGGGTGGTTTAGATTGTTGGTGGAGGCTGATAGCTGGAAATGAAGATGAACGTATAATAATTGAGTTTGACAATGTTGAGACAGAACCATGTTGTGACTATGTAAAGGTAGTATAATTATTTATTCCTCAATACATCCTTGAAGTTTGCAATATTTGCTATATACAATACATCCCTTATTTTGTTTTTTGTTTATTTGTGTTGCATCTTTGTATTATTTACTCTTAACAAGATATCAGTTGCAGTCAGATTTACTTAAATTTAGCAAATAGTTTATTGTTTGGTCGTTGTGTCATTTTTTTAAACATGAGCAAGTTACATAAGTGAATATATTTGAGTATGCAACCTTTAGTCTGATTTGGCAGTGCTTCTTCTTTGAGTCACCTGATGTAGCAGTTAACAGAGCCTTATGACCTGAATGCGCCTGGCATTTTCTTATGTCACAGTCCTTCATGTGAACTCATGCAGAAACTGAATTAAGATTTTGGTCAACATCTTTTACCTGATTTCCACATGACACCCTTACTTCGCATATGTGGCACGATTTGAACCCTCATGGAATATTGTCATATTTGTGATTGTGCTTCTGCTGTTCTCAAAACACTTTATCATATTCCTTGGCATGTGCTTATGAATTATCCCAAAATTTTTTAGTTTTGTAAAGCTCTGTTTACAATGTTGCCTCACTTTATTCATTTTACAGACAATTCTCACCCATTCACTGTTAATAAGGTAATAAGGTTTCACAATGTCACAAAATCAATAATGGTTATAACAGAAATCCTTCCGTTATCTTTGAAAAATTAGGCTCCATATGAATAATTGCAATATTCACTCCATTTAAGCTGGCTTTAGAGTAACACTCCTTATATTTGAAGGTTTTCGATGGAACCAAGATGCTAAAAAAACTACAAGGAAGTTATAATAGAGCTCCGGTATACAGTTTCACATCAACAGGAAATTCCATCAGAATTCATTTTCATACTGATAAATCCAATGAGAAGAAGGGATTTTCATCCTATTTTGCTATTGGTAAATTATAAATACATAATATTGTTTGAAAATCACTATTTTTTTAATTTAAATTAACTCAATCAACGGCCACTTATGCACCAAGCAGCTACTTAACAATGTAGTACTGGCAAATCTACTTCGACTATAAACCATCCCTAATCTGACATAATGGCTAAGGTAAAACCATTCACCACTTTAATTTGAGCGAATCATCTTGAACATGTCTCGTTTGGCTGAGCAGTGATCATACCTGAGTTATCACATCTTGGGTTGAGTGGTGGCATGGATGAATCTGCAGATCCCATCAGTACCAAACTTGAGATTTTCAACCTCTGGCACTAATGTATTAACCACTGGGCTATTGTACCCTATGTATATGTATGTATGTATTATACCCCTTGTACCCTATTTATATATGTATTAATGTGTAGTCATATATTACAGATTCAAGCGCCAGAATATATCCAACCTTATCAAGTAATGATACATCTGAAGAGATCACAGGTACATCTCTGTGTTTTTCAAAAGCTCTATAGTTAAAGTGTCTTCTTTTACTTCAATTATCATGAACTTTCTAGTTATTTATATATTAATCAAGATTTCGCTTTTCAAGTATACTAAGCAGTTCATCAGTGTGTTGAGAATGAGTATGATCGTTTTAATTCTGATTTTTGAGTTCTCTCAAACTTTAATAAAAAAATCTCATTGTTGAACAAGAATGAACATCAGCATCACATTATGTCAGTATATGAATCCTGTATAATTTTACGAGAAACTTGATATTTTAAAGTTTCAATAATTCCGATTTACACTTTTGGTATATCCTAGTCAATGTCAAAAATAAAATGAAAGATATATATGACAATAATATTGTAAGTATTATTTTGTGTGTTTGTAAATATAAATGATCTAAGCATTCCGAAATATTTAAGAAGACTAGGAAGAAAGCAATTGCGTAAGTCTAGTGTTTTACAAGGATATCTATGACAAGTAAAAAAAAATATGTTTTGTGATTTGGAAAAATGTGGAATCGTATACGCATTGTTTCTAATTGTTACATAATTCATTATTTTCAGCTACCCTACCTGTTTTTACAAGTGCACTTGCAGCAACTACCGTGGTATCAACTATTCAGAGTAAGTAGAAAGTTAAAAGGCTATAATGGTTTTATGAATTTCTTCTTGTAAAAGCGTATTTCCAGCATTCATGGACATTGATTTTGAACAAGAAAAAAACTTGTGAAAGGTATTCTACAAACAATAACGTACATTTGGCATTAAAATGCATCTGTCAAGTGTATCATTCTGGCCAGTTCCCCATTTGCCTACCGAATGCTTTGTGTTTGACTTTTAATTAGCAAATATTGATAGCTTTCAAAAATGAGATGCTACTCTCGGTAATTTGACATTTTATATCATGAGACTTCAATATTGTCATATCTTAGTTTCCATTTGTAGGGTACTCAAACGTATTAATTGAATTTGCATGATTTCTATTCATTTATCGTATAATATAATTATAAATTGTATTTACTTGATCCAATAGCTGCACTCTAGTTGGGTCTGGTATTATAGGTCGACGTTGGAAGTATCAATATTGATAAAATAAGATTTTTTGTGCTTTGGCATTTTTATAGAATGAGTTAATGTTAGCCACCTTTACTTTTCACAGATGTTGCAACCAGTATATTTACAAAAAAGGAACAAATGTCCACAAGTGAGATTTAAAAATTTCTGCATTTAATGATCAGTCAACTGAGCACATAATTTAGGATTGTCTGTGTTCTAGAAACTTTTGCAAGTTTTATTCAGATTGTGACGCAATTGTATTTTTTATCTAATTAAATTCTGAGGGTGACAGTAGCACCCCGAGCTACTGAAATCAAGTTTTCTTAGCTTTCTAAATTTCCTAAATTTATTCATTAGAATGAGACGTGAAACAAATTAAAATAATTTGGCCCAGAGAATGGCGCTGCATCAAAATAACGTTCTGTGGACCAAGTCAGATCTTTGGGTGTTCGCTGAAGGAAATATTACAATGTATAGATATTTCAATAGTTTGCAGACTTATTGGCACATATTCATTTTTAATCATGAAACACAACTGCCAATTTACAATCAAGATAAAAATGTTAAGCTTCTACAGACATATATTGATTGATTGATGTTGCTAATGTCTGGAATGCTGTTAAACTGTATGCCGTCAATGAATTGGCAACTTTGTGCACAATCTTATGCCTTTCCATTTGTATCACTAAAGGAATCAGGATTCATATTTTGGCTGTAGCATTTTTAAATTTTGGCAGACCAATCCTATTAAAATTTGACTAAAACACTTGACCTTATATTTCCACAGACACATTGTAAGTTGTTAATCTACCATATATGTTGAATTTTCTTGCTAGTACAGTTCAATTTCTTAGGAAGTTTGCAGGGATGCTGTTCAATATTAAAAAAATGTTACATATATGCATTTTATGTACAAAATTTTACATTGTAGTTTATTGATGTGGAGTGCAATGGTTATAGTGCTATTGTTTAAAATAAATATGGACCAGGGATGGTATTATGAAACGATTCTGTCTACTAGGACAAATCCATCTCTTAGGTTTGATCGACAGGTTTGGAGATACGAACTTGGAAATTAGATATTATGGAATATCTCTTATCCACAAACTTACCAGAATGCTTGTGAAACAGAAGCATTTCCCACTTTTTGTTGGCGTTGAGTAGCATGTATATAAATTCAGGGAATACTTCGATTTTGCCATGGTTGTATCTGTTGTGCAATGATCTATACAGACTCTGAACAGAAAAATATTTTATCATTGAAATATGTTACTGTCACTTTCATTCGCAGATGAGCTATCAGACTTAATCGAATTATGTGCAAATACAATGAAAAAAAATTTTCAATATGCTTAATTGTACTCGTAGCTTCATCTGGCGGTGTCTCATCTACAATAGCATGTCTGTAAGCAACATCGACGTGAAATGCATCTGAAAAGTCACTCGAGATCTGTCTAGTGGAAATCCTTTATAAACTTTCCATAATACAAATTATTTTGCTTTTATTCACGAAGCTAGTATACATACCTTTTAATCTACTAAATATGTTCCATATTGCCACCCTAGTTCATTTGATGTGAAAGTATTCTGTATGATATTACTTTAATCTCTATATTGCGTATTTTGATGGAATATTTTTATATTTCTAGTTCCTCCAACTCAAACAACTATGTCCACGACTACAGCAACAACCATAATATCTGCAGAAAGCTCATTCCCACCAGGTAATTGTTTTAGGCATAGGATATTAGACATAGTAGACCAATATAGAAAAGTTTCTTACTTTGTTATGCTTTGGTATTTCTGATCCAACTTGGCAGGTTGCATCATCAGTGACTCTGAATGTAAAATATTTTGCTTGGAAATGAATAGTAATGAGCAGGAAAACTATAATTTTCCCTATTCCCTCTAGTCATAGAATGTTCTGGTGCATGCCACCCCTCGCCACTAATTTAATTCATTACAATTCGTTGATAAGAATTTGTTTTTGTGTTATGTGCTAATTTTCAAAAAGATCATTTGCTTCATATCTGAAATTACTAAAAATATTTTTTTCAGAATGTGGAGTCACGACTCTCACTGCTTCTAGTACTAGACAGTCTTTAACATCTCCAGATTATCCTGCACGTACCATGTTAGGAATTTTATGTACATGGACTATCAAGGCTCCAGAAATGCTTCAAGTGGAATTGAAATTTTCTGATGTTGATTTGAATGAATGCTGTGATTTTATTGAGGTATATCACTGTTTAGGACTTTGTGGATTTTGTTTCACACGTTCACGTTTCACATGTTTCTTCACAAATTGCATCGAATTATATGTATTTGTTCAATATACATAGAATTTAACTAAAACCGATATATTTTCAGATTGAAGTGGTGGATCAAAAAGTGTTATCAGTAAATCAATTTACCTATTTACCATTCAACTCCTTTTTTTCACCACCTGGAGGAAGTCTAAGAGTAACATACAATGCCTTTGGTTGGATGCCGATCAGAGGATTCAGTGCTGTTTACTTTACAAGTAAGTTGTTGAAAGTGTTTTTATTTGAGTCATATATAATGAGGCTCAATACAAAATATAGTTGGTGATGTTTTGAAGTCAGCATTATATCATGTCACCAATATATTGTTAACAATTGATAACAGTTTTTTTTTAATTATAATAGTTTAGTATTAATATATTTTACCACTTTTATTTCGTTGTTAATTAGTCACTGATAGATTGCTAGTAGCACATTCCATGAATGACTTAGCTTTGTGCGGAGCTTAGTGTCAAAATATGGGTTATGGATAAGTAATGCCATATTGACTTGAACAACATTTTCCCTAATCCTAGACATTTCACTTTTAATTTGCAATAATAGCAATGTGTTTGCTGGTATATAATAAGTATAAGATCATAATTTAAACTATATGACTAAATAAGACATTACCACAATGTAGTTGAAATCTCCTGGCATTTTGAACTCAATCAACCTCAATCAATGGCAACATATTAAAATTATTGTCAGTTATTTCAGTGTCAATCATATAGATCCATTTAGCATTATCATTTTATATTGTAATTATCTATAATAAAGTTGATTTCAATATTGCCATACATAGTCATGTCTTCCAAAGCAAGATTCCATAAATATCATTATATACTTAAAAGAATATTCGTTCTCACTTTGTTATTATTATTTTTGTAGAAACTTCCATACCTGTCCCACCAACTACGAAACAAAGTGTTGAAGATGATGGTAAAATAAAATAATGTATATTATTCATTTCAAGAAACTAAATCTGTATAAATCATACAGTTGCAGAGCTCTTTTGTTTCTCACAACTCACGAATCATCAGAGCTATATTGGCAGCTGAACACAAAAATTATTGTCAAATGTTCTATATTTTGCAGATGGGCATGAAGCATGAAATGTGTGTTTTAAATTTAATCTATAAAATCATATTTGTGTTCTGACAAGACTTCTGTCAATGGTTGGCTTTTTTGCTGTTTTTATACCCTTTTCACAAATTATTTGGGACAATTTACATTTAAAAAATTCTTTCACAGAAACCACTGCTGCATCTGCTGCACCATCAACAACGAAATCGCCAGGTAAAGTAAAACATTATTATCGGATTAGAGGGAGGTTCTCATGTACATGATTCTTTTTTTGAACTTCAACCAAAATTGGGAATGAAATATATATATTTCCACAAAGGATTTATTCTTAATTTTACTGAAAAAGTACTGAATACTTTTTTATTGATTTAAATGTAAAAACAAGCAGTATAGTTTGTAGTGCTCACTGAAAAAATTTTTGGATGGGATATTTTTAAAATAACTGTGTTAAAGATAAAAGGGTAAAGAGTAGAAGCATTTAAAATGGGATGAGTTGTCATATTTTTACTAATATTTCTTTTCCCATGTCAATATCAGTCAAGCGTGATTGGTTTGTGAATCAGAATGAAGGACTTTAGTAAGGTACTTTTTGGGTAGCTGAAATTGCACGAACAAAGTAAAAACGTAAAATTTGCACATCTATTGGAATGTCTTTCAAGGATATCACAGTATGTGACTTAATCACTTTAGTATATTTTCAATGCCTAATTGATGGGCTGAAAAGAGCTCAGACGTTAATTGAAAATTCACTCCAAACAAGTTAGAAGTAGCACACAAAAGAAACCAACGGACAGTCACTATTATGTCAAAAGCTAAATAGATATTAATATTAGCATCTGAACCCTAAGCAAAAAACATTAAATACCGAACTAAACTGCTTTGATACAGTTCAGGAATTGGTATCTGCCCTGATCAATGATAAACCTATCTACTACTTTTTGTTAGCTTATAGTGCCTATTGCAGTCGACACATAGAGCATTTTTTGTACAATAAATTTTGATCAATATCTTTTTTATTGTTAGAACAAGATTCAACAACTCCCACAAGGAGAACAACAACTTCTATTGCGATTCCATCAAGTATATATTTTTATGTTCTTCAGATTTTACGTTTCTCAATAAGAACTAAATGAGGTTAATTCAACCTGATATAAACATTTAACCCACTGTTTCTGAAGCAGTCAAAATGATTTTGCACACTCGTCAATAATTTTATATGATTAAGGTTATAATTGTAAAACACTTGAATGCTAAGCAATAGAATAAATTTTCTTGAAGCAAATCTTCATTACACAACTATACAACTACAGTACATCAAATAGCTAATGTGACAAACAAAATGAGACCAATGAAAATTGGGGTTGATTGGGGTGAATTGAAAGTTTATTCTGGTTAAAAAGACTAAAAGTCTGGATAAATTGTTTTAGGTATTCTAGTTTATTAAGCAAAGTTATTAAAATATTATATAGCATATTCAAAGGATGCCCCTGACAATGATTTTTCTATGAATACCTTTATGGAAAAGTGTCTATTGATTTTCTTGTACATTTAATTTGCTTAATATTTTGAAGGACGACCAAAAACATGTGGTAGGGTGCTCAGGAAGATAGATATTGGGAAGGTTTATGTTTTGTTATCACCCGATCAAGATAACGTATATTGTCGATGGAGATTTCGTGCTGCTCGAGGTTTGGAAATCAGACTGAGGTTTTTAGAGTTTGAGGTGGATTCCCAGTTCGGAAACTTTTCAGTAAGTGGGTTTCATTGCATCATTTACTAAGACCATTACATATTGAAGGTAAATGGCAAATAGGTAATGAAATATAATAAGGATCAATTTGACAGATTAAAATACTCTTTAAATTGTCCATTTTATCCATGTACTTTGAGAACAGTTCACCCAATTTTTCATAATGAGAAAAGCTATCATAATCTTTTTCCCTGGAACTCATATAACAGTCAATTTAATATGTAAGTATGAATCTTTCTCAAGATACTTGATGCTCCAAACTACAAAGTGGACTGGAATAATATCAAAATACAACAGAACGTAAATGGGAACAGGACGGGTACCGTTATCAAGATCAATCATTTTAGAACAGCTGTTATCTACAATACTATTTCACGACAACCTGGCTTCACACTAATTTATGAATCTGTTTTGCCAGCGGGTGAGTCTCTACAATTTTAATGTTTATATTTTCTACCCTCTCGAAAGAACAGCATAGGCACATTTTTATTTGGTATGTGTAAGTTTCATAAATGCGCAAAGTACTTGTAAAGCAAGTTTCGAAACTTCTCCTAACATTCTAAAAGAGAAAGATTATTCGATGTCACTGGAATTATAAATTAGCATTTGGATTTCATATTTTCCTTTTGTCGTAGAATCAGGAAGCGTGTGAGTCTGGAAAATTATCAAATGGGTAATTATTTTTTCTCATGTAGTGCGAACTAATCAATACCGGTAGTATCCAAAAATAGAGGTTTATAATTATCATGCAATTTTTATTGTTCTAATGAAAATTTGTGTTCGACATACTTGTTCGGATATAACCTACTTACTAACATTAACTTCCTTCATTACAAGCACATGTGCTTACCCTTAATAAACTTTCGCTCAATGCAATCGAACATTTTACTGTGTGAATATATCACAGGATATGAGGAAATGTGTAATGAAATGTCCGAATTATTAGTCGAAAACACACATATGAATTAGAATCTTGCAAAACATGGTGAGTGAGAACATTATATCATGTCCAATCACAGGAAAAATGAGTGAAAATCTCAATATAAAATCTTCACCCTCCAAATCGGAACTGGTGTCTGCACAAGAGGTCATGGTTCGCCATATGGTTAAGCTGTATTCCCTGCTTTTTTCTTCCACAGGATAAAAATGAATTCCTATCCCTCCTATCCTATAACCTGAATGATCTACCTTTCTTGGTAACAGTCTGGCTACAGGACATTAAACTGGAACAAATGGAAGTCCACTTAATCTTATCATTGATAAACTTGTGGAGTCCAATATGTATCATGGTAATTAAGAAGAATTGCGAATTCGATATATCTGAAAAAAATAATCTTAGATGTTCAGTGAGGATGTAAAAAAGCTATTTAAAAGTAAAAATATAGCAAAATAGAATTTTTATACTTGTGAAATTATATATTTATTCCAATACTTATATATACAATTCAAACCATTTTTTAGGTGATTGTGGATTTAGTGCTCGAGCAACTGCAAAAGATAGACAATTGAGGAGTCCAGGCTGGCCCAAAAGACCTTTTAAAGGTTATGTTAATTGCACTTGGAGAATAGAAAGCACTAAAGAAGGAGAAGAAGTTTCGTTTGCTCTTCTTGATTTTCTTGCTCCTGGTGCAGATGACAGTTTGTCGGTGAGAAGATTTTTTTACAACCTACTATTTTTCACCCACCATAACCTTTTGTACAAAAAATTATCTGTTGCTTAAACTTTAAACTGCTTTTCTCATTACGATTGTTTGCAAATTAACCTAACTGCATTTTGTACTGAGGGATGATTACAAACAAGTGAATTTATTTGCACCTAGTCGACTTGGCTTGGATCTGGTATTCGACATAATAGCATGCTTTGCCATTTGGTTAAGCAATATTCTTGATTTTCTCTCGCTCAAGATAAAATAAACGGAAAAAAATGCATTTTATGATGGATTCACTAGAAATTGATATCAATAGATATTTTATATTGTTTCAAGGTTCGTTTCATTTTTCACTATTGGCTAGTGAGTTTTGAAATTAATTTTGTTCAAGTATTTTGTCTAATATTTTTATCAGATATATGATGGCGAGGAATTGATTGAACATCTACAAGATAGTTTGGTTGCACCAGTGTTTTACAAATCCACCAAAGGATTTTTAACAATATCTTATGTCTCATCTGAACACAATGAACTGAAGGGGTTCAGTGCATTCTATAAATTAGGTATGCTATGTACTGACTTATTTTTCCTCCTATCTTCATCCAAGTTTTTTTTATTAAAAATAAGATGCAGGACAACATGCAGAAATTCCATTTTTTAACTTTAAGTTTCGAAACCATTTCCACTGAAGCTTTGCAATTTAAATCCTGTTTATGTAATTGGATACTTTTTTACCTATATTTGTTATCAAATCCAATTCAGCATAGATTCGAGAAAAAATGAATGCATCTCAAAACTTAATAATCTAAAAACGCATAATCTAAAGATTATTACAAACTGGAGGAAGACCATATTTCATGTCTATAGTCAATATTATGTCTGATGGAACAGTGGAACATTATGATTATATTTTGTATGTAAAGGCTCTTGAATCTGTTTAAATTCCTCATTTATTTAGTATTTAGTATTGTTATTATGCCTATTATTAGGGGTGTTATTATCTATAATATTAAATATTATTAAACATTATATTCTGTCTTGATATGGTATCGAAAATAGTGAAGTGACATCAGGCATGAAGTGGAGCATTTTTATATTAATGTTACACTTTTCACCATATTTTTGAAGAATCAACATTCAAATATGTATTGCTATAACTAAAAGTTCTAATGCATGTTATAAATTCAGATATACCAACACCATCTCCAGTTACAATACGACCAACAACAATGAGTACAGGTAACTCTCCTTTTTATACCTATCAGCATAATTCTTGAATCAAATGCATTTAAATAAAGTGTGAATAAATGAAATTTTTAGAATTACTTTTCTGACTGGTTCATCAATAAATCCATTAAAAAATTGCATCATAGTGGTGAGCGATGAAGATGCAAATGTTTGCAAGTTATCAAACTCTGTATTCTGAGTCCTAATTACTTGAACTGAGTTTGTGAATCTGTGACACAAAAAAATGCTACTGTTCTTTTTGATGTGAGATCAACATATGATACTATTTCAAAATAAACCATGTTTACTATTGGAGATTAGATGGAATATTAAAATGTTCTGTTTTCATTGTAACATTTATATTTTAGTGGAAACTGTTATTGCCACATCTGCTGCTACAACAACAAGAGCAGGTAATTCATTTTGATTCAGATGATAGTAGAGATAGACAAGTACTCAGACTTGGATTCGTAATCAGTTTGATTCCGTTCTATTCTTTGCCAAATATTGAGTACCTGCTCTAAAAATAATATATTTAAAGCATCGGCAAGAGTGAAACTTATCATTCACAGCAATTCTACCCGTAGCATAGGAATATATATCTCATCTCCCCTTGGGCAAGCGTTGCTACCCATAATTTATGTTTCATATTCAGACTCGGTTGATGAAAAATTTATTAAATGAATTCGCTGGTTTTTTGAGTTTTAGAATTTATTCTGAAACAGACGCAGAATGATTATCATGAAAATATGTGATTAGGAATAATAAATGTGTATGACAAAGAACAAACTGATTAGTCAACAAATAGTGATGATCCATTTTGGCAACACAATTTCCAGTTTACTTTCCAGTTATATTAACAAATGGCATTGTTCATAAATTTTCAGTTTTGCAAAAAAGTTTTTTTGGTGTTTGCTTTCCCACAAATGTTCTTGGTTTTTAAAACGACTTAGCAAACCTCGCGAAATTGCTTGTAATTGTCACCCCAGGGTTGAAACAGACGCTTGTTTTGGAGGAGCAAGGGGCTTTGTTTCTTCAACTAATCTGATTGTCGTTCAGAAATCTCACTCCCTCATTTCGACTGTCGGACCAAACAAAATAATCTGGACATTGGCTAATTTATAGATATAGAAAGAGCAACCATTTTTTCGCACTTATTGTGAAATATTAGGATTGACAACATATAAAATCTTTCTAATATATTTCAGATTTTCCCAATGAAAAAACAACTATTAAATACAAGCTAAAAATATTTCTGATTCACTGATCAAAGTTTTTTTTTTTTTTTTCTAAAGTTTTCCCTAGTTGTGCCCCGTCTATAATGAATATTACCTCATTGATTCAAATGTGAGAATATAATCCTCGTTCTAATTCTTTCTTTCTTTATTTCAACGTTTTCCCGAAATTGAGGAATTAGTCATAATGTTTAACCATGCCGCAACAACGAAAGTATCTCCCACGACTTACTATAATCAATAAAACTTTTGACATGTATAATGCAACCAGAAACTTCAATGCGTAAGTTAGAAGAATAAGTATAAATGCAAATTATTCAGTATCTGACACTTAATTCACTGATCAAAAGATAAATTTGATTCATATCAGGGTTTATTGTTATTTATTAGTCGATGCTTAGATCGATGATTTAATATTTTTATTCAGTAATTTAGTCAAATTTGGCAGCTGGTTTTGACATTAAAATTTGCATCAAAAACCAAATTAAATAATGCCGCAATGAAATAATGGCAATGCACAAACCATGGATGATAATTTATAAATATGGAATGACATAATATAGGTTAAAATTTAGTCCAATAAATCTTATTTATTCTTCGATGAAGCCTCTTGTCTGACATTCATGAAATGGATAAGGCATTTGCTATGTAATGAAGATATTCCCAACATTAGTAATCAACGATCTCAAGATTGGGTGAAACATGTTTCATCAAACTCAATTTATATGGGGCAGGAAGAAAGCTTTCGCAAAAAGTTTACTTACTACTACATTTAATACTGACCAAATGAGGAAATGTGCATGATATCTAGCACATGTTTATATGTGTCTTGAATTAGAAAAGCTACGATACTCTGTGTACTTAGTCAGAGTCCCACAGGAACACTCGGACTCAGTTGAGGCTGAGTCTTGGTGGATTCTGTCCATCTCTAAGTGACAGAATCATGTTTTCATTGAGGGATTATAATTTTCACACAATTGTCTTCTGTTTAAAAGAAGGTTTTATAATCATTCTGCTATTTCATAAAAGCGTTGATGATTATAAAACGGTGTTACAACTTTGTAAATGTCAGACACTAAACTTGATATTTCAATCTTGAAAAATACTATTTCTGGAAAAACTTTCTTCTGACCACACCTATTTTATTCGCAAACCCAATTACTTTTTTACATTGAGGTTTCCAGTTTGACTGAGCCTTGTCAACCTTGTCCACATTGACAAACACAGAACAACTATTCCAAGAATGATGAGAATACAACATTGGTCCCCTCAGTTTTCAAATTCACAATGTGGAATATTTTTGTCATATTTCAATCTTGAAAAATACTATTTCTGGAAAAACTTTCTTCTGACCACACCTATTTTATTCGCAAACCCAATTACTTTTTTACCTTCACTCATTTGATTGAATTACACAGAGTAAAGCCCTATTCCCAACATCCACTTTTAAAAAAACAGAGTTACTGTTGTTTAAAAGCATTGAGGTTTCCAGTTTGACTGAGCCTTGTCAAACTGTTATACCCTAAATTAAATGGAGGGCATAGGTTAATGAGCTGGATTTGACAGGACTCAAACCCGAGATATTCAAAGTGCAATATTTTAGCCACTGGGATATCATTCTGAACAAAGTAGCAGTGTATCAAAAATTCTTTTATTCTGGTATATATTTGTACGGTACTTTTCCGGTGTCTTAGTGTCGATGTCATCTCTATTACTTGGGAATTTTTTTCATACATGCCAACCTATCACTAATATTGGTTTTGTTTTATTACTGACTTTTTCCTAAATAAAGGTCCTAAACAGAGAGACAGAATATCAGATATTCACATAGACTCACACCCAAATAAAATAGCTACTATCATAAAAAAGACCAGGAATATGATATTCTATGACACACCAAGACCAATGGAAATTTTACCTTCAAATGTTTTGTTTTAATTATCTGTCAAAAAGCTTGCAACTTCATCAACACTGCTATAAATTATCAGAGTTGATGTTTAAGTATTCTAAATATCAATAAGAAAATGACTTTGGTCCGTCTGTTGTTTTCATCAAAATTTAATATAAAACTGTTTTTGGATTTTGGATGTTTTAAACAGCTCAACTATTGACAGAAGTTACCAGCAAGATAATGTCAACCACAGGTTATTTTAAATTTTATAAGTAAAATTATTTACAACAGTATTACATTTGGCATATATATATTAGCTTTGCAAACACTTGATCTCTGTTTAGTGGTGTTCAATCCCTTGATAGTTGCCTCATTCCAGCCCATAATTTTTAGTTAGTGAAGTAGATTACCTGCGTCAACATAAAAATATTATTTGACTAGATGTTTTCTTGTGCTATTAATGAGTGTGCTGATCATGAGTTAAGATTTTATGCACTAGGTGTTGTCGAGTCAAATTTTTTATCAAAACTGATTCATATTGACCAACATTAAAAACTATTTTAATCATTTGAATCTTCAATCTGAAATTGATATTCCTAGTTATGTTGAATTTCTGAATCATATTGATTTGCAATTATTTTTTTCTGTAACATCAACAAATACAATTTTCTCTGTTTTATATCATGCTGGAAATGCAGTAATTCTATTTCCGAAAAAGCCCGTCCATATCCATAAACGCACGCTACCATTTTGTGATTGTATCATTTATATTTCAGTTGAACCTACTATTGCTACATCTGCTACTGCAACAACCACAGCAGGTACGGTAGTTTCTTTTACAATGTATGATTGCATTATGTCTAGTACTAGAGATGTACAACATATATACGATTAAAATTAAGGAGAAATTAAGTAAATAACTTGGCTACAAGATAGCAATATTGTAATCTTGTAGTTGGTATTAACACTACCAGCATAATTTTGGCACAGCCATGATGACACTTTCAATAACATGAAAAAAAGAACACTGCAAAGCATTTCATGAACACTATTCAATCCAGCATCAATATTAAGAACTGGGGATTTGAAAAACTTTTATTGTCTTTTTGAATCAGTCCAGAGACACAGGAATCGAAAATAAACAACAGGAATATTTCCGAAGAAGTCCAACTCAAATTGATATCTGAATTTTGACTCAAACCAAATCAAAAAAAATCGTGAACTCGTTCAAAAACCAAAAGCATAAGCTGATGTTCTAATACTATATGTAAAAGGACACGGTGAAAAGCTATGAAGAATTTTGTAAGGTACAAATTCTAATCAGTTTCTAGCCCCAAAATCTCTCTCGAATATTGAAGATCGCATTCCCCTTTTTAGGAAAAAATAGAGTTGTCTACAAAATACCTTGCAGAGACTGTCCATCAATACACATTGGTGAAACAAAAATAAGCTTGGCATTCAGAGACAAAGAACACATGTGTGGTGTCAACCAATGAATTAAAAACAAATATGCCCTATCGAAACACACTGTACCCAATGAACAGACAATAGATGGGAATAACAGCATAACTTTGGAAAGCGATTTCCATAGTAAAAGATAATATCTTGATTTCTTCCACATTGACAAACACAGAACAACTATTCCAAGAATGATGAGAATACAACATTGGTCCCCTCAGTTTTCAAATTCACAATGTGGAATATTTTTGTCATTCTTTGCTTATCAGCGTAAAATTTGTAAATTTACTTTTAAAAGTCCTAATTACGTTAATCTATTCGGCCAATTGCCGCTCATTATTTATTCTTTTACTTTTTCCTTCGTTCTGACTGTATATAACTTGTACTGTTTTTAGTTTTTCTCAGCTATGCTCTGATAAAATTTTCCAAATAAAAGAACAAAATTTCAGCAAACTACATCTTTTTCTTTTCACTAGTCGTTCTCTATATATCTTATTTTTTTGGTATTTGAAACCACTCTAAAGAAGGTCAGGAGCAGTGCCCAGAAAGAATCAATTAATTCAACTAACGCCCTATGTGTGTGCCCTGAGAAAACTTAAAAGAAAACTCAACTGAATAAAAGAACGAAACGTTGGTAAACTACATAGTTTTGCTTTCACCAGTTGTTCCCTATATATCTTGCTATTTGATATTTAAATTTAACTCTAGAGAAGGTTGGAACTATTGCCCAAACAAAATAAATTAATGGCCACCCTATAGCCAAGATCTACTACAAGATATAGTATTAGCAACTGTATTCTAAGCAGAAAACATCCCAAATGCAACTGAACTGCTAATGCAAATTGCAGTGAATGAAAATCTTCCTCCGCGTCTTCTGAACATGAATATACTGTTGGTAACTATGCGCAGCACCAATGCTATCAATTTCTGTCATATGAACTTTTCCATCATCTCTTTGTTGAAAATCTTGAAACCCATACGTATTTACTTTCATGAATGTTTGAACTGACATTTTGCAAATATACATCAATGCAAGCATATGACGGTGCAATTGATTGTAGAATCAGCAAAAGTGTTTTAATATCTATAGGTGCAAAGCTAATGCCATATATTCAATATAGCAACTTTTATCGGTATCGGTGGTATTTTTTCACAGCCACAGTACTATTATTTTGTCACTAAACATATTTTCCATCCATCATTTGAACTATTTTTGACTATGCTTAATCTATTATTTAAACCAAGTTTTTTTTTTTTGAAACTAAATATACCCTTTTAAACACTTTTTTAAAATAAATTGACCAAAGTTAGGTTCCATTGGCCCAGGAATGTCAGAAACTTATAAAACACATTAGCTTACTAAAATACCCTGGTCTTAAAATCTTGTGAACATATTCAATTACATAATATTTGTAAGACTTTAAATTCGTATTACATGTAAAATAGTCTTGACTCAGATTGTCTTATGGTATACAAGTCTATGGTAGAAAATATAGATACATGAACAAATAAAACACTGAATTTCCATAGCAGTTTCCAAACAAAAATTAGCACAGTGTAAATTTACATTTGACATTTTTATTGAAATAACGTCATTTAATATGATGTTGTTAGATTATTGTTTGTTTCTTGACAGCTCAACTAATGACAGAAGTTACTACCAAGTTGATGTCAACCACAGGTTAATTTTAACGTAGAATTATTCAGTGCATTCCTGTATTTGGTCTTTTTTCTAATAGCTTTGCAAAGAACACTGTTTTCAGCATTACTTTGAGTGAATTTAAAAAAATTGCTATCTGAACTGCTGTTTAACTCTATGCCAATTGTCTCATTTAATTATTTTCAATCACGAAAAAAAGAATATCTTTGCCACCAGCATATATCTCTGCTTATCAAGAGTATTGAACAAATACAACAGCCTTTTCTGACCAATATACAATGCGGCATAAAAGGGTGGGGTCAAGCCAAAATTTGCTCGAAACTTATTTTTATTTTGTACTGAATCACATAAAGCAGTATTTTAATTATTCAAATCATCAAGTTAAATGTGGTATTAATAACTATCTGGCTCTGTGTTGAATGGTGGGCATGGAATCAAACTGGTATTTTCGACCTTTGATATCAGTAATGCCATTGTCTTTTTTTAATGTAGGAAATGCAGATGATACTATTTCAAAATAAATCATTTTGAAGACTAACTGAAATATTACTTTCTTTCATTGTATTATTTATATTTTAGTTGAACCTACTATTGCTACATCTGCCACTGCAACAACAACAGCAGGTAATTGGTTCTATAGTATATGATTGCCTGACGTCTTATTACTAGATATGTATAGGAATATTAGTATCTGTATCAGCATCAGAAAAATTCCCGCAGAGATACTAGTAGCAGTACTGCCGATACTGATACATCTCATTTTCAAGCTGTTGTATGAACTTCTACAAACATCTGATTGCCGAAAATGTTTGAATCCATGTATATTTGCTTTCATGAATGTCTGCAATCATATTTATGCAAATGCATATCAGTGCAAAAATTAAGTGCACAGAAAGGGTCTAAAAATCTATGTGTGCAGGGATATTGTATATTATTCGGATAATTTTATTTGGTATTGGTATTCGAATATGTGAAATTTCACTACACTACTGTTCTGACATTTCATCCCTACTCCTCGTCCTTACTCCTTGAGATTATCCTAATAACTTGGACTATATTCAATCATGTCTAACATATTATTTTAATCAAATTTGTTATTATAATAATCTAGTCCATGGATTTGTAATCATAAGAACATATTTATTTACTTCAGACAGGAAACAGTTAAATCCATGAAACCTCAAAAACATTCTAACAATGGGTTGTTTCATAGTACGAATGCTAATACTTTAGATACTTTATGCATCGTTACAAGAATAAAAAAATATGTAATTTTTATGGATAAATTCATTTTCAGAATCTAGTAATGCAAAATTTAACACTCCCACTTGACATTTTTAATAAAGGAACCGAATAAGATGCTGAATTTAACATGATTTATGTTTTCTTATCAGCTCAACTATTGACGGAAGTTACCAACAAGTTGACGTCAACCACAGGTTATTTTTAATTTTATTTGTCGAAAGCTTCACAGTCATGCATTTAACTATTTTTAAAATAGATTTGGGAAGAATAATAAATCTCTATTCTTCAATTGTGTTGCTCAATCATTTGGTAGTTGCACATTTATCAGTACCCTAAATCTTTGAAAGAAAAACAACCTAGAAATATGACTGAGTAACATATCACAATTTGGTTCATCTTGACATAAATATTCATCATTCAGGCATGAATGTACCAAAATTATCTTTTGCCTCTGGTGCACATACACTTTTGAAGGGGATTTCATCGAATCTAAAATTTTGAACATTTCAGAATGTCACGATCAGTTTTAGCTACAATTTTTGTTCCAAGTATACCCTTCTGAAAAACAACCACACAAAAAAACTTCAAAGTGCTTTTCACACCTATTAAAAATGGCTCAACTGTTTATTTTACTATGTAATGCTATCTATGGGGCTGACAATAAACTAGGGCAACAATAAAATCATCATTTTTAAAGCATTAAAACCATTTTCCCATAACTATTGAAAGCTACTCTTTTAGATCCCCTCATGTCGTATGAACAACTTTTAGTACTTGTCCTCCAAACTATTACTAACAAAACCGATATTGATCGAGAGATCACTCAATTGAGTGAGTCACCACCACCCAGTAAAGCCCTAACATTCAGTGGGCACCCTGGATTGAGTGGTGGCTGTGACATGAACATGCTTTGCCTATAAAGGCCAAACCTGAGTTCTCTGACCAGCAGTGTCAACATCTTCAGCCTATGCCTTTTGAAAAGGAGTAGTTTAGAGTTGACGTTCCATTTGTAAACTGTAAGTTTTATTAACTATCTATACATACAAACCTTTTTTTACATTAACACGAACCTTGTCAAGGGCTTGATGCAAATATTGTTCATGTATTAAGTTCATGAGACGATGAAGTTAGCAAAGATTGAAAATTCTATTCTTAAATACTCATTTTTATTTTTATAATATTTGTTACTATATTTTCAAGTTTGCTGGAAGAGTGCTTGGTAAATGGGGTGGAACAGTATTGAAAGTTATACACTTTTTATCATTGCATTTCTTATTTTTTCTTAGATGCAGATATGGGTATAATATGTTATGAAATCATGATAACTGGAATATCTGGACTTCAGAGTAATAAGAAAACAAGAAGGAACTGTTTACCTGGTGAAAAATGTGTTCTGGTCAAATCTGAAATTCGTGTCGGTGGTACTACCAGTAAGCATTTTTTTCTTCACAATAGCATTACAAAAATTAAGAATCAAAACAATAGGAAAGAGAGAAATTGAATCTCAGAATTCAAGTAAGTATTTACCAATATGACCCAGAGTTTTTCAAAAATTTTTTGCACTTAAAATGATAATCTAGACAATAATTAAGTTTAATTCATTCAACAACCATTTAATTATCAAACAATTTATGCTATTCGTTATCTTTTTTTTGCAGTTGAAACTGTCTATGGATCATGCACTTCTGAAGAAGTATGTAAGCACGATGCGTGCAAACAAATATCTGAAATGTTGCCAATGTTTCAAAACAATTGCACCTCATCCTGTTGTGAAAAAAACTTGTGCAATGATTATGTAATGCCGATACCAGGCAAGAACTAACCTTAAATATGCTTATACTCTGCAATAACATAAAATTTTCTCTTAGATTTTGTTACTAAATGTCTCTAACAAAATGCAACTTGCACACAACTGCTCGGCTTAAATGCTCTAATCTTACTTTGTGAACTTTGAAATCTCACTTTTTCGTTTGCACATCTGATAATTATTTATATCTCAATCACTGCAACTTTTAAATAGCAATGCTAAAATATCTTCTACCAGCACATTCTTTAAATTTTTTGAATGAGACTGTAGATTTGGCTGTACTGCTTTTTATACTGCTTGCTGCCTTTACCAAGCATGTTTTATTACCTGTGTTTTCATCAGCTTTGCTTTGAATAAACCTGCACTTAAAGCTAAATAAAATCACACGGTTTTTATTCATATTATCATATTAGAAGCATGTTTTCATATTATTGAAGTACATGAAACTAAAGAATAATAAAAATTTATCATTGCTCGACAAAGTTTTTTTGATATGATTATAACATATTAGTAAGACCGCAGGTATCTTCTGTGTGATCTCTTCATTTTTCATCAGTAGCTGAAGTATTTATTGTGACCTGTTAGTATCATGATCCAGAATTGAGGTTAGTACAAGATTTAACTGACAAGAAGTTTTAAAAAGGTCAAATTTCAGTTTTTATGGTTTTATAGACTTGAACTTGCTCATGTGCATGACTGCTCAATCTCATCTTTTCCCATCATAATGCATGCTCATCTAAACATAAGAAGATTAGTAAATGCATTAAAAGTGAGAAATCAATGTGAAGTTTTGGAAAAGGCATGGTAAAAATACAATAATATCATGATATATTTCTACAGTTTTAGTAAATTGAATTTTTATTTTAGGGAACATTAAATATGAAAAGTTTCATGAATATTTCTATGATTGTGTTAAAAAGGAAGGGAGTGATTTTAAAAACTTTTTGTTTTTGTTTTATTGCATTTAACTGTATGCAAATTTAATATTTTGGTATTTCAGTTAATTTATTACTTTTTCTATATATTTATACAGAAGTTACAGCATCTCCATCATTAGAATGTTACAACATGATACAAACATCTCTTCGTGGGGTGCCGCAAGTTGATCAATCTGAAATACAGAAATGTGATGCAGGGTCTACTTGTTTATATGTTAAAGTTTATGCCTCTGTTACTGTAGAACAAGCAGCAAGTGAAATCACTAGTACGAATGTTTTATAAATAATTTATAAATATATATGCATGTTAAGTAAAGCTTTTCTACGTTGTAATCCTGAGTTTTTGCACTTCATGATATTTGTGATGACGTGTTCTACTGCCACAAGTGAGTATTTCTCAATTAATTAAATTAACAGTTATTTTTTTTATTGTTGTATCGAAATTTCATATTCATTTCCTAATGATGCATTTATTATTATATTTGCTGTAATAAATTTCATTCATAAAGTGCTAACTTTCAATTTATTCGAAATCCTAAATTGTGTTCAGGTGAAACAGGTTTTGGAAGTTGCTTTCCCAGAGCACTGAAAGAAACATATGGATGTAAAGATATTTATGAAACAATTAGGCGGGGTCTAAATACTGATGTTTCAATATCAATCACCAGTTGTGGATTCCATTTCTGTGATTCTAATTATTGTAATTATCCGCAAAATATTACAATGACTGACGTAGATTTAGCTGAATCAACGACTCCTGAAATGAAAACCTCTGCTTCTAAGTTCACTGGTAAAATTATTAAATACAATTGACAACATTTTTGGTAACTTTAAAAGCAGGCTTTCTTTATTATTATTATTATAAGTGATGATTTTGTGCTCATGGAAACAAAAATTTTGAATCTGAATTTTGGAAAGATCTAATTTTTTTAGGGATGGGAAAATAGGAGATTTCAACCTGGATTTATTGCTCATATTTATTTCCTTCTTCCTTCAAAGTAATAAATTATCAAGATGAATGCTTTCTTCTTATGTTGTAGTTGCTAACTCGTTACAACATGAGTGGTTGTTAGTTCACACCTTTGAGCTTACTTCATAATCTATTTCATGGAACTTCTCATCGATTAAATCTTGTACTATAAATTTTTTTTATTAAGTTGATCAAATCAGCTTTTATACACTTACTCGGCAGATACTCATTCCATAGGTTTTACTAATGTTTTATATCTATACAATGAAACAGAAACTCCTACTGCTGGAATAGAATGTTATGACATATTACAAATTAAAATGGCGGGAGATCGGATCCTCCATAATTTAAAAGACAAGAAATTTTGTGATCCTGGCTTGAAATGTGTTTATTCAAAAGCTACAATGGAGTCACAAGGACTTACTTGTAAGATTTAATTTGATTATTTGTCAAAGTTTTTAGTTAGCATTTTAGCATCAAATCATTATTTGATTTTATTCGCATTTCCAATTTACTTGCTGAGACATTTGCGAAGTCAATTGCCAGTTTTGTATAGATTAATATTTACTGGTAACATACTGAATTAAATTTTTTTTATTTATTTTAAAAAAAGTATATAGCATCTTTATTTTTGGTCAAAATACTTGTCCATTGTTTAGGTATGAATGGCTTCTCAATTTTAACTGCTTTAAATATGATATTTTCCTCACTCACGATCTGTTTTCAAAGTGCTTCAAATAGAAAATTACTGAAAAAAATCTTTTTAAAAAATAATGTTTTTTGATTTTTCTTCTAACATATGTAGGTTTATATTTGTCAAGGTAACAGCATAGTAATTACTAGGCCGGCAGAATGGCAGATACTCTGCTACTCAGTTACCTGAAAAGAAAGAGTTTCATCAAAAGAAAATTACGTTAAAATTGTGCAAATGTTCATTATTTCAAGATATATATCTTGGCAGAAGATAAAAAAGTATTTCTCTTAGTGTGTGGTAGCGAAGTAACTGTAAAAAATGTATGTCTATTTGAAAAAATGGCATGATCATTTTGGACATCGAAAAAACTGTCAGCCTGCCAACCTGCTCAGTACATGCATAAGAATGATTTTATGCAATGATTATAAAGAGCAGCAAAACACAAACAAGGATTTTGTATAGGAAACATTTTTTAAAGTCTATCACTTTATATTAAGATACATTGTGATTTCTTGGTAATAGTTTTTGTATTTGCTTTCAGTGCATGTGATGTATGGGAGTTGCATAACAGAAGAAATGTGTAAATATGATGCATGCAGTCTAATAAAAAATGTTACATCAGACATTGGTGAAAATTATGATTTGAGAGGATGTTCTTCTATGTGTTGTGATGAAGATTTATGTAACGATGATATTGCATCAGTAATCTTGGAATCAACGACGGTTCATGCTTTCTCAACAGTTGTAACGGACCGTGTAACAACTCCAATTTTAACTACAACTACTCAAAGTTAGTCTACATTGTTAGGCTGGAACTGTTCACATGCACTAGTGGGCACAACCTCTCTTAAGGTTTGGGGGGATGGAGTTTTTGTTGCGAAATTGGTCTCTGCATTCATTTTTTGTTCGTTTGAGACCCATATGACTTTAAAGAACTTTTTTGTGCGTCTTCATGACAGGAAGATTTCAATCTTGATTAATTTGATTTCGCTTCGAAATTTCTGACAGACTGTTTCAGCAAATTCAATGTTGTTAGGTCTATGCCTACCACACAATTCTAGATATAATACCTTGGGTAAGTTCGGTCTAATAATGAAGTTCATGTCTTCCCAACTGTACGCATTTTTGTGAAATTACTCATCAAAGAAGATGTTTTTCATGGGTTACCCATGCAAGTTTGTGATGTCTTATTGTACAAGTCTTCACTCCACAATATGATAAAGTGTGAATATGCAATGTTTGATTGAATTTTTATATCTTTGATTTAGAGTCTGCTACAAAATCATCCTTGCGTTGTCACAGAACAACCATAATAAAGTCAAGTTTGGAGCTAATTAATAGGAATGAAGCTGATGAAGTCATTTGCCCTGCTGGGTTTGCCTGTTATTATATTGGAGCTGAATATCTTTTGTCTGCTGGGCCTGTTAGTGCAAATGGTAAGCAACAATAAAAAGTTGATGGAGTGATTACATTAGATTAGATATTTTTGTTTAGGCAATATTTAATCCAATGTACCGCATATTTCATTTTCAGTATCGATGTTGAGTGCAAATTGTCAAGATCCCACACAATGCGATGAAAAAGCTTGTGCAACTCTGAGTAATGTTCTACAAGGTTCACCTGGTGCAACTGTTGATGTGAAAAGATGTAATTCATACTGTTGTATGGAAGATTTGTGTAATACTGATGATAAACCTAGACAACCAACACCAACGTCTTACATAGATGCAACTAAGGCAGATCAACAGACAACCCAACCACTTACAGGTATTAGTTTTGATAGAATTGGGAAGAATATAATATTTCAGAATATTTTGAAATAGTTTCTGTGGTCTTTACTAACATACAATTTAATTTTTGATTCAAATTTTATGTTTATGCTCATATCGATTTTATTTTATATCTACTACTTGGTATTTATCTGTCTAATATGTTTTGGTTTTCATAGTTTCTGACTATATTGCTCAACTGGTTGATGAAAGTGATATACATTGTTTCCATTTCACCGTAGAGCAAAATAGTCAGAAACTGTGAATAGCCCTGGTGGCAATACTATATACACTATATATGTTTTTGTTTTCTTATTTCCTGTGTTGTAACATTTAAGTTGTGGGAGTAACATCAGTGGAGATACATCAATATCAATCTACAAAAAATTACTACTTATCTTTCCAATTGAATGAGATAATAATAATAATAATAATAATGAAATAATACCTAAAATAAGAAAACCGAAGATCCAGTTCACAGAAAAACCAATACCATTTGATTAAAAGTTGTGTTACAGTAATCAGAAATAGTCAAGCTTCCTATAGTTAAAAAAAAGTCAATTTAGTTCACCACCTCATAATATTAATCACATGTTGCATATAGTCATATATAGGTAGTCATATGCATTCAGATATTCAGATCTTCAGAATACCTCTAAAACACAAAGATGTCAATGTAAGCTAATCAGATCAATCTGATCTTTTGTATAACATGTATATTGCACATGCACTCGTTGTTGAATACTGTTTATCATTCGAATGGATCACCCTGCACTAGGCCCCATATCAATGGCCACTTATAAGCAAACAGAGTTGGTGTTGGAAAGATATGAACTTTCCGGTTTGGTCAGGTCTGCCCAAGTTATTTCATCTCGAGTTGAGTTGTGTGCATGGAACACCAAGTCCGATTTATCAGGATTTCAACTTGGAATCTTCAACATTTATTGTTTTGAAATTTTCTTGACTTTGATTTCTGGTTTCATTATGGCAAACTTGTAAGTTTTTTTTAAACATTTCATGTTATTTCAACTTTATATGAATATTTTCTGTTTATTTTTCTATTTTTTGTTCAGATTCTGTCAAGCTACTCCAATGCTATAATGTTCAAAAACTTGAATCAGACGTTGAGTTTGCAAACAGATATGAAAGATCAATAGTAACATGCTCGACTGGATCTGTATGTCAGTTAATATATGCTGATGTTAACATTGACTCTGCTGCATTTTCATTGAATTGTGAGTTTTTTTATTTATTTTTTAACAGTAACTGTTTGAATTGCAGCCAATGTTTAGATATTCAGAAATGTCTAGATAGACTGCAATAGAGTAAAAGCAGAGTAAAAGCATGACACAATTCGTTTTATTTAAACAGCAATTATTCTGTTCTATATTTTTCATCAAATGAGGAGGAAAATCACTCACAGACAACTGTGAGATTTCAATTGATTTGCATTCATGCTCAAGAATCAAACTTTTCAAAAACTGCAATTTATGATTTTTGCAAGACTATTATCAATGCCAGATGTGTGTGTTTTAGGTTTTTGTCATGTCAAGTTATATACTTTCAACCTGAATTGTATGGTAATACATGACAAGACTTTATAACATCATTTTAGTCATTTTCGGATTATCTGTTGAAGATAACTTCACTATTTCTTGTTCTCATGGTGCTTCTTCATACACAATAAATTGATTATATTTGCTCAAAGTGACGCTTCACTACTGAACCTAATAAAAATATGTACATTGTATGTGTTAAAACACAATGGGCGAACAGGGTTAGTTATTTTGGAAAGTTATGAACTTTTTGGTTCGGACAAGCCGCGTTACACCCTTGGTTGAGTGGCTGGATTAATAAGCTGGACTCACCGAGAATCAAGCTTGAGATCTTCAACATGCAATGTCATCATGATAACCACTAGGTCTTCGTGGCCACAAAATATTAATTATCCTACCTCATATTCATACAAATTATATTTCAGCAAAAATGACATCTGGTGGTTGCATATCTTCTGATGCATGTGATAGCGGTAGCTGTGAATCAGTTGTGGATCTGATGCCAGGATCTACAGCCGGGTTTGATTTCAAAATCAATGATTGTAGGGTTACTTGTTGTGAGGGGAATTTATGCAATGATGAAACAGAAAACAAAACTATTGATGTTGTTCCAATGGCTACTGTGAGCCCAACAGCTAGTGAGTACTGTTTTTTAAAATTTTTTAAATGTATTATCAGATCAGAAATTTTATTTGGTCATGCGCATAAGCATAAGCGTGTTGGTGCGGTCTATCAGTGACCCATAATTTACTCTGGTCTGGTTTACAGGTCTGGAAAATGACTTTATGACTAGGAAAATAATTACAATGGTTTGATAATAAATTTGAACTGACCACAATGAAGGTTGGTGGTTTTCAGATATTCTTCAATTTGGGAGTTCAATAAGCTCGTTTTGTTCAGACTTCCTCAGAAAAATTTATGATGAGTGGTATCATGGTAGATCTGTTCTGTTTTATTTTTATAGGGTATTGAAACTATCATTCAATATCACTAAGTCTCACGACTGTTAGTTAGAGGGTTTTATCAATATTATGAATATATTAAATTTTAAATTTTAAATAACCTGCTTTTGATAATCAAATTTATCTTAGGCAAATAATTTTATTCAGTTTCACCAAGAAAACCAACAAAGGGTCTGATATGTTACAACACCCTCATAGCAGATGTAGTAGGGGGTGAAGTTATAAATCAAATGGCTGAAATTAATTGTGGAGAAGATTCTGTTTGTATGATGTTAACTATGAAGAGTACTGTATCTTCTGTGGGATTGGGAGCAGGTTATTGTACATTTATAAGAGTTTGAACCTTTTCTTCCTTTCAGTCAAGTATGTTTATGCCAACTGAACCAGCCAAAACCAACCCGCAAATAATCAAAATTCTTGGAGGGAGGGTTTTTGGGTGGTTCTGTTGGCATTGAATTGCCCTCGTGGTATTTATTTTATTTTTTGTTCATCCTATGGTAGCATAAACGAACATAATAAATACAATGTAAAGGGCTTATTTTATTCAGGCATATGTGAAATCCTACAAAATATTACTACAGTTAGCAGTACCAATACATAATTTTAATGCAATTAGCACTTACTTTTAATCCCAATGAATTTCTCATTTTCAAACAAAACATATTGCACTGTTTTCACTTTAAAATTAGAGAAAACAAAAAAAAATTCAGGATGTTAAATGCTTTAAATGATATTGTCTGTGTGGGATCATGATTTTATTTTGGGACAAATTGTCCACACCAAGAAAATATGATTTAGTGCATTGGGTTACAAAATACTTGGTTGTTCGAAAGCACTGAGACTTAACTATGAATTAAGTAAGTAAGTTTATATATATATATATATATATTTATACATATATATACATATATTTAGCTGAAACAACAACAGTTTATGGATCTTGCTTCCCGGCTTCATCTCAATCTTCAACATCATGTAAAGCAATGTTGACTAATATAGCCACTATGCCAAGTCAGACAGATGGAAACATTACCGTTGATGATTGTATTTTGTCATTTTGTTACGAAGATTTATGTAATAATCCAGAAGCTTCAGCATTACCAATTCATAAACCAAATGTTAAAGTACCAGGTAGGTAAAGTTCCAGTATTATTACAATTATTGACTTGATCTGGTTAATAATAAACAAGGCCAAATGTCAATCTGTGACAGAAAAGACTGTACGACATAACAAGAAATTAGAGTTGAATATACATACTCCAATGGTTTTAAAAACATTAAAAAAAACAGCAACAGGTGTATTCTTTTCAAATTCAATACAATTTTGTTAGGATTTACATATCTTAATATTGATTATTTCTTTTTTGTAATGTTTTCTGAATGACGGGCGACTTACAGTGTCTGACCAAAGAGGGTGAAAGAACATGAGAAGAAACTCTCATAAAATGTTATTGTTATGTCATTTTCGATTGACTACTGTGTCGAGTTTACTGAAGTTGAACTTCTGTGAAGATGGATATCCTTGATGAATATGGCCGTTTTATTAGGGATATAGCGGGCGTAGCCTATTTAGTAAGCTACGTGAACCCAAATAAACTGCCTTTTCCCAATCCGAATCCCATTCGCAAATCAGCGGGAACATGGGAAACATAATGCCATAATTCCACGGACAAATTGTGACATCACAATGTACAACAACAGACAAAAAATTTCTTTGGAAATAGAATTTTCTTCACCAGTATTTCACCACAAAAATCGCCTTGGAGATGAGATAATTTGAAAAAGTTACTTCAGGTCCTAAAATAGACTAAATGACGTATAAATCCACGCCCACCACTCAACCCAGGGTGTAATAACTTGGGTAGGCTAAGCCGAACAGGAAAAGATCATATCTTTCCAGTAATTGTAACCCTGTCCACCTATAAGTGGCCGCTGTTACAGGGCCTTGGACAGGGTGACCCACTCAAAGCAGTGGCTATAAAAAAAAAAAAAAATCCTATGCACATTTGAGGCGAAGAAAAAAATTGAGATTTCCTATTTTTTAAACCACTTTCTTAAAGGTTATTTTTGGATTTTATCAATTGGCGAGGGGGGGGGGGGGATTTTCGACTATGAAATCTCGTTTCTCTTAAGTTTTATCGAGATTTATGAAATACAAAACACTAATGTAGTTAAGCAAATTGTTAACAGTATGTGAATTTTTCAAATTTAATTACCTTAAAAGGTTCTGAATAGGCCACTGAGCTAGTGGTTTCTGCCCTACTCACAGTTTTCGGATTTTATACAAACATATCTTCAAAATAAGCGAAATTTTGCATACTAGCTTATCCTGTTTGTTTTCATTAATTTGTTCCAGAACTCTTCTTTTTTACATCGAAAATGTCAAAACTTTATTGCGGGCCTCCGACGTGCACGTTTTGGTTGAAAAAGTTTGATAAATATATATAACTTTTGAAAAACGGGATTGGGATTTCAGAGCTGAAAACTACCGCTCTCGCCAATTAAAAATATGCTAAATAAAGTGCTAAAGTGCTTTGAAATGTGGGAAATCTCAATTTTTGACAATCTACCACTTCATTGTTCTCCTCTCAATCTAAATATTCGAATCTTAGTCAAATTTCCCAGTTACCACTATGCTATACTATATTTTCAATTCAGACTATTACCTATTGATATGTGTTCAGATTTCCAAAAGATTGAAAGGGAGTTTAAAATGTTGAAGTTGAATATTCCAATAAACAGTGTCATAATCCCAGATTAAGACGCAACAAGTTAAGTTCACAAATTGTGAAACAGTACTTGCCTGATCTGTATGGACTGTTTTGGGGAATTGTCAGACATTATGCAATGTTTTCTCCTTGATGTATTCCACCATAATTCACTGGCGTCTGTGAAAGATATTCTTTTTATTTTATTGCAGGAATTTAAAACGTTGTTGTAGGCTTAGTTTTGACACTCTGTGTAGTTTACTATTAATTTGACAATATCAACTCATCAATAGGGACCTCTCTTTGAGTGCAGTTATATATATATAGATCATATGTAGCTTGTCATATGAGTGGCCATTATTGAATGCCTTTGGATGCTGACTCAAGCCTTCCTAGGCTGAAATTTGAATTGAAAAATATCATGCAAGTAAGGAGTTCGAAAACCCAAAAAATTTATGAACCCTATACATGCAATGTCCCAAAATCCTCTTTGTGACTTGAGAAGTTTGTATAACCTATCAGAATATCTGGTCATCGAAATCCCAGCTTTGGTCTATTCAGCAAAATGTGAAACAAAATCATGTTTTACTTCATATTTTATAGCAAAAATATCCTATTTGTCGCTTTTGGATTCAAGAATCGATGCTGTTAACTCTGCATCTTGGATTCAGTGTGCAATTTTAATTTGAAATGTAGTAATTTAACCTTGAGATCTGGATTTCTGAGCACAGTCCATCGCAACAAGTTTTTACATAAATTGTATTGTGTAATTTATTGATAGAACTTGAACACTTTGTACTCGGTTCATAGCATTGCAGTTCACATATTCGGTTTTACATCAATTCTTTACTTTCTATCAGCGAAGACTACCCTACAAAAATGGTTGATCGATAGAACACTACCTAAAATTTATGCTAAGATTGATGTTCATTCATGTATCAAATCAAAAATGTTTCCTATGAAGCAAGCAATCAGCTGAAAGTACATAAAATGTTTTTGTCATGTACTCAACAGTGAGATGGGTCAATCATGTCACAATGGTGAAAAAGAAAGTTTATTCTTATGTTCTTTGATTCTATCCTCTTTGGACTGAGCGTTTAGTGTTTGATCTAAATTTTGATTCCCTTGATAAAGACACATTTTTTGCAGAATTTAACGACTCATAAGTATTATTTATCCTTACAGATCTGATTGAAGTTGTTTTGTTGAAAAAAGAATTTTTATTTTTACCAGAAAAATCATCAACGAGTTTGATATGCTACAATACCCTTATAGCAGATGTAGTAGGGGGTGAAGTCATAAATCAAATGAATGAAGTTAATTGTGGAGAAGATTCTGTGTGCATGCTGATGACTGTGAAGAGTACCGTGTCTTCTCTGGAATCGACTTCAGGTTTTATATTATTTCATTTGAATTTGAAATTTTTAAATGAATTGATAATGATGCTATGGTGTTATTTCGAAGTACAACACTTCAATGTATGTATCAATTTTCTTACAGAAACAACAACAGTTTTTGGATCTTGCTTCCCGGCTACATCGCATTCTTCAACATCATGTCAATCGATGCTGAGTAATGTTGACACTGTGTCAAGTCAGACAGATGGAAACATAACAATTGATGATTGTATTTTGTCATTTTGTTACGAAGATTTATGTAACAATCCAGAAGCTCCAGCTTTACCAGTTCATAAACCGGATGTTGAAATACCAGGTATGCAGCATTATTGAATTAAATTATTAATATATATTGAATATAATGTGAGAGCCAGATATTGTATTGCCATATATAAATTTTATATCTATTGTATCATCATATTGTATCAAGCCAGGCATTGCTGATGAGAGCATGATAGCCTTGGTCACACTATGTTATGGTACAACATGTTTCCGTGCTTATCCCCTGTTTCAATAATGCAAAGCTGATTATTTTTTTTTAAATAAAAAAATGGAATTCAATGTTTTTTAATGGTTTTGAATTTATTAGTCAAAGTGATATGACTATTGTCAGTAAAACATTATCAAGCATGCACTTGTACACAAATTTATAATGTATCAACACCTATACTTTACAATGTATGATAAGAATTCCTGCTTGGGTAGGGCCTGGGTTTTATGTAATTATTTAAGGACAAACTGGTTAAGTCTGTATTTCTGTTACTGAAAAATTTTGCATGCAACACAACAAGTAGTGATAATGTTTTATTGTGTAAAACCGGAGAAAGTATGCATATGTGTCACACATTAACATAATATTTTGTTCTATAGAGTAAATTGGATTTATTTATATATTTATTTTATAAATTTGATGTTGATTCAAATTTACATGTTATTTTTCTCAAGATCTTGGCGAACCAATCAGCTGTTATGTTATACAAAATATTGATTCTCCGCTCAGTGTTATATCAAAAAGTTCGATAACTACTGCACAATGTTCTCCTGGATCTAGTTGTCAATTACTTACAGCTGACATGTCATTTTCTAGTGGTTTTGGAGGTATTGGAGCAAGTAGTAAGTTAATTTGGTTTTGTTAATATTCAGCATTAGTCAAAAGAATGAATATCAATGATTTCAATAAGTGTCTGAAAGTAAGCACATTTCCTGATACCTGGATATGTGTGAAGATTATAACAGCTGTTAAAAACTCTGGCAATTGCACAATATCGCTCTTTCAGTCTCTTGCCATTTATTAGTGAAACTTCTGGACCGGCTATCGAAAACAAAATTTATGACCATCTGGAATCACTGTGTGTCATAACTGACAGGCAGTGTGGTTTTTGCTGACAGAGGAAAAGTTGTTCGTCAACCAGAAAAAAGGAAATAACATATAAATATACACACAAGTACTATACAGACTGAATGATAATAATATGACTACTATCCTTCAGTCATCTCAGTCAGTTACCACTCGATATTAATCACTGACTCACAAAATACTGCCAACCTGTTGACGATATTAACTCAATAGTCTTAACCATTGTGCGGATGCAAAGTCTGTTGCTCGGGTTCTTTCCCAAATTTTCGATGATTCATGATCTACTGATGACCTGTTTACGGTAATAACTGAATGTATATTCAATGGCCTTAAATATTGTGGAAAGTCTGGTGCTCAGATCCTTTCCAAAATTTTTGTGGAGTTTGGCACTTTGGTTAATTGTGAAAAATACAGTTATATGACATATCAGGACAGTTTTTTTCAATTATAATATCTTATCCAATCGTAGGATCAACATAGGTTTGCATGGCTAACGCTCAGGAACTTATTGTATTTTACCTGGTGTCCCTTAATTTATTTTATTTATAATATAATGGTCTTTGTTTGAATGAGATTGCTGCTTTCGTTTCCCCAAACAAAATTTATGTCCGGTTAATATCTTTGGCAACCAATTCATATTCATTCACTGTGGAAGTTTCACAGTACCACAAGGAATTTTTTTTGCGAAGTTTTGTGATTTGAGACTCATTACCTTCACACTGCTTTCTCGGTCGTGTGGATCTGCAAACTTCGGAGACTCGAGTCAATAGGTTTTTTTTGGGAATAAAGATTCTTCAGTTAATGCAGCTCCTTGTGCGCTAGTGGTTTTGGAGACTTATCAAAAGTATCATAAATCCTTTTTTCTGCGAAGTTTTTTGATTTGGGACTCATTACCTGCACATTGCTTTCTCGATCGTGGGATCTGCAAACTTTTAAGACTCAAGTCAATAGGTATTTTTTGGGAATAAAGATTTTTCAGTCTTTATTTCTGCACCAATGCAGCTCCTCATGCACTAGTGGTATTGGAGACTTATCAAAAGTATCGTAAATCCTTCCTTTGAGCAAATTAAAATAAAAATTCTAATGTCCAGTTCTCGATTGTGATAAAAATTTGCAACACACAATTAAAGGTTGGCACTCTGTCTTTCAATGAGAAATCATCACAACGCTCAAAGCACACGTTTGTCAAATGACAATTTCATGCTTGTTTTAGAAAAATAGGGTCGTCGAACTATCATTGCATATGAAGATAATTCTATATATGGTAATTTGCAAAACAGCTGTGTGTAATGCAAGAATTAGGCGACATGAATGGTGTCAGGCTTTTCAGGAAACGTAAGTTCAACGCGCTGAAGCAATAGACGAGCTAGCCAAACTATCAGCACAATGACAATACCAGAGGTAATAGGCGAAAACTTGTACCGTAAACAAAATATCAGGATGCAGTGTTTGAATACTGCCATTCATGTTTGTTTAAAATTTTCAGTGAAAGTCACAACTGGAACCTGTGTACCAAGTGGAATGTGTAGATTTTACAATTGCAATCAGTTGAAAGATTTAATGCCGAGTAACGTAGCTGGAGTGAGTTTTGAAATTCGTGGTTGTAATACATCATGTTGTGACACTGATTTATGTAATAATCCTGATCCGACGCGTGAAGTTGAAACAACTACTGCAGAATCAAGAATTGCTATGACACCATATCCTGAATCTACGTCAGGTTTGCAAGCTGTTTGATGTATATTCCTGTTCAGTCACCAGTCTATTTACTGTAAATTTAAACTTTGTACACATCAAAAAAATTTTTTCCAAAACTTAAATTTAAAAATTCATGATTGCTCAGATTTTACATTGAATGATAATAGAGTGATTATATTTTCAATTTCTTAGCTAACTTGGCTGTCTGAGTGGTATTTGAGATTTGATTTGGTATTTTGGATTTAGGATAAGAATTTTTTATTCAACTTCCATATTTATGACGTTTTTTCGATAAATTGATAATGTTTCATTGATCAATGGTTTTCAAAAGTTTAAAAAAAAACCATCAGCAATTGCAATATTTTCAACTACAATAAGGTTCTATAAGGATTTTAATATCTTATTATCAATTATTCGTTTTTTGTAATGTTTTCTAAATGACACGCGGCTTACACTGTCTGAGTGTTTACTATTTGATCAGATAGTTGGAGTTCAGGATAGGAATTTAAGATTTAACTCAATCTTTCTGATTTTCTTCATAAATTCATATTTTTTGCAGAATTTAACGACTCATAAGTTATTTATCCTTACAGATTTGATTAAAGTTGTTTTGTCGAATGAAACATCAACGAGTTTGATATGCTACAATATCCTTATAGCAGATGTAGTAGGGGGTGAAGTCATAAATCAAACAAATGAAGTTAATTGTGGTGAAGATTCTGTGTGCATGCTGATGACTGTGAAAAGTACCGTGTCTTCTCTGGAATGGACTTCAGGTTTTATATTATTTTATTCAAATTCGAAATTTTTTAAATGAATTGACAATTATGCTACGTTGTTATTTCATAGTACAACATTTCAATGTATGTATCAATTTTCTTACAGAAACAACAACAGTTTTTGGATCTTGCTTCCCGGCTACATCGCATTCTTCCACATCATGTCAATCGATGTTGAGTAATGTTGACGCTGTGTCAAGTCAGAGAGATGGAAACATAACAGTTGATGATTGTATTTTGTCATTTTGTTATAAAGATTTATGTAACAATCCAGAAGATCCAGCTTTACCAGTTCACGAACCGGATGTTGAAATACCAGGTGTGCAGCATTATTGAATTGTATTATTGATATATATTGTAGAGATGGGTCGATGTATCGGAATTAGTATTTGCAAGTATCGGTAATTTTTGAAGTATCGGTACTGGTATCGGGACAATTTCATCACCGATACCGCCGATACCCGAACCTATACCGATACCGGATATGTCTTTACAACGGAGCATATGAATACGCTTTATTTATTGATAATAAATGGAAAGACCTCGCATTCCACTGAAAAATAATTAAAATGTGGGATGCCTCTCAAGAACAATTTTATTTACACTTATATTAAAAAAAACCCCATCAATCCACTGACTACATGCTCTTTTTGATGCAGAAAAAGATGTTAGGTGTCGCGTTATTTTCACGCAATCTTTGGACCCATGTATGCTTGAACGCAGCATCAATTCAGTGTATTTTCTTCCATAAAAGTTTACACTCAAATGGATGCAAAAGTGTAAGGGTGCAAATGTACGTAGGCGAACACATACGTGGGTGCAACTATAACAAGGGCATAAGTATGTGGATACAAAACGGCCTCCAACATATTTAATAAAGTACTTGTTTTTGGTGGTATTGGAATATAAATTACGAAGGTGGTATCGGTAATTGTATCGGTATAGGCGAAAATTTTGGTATCGGCCCATCTCTAATTTATTGATTATAATGTAAAAGCCGGACATTGTATTGCCATATATATATATATATTTTATATCCGTTGTATCTAGCCAGGCGTTGCTGATGAGAGCATGCTAGCTTTGGTCACACTATGTTATGGTAAAAGATGTTTCCGCGCTTATCCTTTGTTTCAATAATGCAAGGCTGATTATTTTTATTGTAATTTTTTTAAATTAATTTTTTTTAAGTTAAAAAAATAGAATGCAGTATTTTTTAATGGATTTTAATATATTAGTCAAAGAGGTTGGACTATTGTCAGTGAAACATTATCAAACATGCACTTGTAAACAAAGGTATAATGTATCAACACCTATACTTTGCAATGTACGATGAGAATTCCGGCTTGGGCAGGGGCTGGGTTTTATGTAAATAATTAATGACAAACTGGTAAGTCTGTATTTCTGTTACTGAAAATTTTTTACTGTTACTGAAACACAACAACTGGTGATAATGTTTTATTGTGTAAAACCAGAGAAAGTATGCATATATGTCACATCGTAGCATATTATTTTGTTCTATAGAGTAAATTTGATTTATTCATATATTTATTTTATAAATTTGATGTTGATTCAAATTTACATGTTATTTCTCTTAAGATCTTGGTGAACCAATCAGCTGTTATGTTATACAAAATATTGATTCTCCACTCAGTGTTATATCAAGAAGTTCGATAACTACTGCTCAATGTTCTCCTGGATCTAGTTGTCAATTACTTACAGCTGACATGTCATTTTCTAGTGGTTTTGGAGGTATTGGAGCAAGTAGTAAGTTAATTTGGTTTTGTTAATATTCAGTATTAGTCAAAAGAATGAATATCAATGATTTCAATAAGTGTCTGAAAGTAAGCACATTTCCTGATACCTGGTTATGTGTGAAGATTATAACAGCTGTCAAAAACTCTGGCAATTGCACAGTATCGCTCTTTCAGTCTCTTGCCATTTATTAGTAAAATTTTTGTATCGGCTATCGAAAACAAAATTTATGGTCACCCGGAGTGCCTGTGTCTCATCACTGACAAGCAGTAATGTTTTTGTCGACCGGGTAGAAGTTTATTGTTCGTCAACCAGAGAACAAGGAAATATAACATATAAATATACACACAAGTACTATACAGACTGAATGATAATAATAACTACTATCTTTCAGTCATCTCAGTCAGTTACCACGCAATAATAATCGCCGATTCGCGTTATACTGCCGACCCGTTGGCGGTATTACCTGAACGTATATTCGATGGTCTTAACCACTGTGCAGATGCAAAGTCTGTTGCTCGGGTCCTTTCTAAAATGTCAACGATTTATGATCTCCTGCGGACCTGTTGCCAGTAATAACTGAACATATATTCAATGGATTTAACCATTCTGGAAAGTCTGGTGCTTATATCCTTTTCAAAAATTTTGTAGAGTTGGCACTGTGAATAATTCCGAATAAAACTGTCATATGGCACAATTGGACAATTTTTTTCAATTATAATATCTTATCCAATCCTAGGATAAACATAGGTTTGCATGGCTAACGGTCAGGAACTTATTGTATTTCACCTGGTGTCCCTCAGGGTTCAATTCTTGGTCCAACGTTGTTTTTAATTTATATAAATGATCTTCCTGACTGCCTGTTTTGTGGCTTGGTAATTGACGTCGGAGATACAACTCTGTTTTCTTGTCTAAATGATCGATCTTCTTTGGAATAACGCCTTGTTCTTGAGTCTTATTTTCATAGCACTTGTTTCATGTCACTTAACTCTGGGAAAATTAAAGTATTATCAGTTAAGTACTACACTAATCCACAGGAAACACAAATTTCACTATCCAGTACAGTTGGACTAGCACTTCCCAAGGATCTGATCTATACTTCATTTATATAGTTCTCTGATTTGAAGTATTGTTGTCACATTTGGGATTTAGTTGCTGTTACAGTTTTAACCTTGCTGGATTGAGTTCAACTACATATGACTTACTTGAAAAGTCTTAAATCTTCTCCCGTTTTGCAAAACATGTCACATCGTCATAAAGTTGTCTCACTTTATGCATTTTACAGATATTGTAATGATCTTTTTCCGATGCGCTTTCTGCTCTCGTTCCTCCAAACAAAATTTATGCCCGGGTAATATCATTGGCAAACAATTCATAATTATTCTCCGGAATTTTCACAGTATGACATGAAATTTTTTTCTGCGAAGTTTTGTGATTTGAGACTCATTACTTTCTCACCACTTTCTCGATCATGTGGATCTGCGAAATTCAGTCTTCATTTCTGCACTTATGTAGTTGGGAGACATCAAAAGTCTCGTAAAACCTTCCTTTGAGGAAATTAAAATAAAAAATGTTAATGTCCAGTTCTAGATTATGATTGAAATTTGCAACACACAATTAAAGGGTGGCATGCGGTCTTTCAGTGAGAAATCATCACATCGCTTAAAGCACACGTTTGTCAAATGACAATTTTGTGCTTGTTTTAGAAAAATAGGGTCGTCGAACTATGTATCGCATATGAAGACAATTTTATATATAGTGATTTGAGGAACAGCTGTGTAAAATGCAAGAATTAGGCGACATGAATAATGCCAAACCTTTGAGGAAACGTAAGTTCAATGCGCTGAAGCAATAGACGAGCTAGCCAAACTATCGGCACTATGACAAAACCCAAAGTAAAGGCTGCAAACTTGTACCGTAAACAAAATATCAGGATGCAGTATTTGAATACTACCATTCATGTTTGTTTAAAATTTTTAGTGAAAATCACAACTGGGAACTGTATACCAAATGGAATGTGTAGACTTTCTAACTGCAATCAGTTGAAAGATTTAATGCCGAGTAACGTAGCTGGAGTGAATTTTGAAATTCATGGTTGTAACTCATCATGCTGCGACACTGATTTGTGTAATAATCCTGATCCAACTAGTGATGTTGAAACAACTACCGCAGAATCAAGAACTGCTACGACACCATATCCGAAATCTACATCAGGTTTGCAAACTGTTTTATGTATTTTTCTATTTCAGTCAACAGTCTATTCATTGTAAATGTAAATTTTGTTACACATCAAAAATGTTTTTTAAACCCAAATCTAAAAATTCCTGACAGGTCAGATTTTGCATTGAATGATAATAGAGTGATTATATTTTTGATTTCTTAGCTAACTTGCACTGTCTGAGTGATATTTGAGATTTGATTTGGTATTTTGGATTTTTTATTCTACTTCAATATTTATGACCTTTTTTTAATAAATTGATAATGGTTCATTGATTAAATGTTTTCAAAATAAAAACAAAAACCGGAGAAATTGTATTTTTTCGAACTTCAATAAAGTTTTGTAAGGATTTACATACCTTATTATCAATTATTTGTTTTCTGTAATGTTTTCTAAATGGCACGCGACTTACACTGTCTTGAGTGTTTACTATTTGATCAGATATTCTGAGTTCAGGATAGGAAATTATGATTCAACTCAATCTTTCTGATTTCCTTGATAATTTTATATTTTTTTTGCTGAATTTAATGACTTATAAGTATTATTTATGCTTACATATCTGATTAAAGTTGTTTTGCTGAATGATACATTTTTATTTTTACCAGAAAAATCACCAACGAGTTTGATATGCTACAATATCCTTATAGCAGATGTAGTAGGGGGTGAAGTCATAAATCAAACGAATGAAGTTAATTGTGGAGAAGATTCTGTGTGCATGCTTTTGACTGTCAAGAGTACCGTGTCTTATCTGGAATCGACTTCAGGTTTTTTAATATTTGACTTGAATTTGATATTTTTTTAATTATTTAGTCATTCAAACAGCGCTCGAATTAAGTTCTGGAAAACAAGTTTCATTTTTTGAAAAAAATTGTTAGGTAATTGATTAAAAAACTGTTGTGATTTTGCAAGGCTAAATTGTCGATCGCTGGACTTCAGTGAGTACTATTATACAACAAATCAAGGGTTCACAGCTGTGCATTAATCTTTGTGCCACAATTATTGTTAAATATAACAGGTTTTCCAAGTTTGAACATTTTCTTCACATTCGGTTGCTTACTTTCGTTGGCCATGTTCCATGATTGATCTATTACACATTACAAATAGCACATGGTTGCCACCAGGTAGATTCAAGATCAAATATATAGAGCTTTCACCAGTTATGCTCTATATATCTGAACACACATTGCAAATATTAGGATATACAAATATCAGTATTGGCAAAGTTCATACTAAGCATTTCTCCTGACTTAAGTTGTGCTCTTGTCATGCGTGAACAATTAGGACATGAGTTTGTCGAGCATATCGTTCGCAGTAGTGAGTACGTTTTGCACATATGCTGCCGATCTGTGCTCACGTGATTCTCTGATAATAGCCACCAAAAACAATGTGTATCTAAATTGTTTAAAGTGTAAACGATCAAAGTATAGATTCTGATTTAGTTTTAATTAAATAATCCGATATTCTTGTGCTCATTTTCATACCAAACATGGCTAGATTATACAATAAAGAAACAAAATTACTAATATAAAAAAAATTCACAAAATGTGAAATTATTATACCAATTTTTACATGACGCTTAGTACTTGAAGTAAATATCAACCAAATATTTACTATTCATTAGCAAATCTAATATCTAATGACTTATATAGTCACTCTCATAATCAAATTGAGTAAGTCATTTTTTTGCAATAAAACATTATTTCTCAAGGTTGAATCAGAACAACAAATAAATAAGTATAAAATTGTTTCCTTTCGTCAAATTGTTATTGACAACAATTGAACATTTATAAGTGGTTCTCTTGATATCTAAAGTGAACACCATGAAGAATAAATGGAATAGATTAAAAAGGAGTATAGAAAAATATATTTGATTAATTCATGATTTGATGATGCACAGAAATTAAATATAATCCTATCAAATGACGCGTTCTTTCACCTGGCGGAATACATGACGATTGAAATAAAAGCTCGAAAATAACAAAAGGGGCTGTGGCCAATCTCGCTTGATTTTTAAATATACAAGACCAACCTTGGGTAGCTATTTAGAAAATCAATCAATATTTTTTTATTGGGGAAAGTCATCTATTTTACTGAAAATATGCTTCTCTGGCAAAAAGACAGTTACATGCACAGAAACTGAGTGATGAAAATAAAAGCTTGAAAACAAATTGGGGTCTTTAATTGATGATGTCATGTTTGTGAGACCAATCTGGTATCCATACTCCGATGGAAATGATTTGATAAAACTCAGGTGCGTTTAGCATGAAAGGGAAAATTGTTAATATCTCAAATACATCTGCGTTTAGAAGAAACGCATTTATGTTTTCTGCGGAATTTGTAAACGAGTTGCGCGGTTTTGCGAAAATGAGTTGCGAATTGCAACCCACAACCACTTAATTGGAACCATGCATTAAAATTTTGGTCTTCATTGTTTATTTACTTTATTATGCTAAATTGTGGGCATACACTGCCTAATTGATAATGATACACATTGTGCAAAAGAATGTTTGTATAGATATATAGACATATATTTGATATATATGAGAAATCTTACTATATTAATGTGTTTGTCTAAATTATTACTTTGCTCCTAATTATTTTAATTCCATATTCCAACCTAATTTTTTTCTTGTGTATTAGTACTTCTTGTGAATTTGAGATATCTCAGGATTTGTTTTGTGCTCTTAAAACTTTAAATGATTTCTGTAGATGCTTGAAATGAATTTTTAAGACTTGCCCCGCTTGTAATGTGATATAAAATGTTGCTACCAAGATATTCAAATTTTGACACATTGTGGTCATTATTTTGATGATATAACACTATAGTATTATTTTGTAGTACAACATTTCAATGTAGGTATCGAATTTTTTACAGAAACAACAACAGTTTTTGGATCTTGCTACCCAGCTACATCGCAATCTTCCACATCATGTCAATCGATGTTGAGTAATGTTGACGCTGTGCCAAGTCAGACAGATGGAAACATAACAATTGATGATTGTATTTTGTCATTTTGTTATAAAGATCTATGTAACAATCCAGAAGCTCCAGCTTTACCAGTTCATAAACCGGATGTTGAAATACCAGGTGTGCAGCATTATTGAATTGAATTATTAATATATATTGAAGATAATGTGATAGCCGGATATTGTATTGCCATATAAATTTCATATCTATTGTATCATCATATTGTATCAGGCCAGGCGTTGCTGATGAGAGCATACTAGCCTTGATCACAATATGTTTGTAGTAGCCAAGCTACACATATGATTATTCGTTGTACGTCGTAAGTCTAAAAAACAGCTTCTCCCTTTATTTACTAGTCTGACTCGCCATTCACTTAAGATCACACTTGATGAAAAGGTTTGTATAGTTTTAATATGGAAGTTCCCAGTGCAATCCAATCATAAATAAAAGAATGCAGGCCGGAATTATTGTTAAGTCAAATACGTTCAGGATTCAACAAAGCTGGCAGCTCCAGTCAAGACGGGCAATCCTAGGTCATTCAATTGCAACTGTAATTGATGTTGCTGTTTTAGAACGTTTGGACAATACTCTTGAAACAAAACAGAGTTAGAGAATATCTTAAGCACGTATATTATACAAAAAATCCTCGTGCACTACGATCACAACATAAAAAGCAAAACTAATGCGACACGACCTATTGGCATATAACACCGAGAAATTGTAAATTCAAATAATATGGTAATAATTTCTTCGATTTAATGGGTAATGAAAGGTGATGATTTGAATCTCTGGAAAACTACAATGTTATTGTAAAACATGTTCCCATGCTTATCTTTTGTTTCAGTAATGTAACGCTGATTATTTTTTTTTAATCTAAATAGAATGCGGTACTCTCGCCAAGAGCAGATGCCATTCACTGCATTCTACAATAGCAGTTCCTCTGGAATGTTTTCTGCTTATCGTGCAGTTGCCGGTTTTTTAGCTTTCATGACTTGCATAAAGAAAGCCAAAGGCCTCCAGTCTTGTGCACCCCATATTAGGGGAAGGTGTGCTAAGAATCTCAGAGTCAACAATTTTTCTATTTATTTTTCAAATATTCGTGGTTTGAGGGGGAACTTTGTTTCAGTTGAAACATTTCTCACAAAAAATAGACCCGGCATCCTGGCTCTTTGCGGAACCAATCTCAATCCTGAAATTTCGTCCTCAGATTTTGGTGTTGCAGAGTATCTGCCTATCATTTGCAAAGATTCTTCCTGGCATATTCATGGGCGTGCCGCCTACATTTGTAACAATGTACCTGTAGCCCGTGCCTACGCCTTCGAATCTATACCATATTCTTATCTGTGCTTGCAAATGTCGCTTCTGACTTCGACGACGTTCCTATTTTTTGTTTGCTGTTCCCCTTCAACTCAGGACTGCTTTATTTTCGATGATATATCTTTGCAGATAGATAAGATTCTGATGTCCTATCCATTTGCTAAGCTTCTTGTAATGGGAGATTTTAATGCCCACCAAAATACCTGGTTAAATTCAGCTGCAATTGACATGGCCGGAAGTTCATAATTTTGCCATAACGGAGTCATTGACTCAAATGGTACAATTCAATACTCGATTCCCAGAATAAATCGTCTCATTCTCCTTCCAGACTGGACCTGTGTTTTACTTTACACATCCAGATAACATACAACCTCTTGTACCCCAGTCTCCAATAGACACTTCCAACCATGTTTCTGTTGCAGCTGTGTCTAAAAACCCCTGTCTCTGTAAGCAAAGAGTCTCCTTTTCATCGTACTTCTTATAATTATTAGTGTGATTGGGAATCTTTCCGCAGTTTTCTTAGAGATTTGCTGTGGAGTGAGATTTTCTCGCAGCCTTCTGACGCCTGCGCAGTGGGAATAGCAGAGTGGATACGCCTTGGAATCGATGAATTTATCCTGCATCGAAAATACCAAGTAAAAGCCCACATTTTCCCCCATGGTTTTCTCCTGAGTGTACAGCGGCAATACCGGTGAGATATCGTCAAAATCCTAATACCTGTAACAGAAAATTGTACAAAAAGGCCCAGAATGATTGCAAAAAATATTGAAATTGTGCTAAATCGAGATACGCAAATTCCGCAAGAGCAAAAATTTTGCAGCAGCATTCCAGTTTTAAAGATTTTTGGGGTATAGTGCACAATGTCCTGACCAGTGGCAAATCAAGCATCCCCCCTTCAATCAATGGTCCCGAAATTTTATATTCCTCTAGAGACAGAGCGGAATTGTTCGCAAAAATATTTTCCAAAAACTGCAACCCCGTACCAAATGCTAATAAATCTTTATCTAATTTTTCTAAATGTTCTGATGTAGTAATAGATAAAATGTCATGCTTGCTTTCTCTCTCTAGAGCAATTTCTAAACTAAATTTTGATGTTTTCTCCGGTCTCGACTACATTCCCTTAGTAATTCTGAACACTCTATCTCCGGAAATATCTCCTATTTTCGCAAAATTATTAGATGAGTGCCTGAAAAATCGCACTTTTCCGAAAACCTAGAAATGTGAGGTGATTATACCAGCTTTTAAAAACTCTGCCGACTTGTTGACAGTGATAACTGAATGGATATTTCGTGCTGTTGATCATTGTGGGGAAGCAAAGCCGATTGCACTGGACATTTTCGTAGCTTTCGACTGAGTTTGGCACTGCAATTTATTGCAAAAAATATACCAGATGTTCTCTATTACAAAATTTTTCCTAACCAATCGTAAGATCAACGTTGTTTCAGAAAGTCAATGCTCCCAAACTTATTCCATTTCATCTGGCCTCCCTCAATTTTCTATTCTTGGTCCAACTTTGTTTTTAATTTATATTAATCACTTTCTTGATTTGTGACTTAGTAATTTACACTGATGATACAACTCTGTTTTCTTGTCTAGATAAAAAAAAATCTATTCTGGAACAACGCCTTGCTCTTCTAAATCGCTTGAAACTGATTTGGTCAAAATATCTGATAGGGGTAACACTTGTCACTTAACTTGAGCAAAACCAAAGTTTTGTCAATTAGTCATTACTCCAATCCACAGGAAACACAAATTTCGGTACCACTCCGGTACCACTTTTGAGGAATCTTCGAATATTCGACTAGTTGGTCTCACTCTTTCAGAGGATATGATTTGGAATGAAAGTCGGTTCTCTATGTCGTGCCCATCGTTATCTTTGACCTGAAATTATACTTCATTTATATAAGTCTCTGATTCAACCCTGCATGGTGCATTGTTGTCACATTTGTGGTTCCGCTGCGGCTACAGTCCTGTATATGCTTGATCGTGTTCAGCGACGTGTGAATTACATGATCGGTCCAAAACTTTCTTCTGGTCTGCAAAGCTTCGCATCATCATAACGTTGCCTGCCTTTGTTTATCTTATCGATATTATAATGGCCTTGTTTGAAAGACATTTCTGCTCTCTTTCCTCTGAACAAAATTTTTAACCAGTCAACTCAGTTTGCTTCCCATACACATCTATTCTATTCTACTTTGGAAGATCCACAGTGTCACAGACAATTTTATGCAAGAAGTTTTTTTTCCACAAACTTCTGTGATTTGGAATTCATTGCCTTCACACTGCTTTCCTGATCGTGTGGATTTGCAAGCTTTCAAAACTCGAGTCAATAAGTGTCTTTTAGGAATGAAGGTTCTTCTGCCTTCATTTCTTCCCTCATGTAGCTCTTTGCACAACAGTGGTTTTGAATGACTCTTATTATTGAAAGTCGCTTAAAAACTTGCTCTGAGCGAATTCAGATAAAAAAAAAACTGTAAAATTTTGCTTTGGCTGTAACACAGCAACTAATGATAATGTTTTATTGTGTAAAACCAGAGAAAGCATGCATATGTGTCACATAATAGCATACTATTCTTTGATATAGTGTAAATTTGATTTATTTTTATATCTATTTTATAAATTAGCTGTTGATCCAAATTTACATGTTATTTCTCTTAAGATCTTGGCGAACCAATCAGCTGTTATGTTATACAAAATATTGATTCTCCGCTCAGTGTTATATCAAGAAGTTCGATAACTTCTGCTCAATGTTCTCCTGGATCTAGTTGTCAATTACTTACAGCTGATATGTCATTTTCAAGTGGTTTTGGAGGCATTGAAACAGATAGTAAGTTAATTTTGTTGTGTTAATACTCAGTTTTAGTCAAAGGAATGCACATCAATGATTTCAATAAGTGTCTGGAAGTAAACAAATTTTCTGATACCTGGAAATTTGCGACGATTGTAACTACTGCCAAAATATATGGTAATTGCACAGATGCCAGCAAGTATCACCCTATCAGTCCCTTAGCCTTATTGAAGCATCATCAAAGTTTTCTCAGTTTGTTTTTTTTATAGATATTACAATGGACCTTGTTTGAATGAGCTTTCTGCTTTCATTCCTCAGAACAATGTGTTTAGCAACCCATTAACATTCGTTCGCTGTGGAAGTTTCACAGTACCACAGAAAATCAGGGAATTTTATTGAAGAAGTTTTTTTCTGCAAAGTTCTGTGATTTGGGACTCATTTTCTTCACACTGCTTTCCCGATCGGGGGATCCGCAAACTTTTAAAACTTTAGTCAATAAGTATTTTTTGGGGCCAATGATTTTTTAGTTTTTTATCTCTGCACTTATGTAGCTGATTCTGCAATAGTGGTTTTGGAAGACTTATGAAAAGTCTCGTGAAACCTTTCCTTGAGTGAATTAAGGTAAAAAATTTTAATGGCTAGATCTATAGATAGATTGTGATTGAAATTTGTTTGTCTTGTTATCGTTAAAATTTTGAGCAGAAAGCACTCGAACAACATCCATTCCTAACATCTGTAAAATAAACAAAAAAATGCAATGTTGCAACAATTAGAAAAAGATTGGGATCGATCGAGTAAGTCACATGTCGTTGAATGTAGTTCAACAACCTATGACACACATGCCAAGCATACATTGTGTCGGCAACACACAATGAAAGGGTGACACACAGTCTTTTAATGAGAAATCAAATACAACCCTTAGATCACACTTTTGTCAAATGCTAATTACGTGCTTGTTCCATGAAAATAGGTTCGTCTTCACTCTGAATCACATATGAAGATAATTTTATATATAATAATTTGCAAAACAGATGTGTGCGGTGCTAAAATTAGGCGACATGAATGATGTCAAGTCTTTGAGGAAGCCTAAATTCAATTATAACTCTGATCAATAGACGAGCTAGCTAAATTATTGGCACAATGACAATACCCAAAGTAACGGGTGCAAACAGAATACCAAGATGCAGTGTTCAAATATTTCCATTCATGTTTGTTTAAAATTCTCAGTGAAAATCACAACTGGGAACTGTATACCAAATGGAATGTGTAGATTTTCTAATTGCAATCAGTTGAAAGATTTAATGCCGAGTAATATAGCTGGAGTGAGTTTTGAAATTCATGGTTGTAACTCATCATGCTGCGACACTGATTTGTGTAATAATCCTGATCCAACTAGTGATGTTGAAACTACCGCAGAATCAAGAATTGCTATGACACCATATCCAGAATCTACATCAGGTTTGCCAGCAATTTATATATTTTTATGAGTCGGTCTCAAATCTATGCTGGATTTTGCCTGAGGAATGTTTTCTATTATTTCTGAATATATTCAATATGTTCACAGATTTTTACAGAAGGGAATGACCATTTTGAAGTAAATTAGTATTGGCGCTTTCTATGAAAATTATAATTTTTAATAAATAAAGTATTTATTATATTTTTACAAATGTCACTTTGAATGCTTATAGAACCTTTTTATTGAAGCGAATGAGAATTTAGGTTCAGAAATTCTTTTTCACTGATCTCAGGCTTGAGGGTTGATTTTTTTTCTTAAAATAAAATGGTATTTAACATAGATTTACAGCGTTTAACCAAAGCCTATCATGCCTCATGTTCAATCTTGAGCACACCCATTCAGAAATTTTATTTTGGCAAGAACGAGTCACTGGCTCATAACAACTGCTAGAAATTTTTATCGAAACATAAGAAACCACTAAAAACTTAAATCTCTGATGCGCAATTTTGCTCTAAAAACCTTCCGAAATATAATAAATGATATCTTATATAAAAGAAAGTATTGTATTTTTGTAAGCATATATTTTTGGAATAATTTAATTAATTTAAATGTTTTTATGAACCTAAATCTAAATATCACTGGCTGGTCAAATTTTATATTAAATGCTACCAGCATAATTCCATTTTGGGTTTCTGAAATGTTTTTAAGACTTTTGTATTGTAACCAATCTGAATATAATTCCCCATGGTATTCCTAAACAATGTGTTCATTGGTCATAACAGCTCAATAACTACTGTTTACCTAACTTTAATTGCAGTGGATTGTTGTGTTTTCTCATTCTGATAAAATTCAGAAATTAGTTTCAATATATGAACAATTTCTTTTTCATTACGATCTAAACAATATTCTAGATTGCCAAAAAAACTTATTGCATTTAATGTATTATTTTAGTTTTACCCGAAAAACCCTCAAAGGGTCTGATATGCTACAATACCCTCATAGCAGATGTTGTAGGGGGTGAAGTTATAAATCAAATGGCTGAAATTAATTGTGGAGAAGATTCTGTTTGTATGCTGTTAACTGTGAAGAGCACTGTGTCTTCTGTGGGATTGAGATCAGGTTAATACCAGTCTGAATTTAATATTTTTTTCAAGTTTTTTCTTTGTCATTTAAATACTGGCTTTCATTTCAATCCTTTGGTTATTGTGATAATGTGGTCATGATCAAATACTAAAGAATAATCCATATAATGCGAAGAAAGATACAAGTTCCTGTTTTCTTCAATATGTTTGAGAAATCCTACTAAATATATTACAAATATCTAAATTAACTTGTTATTTCAAGTTTCTATCATGTTTCATTGTGTTCATAAATGCACTTTTGTATTAAAATATCTCATAATTTGTTTAGAAGTACGTGCATTTTTAGTTTAAGCATATATAAAAGCAAACAAGAAGTAGATGCAATCGTCACAAGTTTCACTTGTAATGTGGACCAAAATGTTAATGCCAGGGTAATCGAATCCTGTTTTTTTTTTTTTATATATATTTCTTATATTTATTTAGCTGAAACAACAACAGTTTATGGATCTTGCTTTCCGGCTTCATCTCAATCTTCAACATCATGTCGAGCAATGTTAAATAATATGGATTTGATAACAAGTCAGACAAATGGAAACATTACAGTCAATGATTGTATTTTGTCATTTTGTTACGAAGATTTATGTAACAATCCAGAAGCTCCAGCCTTACCAGTTCATAAACCAGATGTTGAAATACCAGGTGCGCAACATTAGGGAACTGAATCAATCATGATAAGAATAATGAAATTTTGGATGCGATTATTAAATGGTGTATCATCCTGGCTTGAAGATCTCGGGTTCAAGTTCAGATACATTCTGCTCATCCATACACCCCTCTTACTCAATTCATGGTTCATTGATTTGTGTAGACTCTGTTGAAACAGAATGTGAATATATTTCAGATTAAATGTCGATCAATCACATTAATATGCTCTAAAAGAGTACAATTTCCAATTAGATAAACGACTGGGCCTAGGTGTCTTCAGTTTCTTCATAGTGAAATGGATAAAGACCAAAGCATGCTGACATATGACTTGATAGTTTTGTGCAAATTTATCTCAAATAGCTCTTTTTTCCCTTTATATTAGTGGTTCTCAATTTTTTCATTGTGACCCAACTTAAAAGTGGACTTAATTAACAAGGCTTTTGCAACCCAATTTTCACCTATAAAAAGTGTATCTTATAGTTCTATACCAGCGAGAAGGCGCCCGAAAATTTTTACAATTTTGAAAAAGAAATTTAATTTTGTCAAGTTCAGATGCACTTAGTCATGGCGTTACATCACAACCTTGATAAAATGTGCTGTAGAAATTTTCAAATGTCATGCTCAATTTTGATTTTCCAAAAATGCACTTTATTAAAGGACTGTGACATACCAATTAGTCAAACGCGTACGACGTCTTTCTGAATTCTAATAATGAGGAGTTTCAATATCAGTAGCTACTTTTTTCTGCAAGAATTTGAAAGTCAGAAATGTGAAACGAATGTGCAATAGAGTGAGGTACTCAGTTATCAAAGGTCTTTGCTAGCTAGTGCAATTGGCGACCAGACCAATCAAATGGCGATCCTACATTGAGTCGCAACCAGGGATGCAGGTTTTAGAACTTCAAACCCAAACAATTTGAATCAATGTTAATTCAAATCTATTCTAAAATTGTCTTCATTTTGAGAAAATTTTTTGTGATTCTAATAGATTCCTGTTGTGGCGCGTATGTGAAATTTTTTTGCCAATTTTATTGTGCGTCGTTATAATATCAATACACAGCTATTCAGTTCTTGGGCATTGTTACTCGAATTGGAGCAACGAATGTGTTTTCAGGTTTTATGATACTAGATAATATAGTACAGTATCTTAAAACTGTTGGGAAAGAGTTTTTTTTAAATCGAATCTTATTCAAAAAGATTTGATTCAAAATTATTAAAGATTCGATTCGAAAAAAAAATGTTTGAAATATGAATCTCTAGTCGTGACCTGGGGTTCAGAAACACTGATTTATATTATGATTTATCTTGGTCACAGCATGGTAAATGCTGGTGCGCACATCGAATTAATAGGCATTTTTTTATTTTGGCGGTCTGCAAATCAGAAAATCCTGAGTGCAATCTCAGCAATCCTGGATAAGGTCACAAGTACTCCTCTGTGAGGTTGATGACCATAGTTTAGAATTGCTAAATTGGGGTTAAGTCAAGACTGTGTGCCACACTTTTTTTATTTTATTCCTAATGAAAGCATATATATTGACACCTTCACATTGATTAAATTTTTTATTTAAGAAAAACTTCTTAGAAGCTATATGGATCAGCATGTTTAATTTTCAAATATAAACTACACCAGACAAGTTTCTCTGCTCTGTTTGTTACTATTGCACAATGGGATATAATCAAGTTCTATTCACAATATTTTAACGTCATTGACCTTAAATGATATATTCTTTTTTATTTCAGTTGAAGGCCAACCCATTCAATGCTATGCTATAAACAAAGTTGATACCAGTTTTTTTAATATTAATCAAGAAAGTAGTTCAATTGTAAATTGTCCTTCTGGATCTAGTTGTCAGTTGCTTGATGCTGAGATTGAAATAACATCAGATTTCATATCTACACAAAGTAATGTACAATATTATTTTTATTAGTGACATTTTAATTTATTATGTATTTCGTAGTTATATGTGAAAATTTTTTGCCATATAATGTAGTAATTAAATAGTATAAAAGAGTGATATATTCAGTATTAATAATTTCAATAATGTTTGTAACTTGATGTATTTTTTTTTTAAATTAAAATTGGGTTATCAGAATAATGCATATGACTGTTCTGATTTTTGGTCATATTCACAGAAAGGGGCAAACACTCTTGGAAGTCAACTTTCTATTTAAGAATAGAATACACAAAATAATTACTTTCAGAAAATGAAGACAAATTATTTCTATTTTATTTTAACTTGTTGTTTACCAATTAATTTAGTCCCATCTGGTCTTTTTTCAAGATGTCCTGGCGTAAACTTCATGGTTCTTATTTGTTAGGTTGCTATCTTTTTGAAAAAAATAATTTTTTTTTGATATTAAATCAAATCAATATCATTTCGATTAGAATCTTTTTCAACCTGATTCTGAAGCAAGAACTGGTCAGAAAATGTATTGACATTTTATTATTTTTTTGTATATATTTTCTTGAACACTTTAGTGAAAGTGACAACTGGATCCTGTATTCTTACTGCTTTGTGTAAACATAGCAACTGTGATCAGTTTGAAGCTTTTCTTCCGAAAGATTTTTCTGGTCTATCTTATAATGTAACCAGTTGTAAAGCAAACTGTTGTTCTGAAGATTTATGTAATAATATTGATAAAGAAATTGAGTCAACAACAGCTGCTTCTGTTCCATCTACTGAATCAACTGTACAAAGTAACGAAACAACAAGAGGTATTTTTCAGTTAAAAGCAACGCACCTGAAATTTTTTGTTAACAAACTGTTAAAAAAAAATATAAATAATGACTCAAAGATTTATTTGCAATGAAAGTTTGATAATAAATCTATTACTAGGTAGGCCTGAGTAGTTCTGGAACAAATTGCAGTATTGTAAGGGGCAACAAAAATGGTGCAAGAAGTTGTAGGTAGTTAATTACTTCCAGGTCAAACAAGTCAGACAAATGAGGCTATGCATATTTAGCTTTAAAAGGCTTATGTTTCATATGCTGAAATTATTGTGATACTACAATGTAATCAAATCCACCTAAGATGCTGAAAGTAAACTAAAACTTTTTTGCACGTTTGTACTTGGTGTATCGATTGAAATACAGAACTTTTTTAATAAAATGTTTATATTTTGTTCGAGGGTTAACATGCTACAGCTCACTAGTTTCTGAAGGTCTTGGATCTCAATATCTTGACAAACAAACAACAACATACTGTGGTGATGAAGCTGTGTGTTTGCTGTTGTCATTAGAATCGTCTACGACAGGTTTTGGAAGTGAACAAACTAAGGGTATGCATATACTTATATAGATCTAAAGAGATGAGAATAGCAAAGTTTAGTAATGCTAATGTTTGTGATATTGTCATTTATTCAACCTATTTTTAATAATTTGAGGTGTTTGATATTAATTAATACTAATTTTTATGAATATAATTTAGAAATAATACTGTTTTTGTTACTTGGGTCTGCATGTATCTTGAAGTATTTGTTATTTATGGTAATTTAAGTCCCATGTAAGATAACTCACAGAATAGACCTATGAAAAAATATGCTTATATTAGATTATATTAGATATTAGTATTATATTATAATAGACCTATGTAAAAATATGCTTATATTATCTGCAGTCCAAGAACAATTTTTTTATTATTAAAATATTTGAACTATTTTCTACTAAGCATTTTCAACTTTTGTCAAGATCTTGAGTTTTCCACAGCCTAAGGCAGATTTTTGCCCCTTTTCCAGTTACTGTGATTTATGGATCGTGTTTCACGAAGTCTGAACGTGATTCTATGACATGTGAAATATTGTTGATGAATATGAAGGGAGTGGCAGGCATCCAGCCTTCTGGAGATATAGAAATTGAGAACTGTCGAATATCATTCTGTGAGACAAACTTATGTAATGATCATACAGGTCCACCACTTCCAATATATATTCCATCAGTAAATATTACAGGTTTGCGTTTTAGTTTTTCCTTTATGTATTTTTTTATTTTATTAAAATTTGGAAGCTCTAGGCTAAATTAAATTTTATTTATAAAAAATGGTATGTTATTACTTTTAAGATCTTGGCGAACCAATCAGCTGTTATGTTATACAAAATATTGATTCTCCACTCAGTTTTATATCGAGAAGTTCGATAACTACTACCCAATGTGCTCCTGGATCTAGTTGTCAATTACTTACAGCTGATATATCATTTTCTAGTGGTTTTGGAGGAATTGGAGCAAATAGTAAGTCAATTTAGTTATTAGTCCAGAAGTTAAATTATTACCTTGAGAATTTAAAAAAATTCGGAGTAGTTCAAGTTTATTAAACTATCTCTTTATTAGAATCATATTGTGCGGACTAATGACACTTTAAAAGGGCATAATATGTTTTTTCTATTATTTGAATTGCGTTAATTAAAACTCTCTAATTCACCTTCTCATCTCAACTTGGGATAGGGTTTCATTTTTTATCCTACGGTAAAGGAAAGCCAAGAATACAGCTTAATCATATGGCGAAGCACTACCTCTTGTGTAGAAGGTATTTGGCTCTTCATATTTCTCATTTTTCGTGGGTACGAATCTGGTTGGCGGAAGAAACTGTCAGCAATGCTTTTGTGTACCACCGTGTACTAACGAGGCATCTAGCAGATGTCTCGCATATATTCATCATCCTTCACAAGATTCGAGCCTAAGTCAAGATGATCAGAGATGTGTAACTGGAGCACATTCCCAGCACTTTGCTGATTAAACTAACTGGGCACCCAACTTTCATGTGTCTTTGCAAAAGATATTGTTGAGTACTGAAGTTTTTGAATACTTGACCCTAGGGTTGTGAAATATTGGGAATTTTCGTGGCAGGTAATTTAGCATCGGCGATTTAGGCAAAAAACACGAATTAACAGGAACTTTGAGAATTTTCAGGAACTTCAGTAATTTTTTGATTATATGTTAATGAAGACTAATATGTGTTCTTTTTTGTGTTGTCGCTGTGACCTGGCATTTAATCTTATAAAAAATTATACAATATGATGGATGCACTGATAAATGCTGCTGGTCAATTTTGAATAAAATTGATTGCATTTTGTCGTTGAAACGAAAAATTGACTTTATTTAGCAAGTTTTCATAATTAATTATTCATGATTAGTTTGAATAATTTGTGTTTCGGATCGATCCGAGTCACCGAATTAAATTCGCCAGGCCTACCGTACTTGTGGTAAAGTTTTTGAGGACTTGTTCAATGTTGACTAATATTCATAGTTTAGAACCTACAATTGCTGTCTAACTAACTTGATTTAATTATAATAAGGGGGTAACGTATAAAGATGGTTTAAAATATCAATGATTGAAATCTAAAAGACAATTTTAGGAAAATTTCCAATATTTTCAATATTCCTGGATTCTTGAAAAAAAACAGAAACTTTCCGCTTAACTTTCCAAAATTCCTGGGAACTTTCCACTCATATGCAAAAAAAATTTCTCTTATTTTCAAATTGATAAGTCTGCTCATTCCTCTTCACAATTGTTTGAAATTTTCAGTGAAAATCACAAATGGTAATTGTGTTCCACGTGGAATGTGTAGATTTACCAACTGCAATCAATTGAGAGATTTGATGCCGAGTAACATAGCTGGAGTGAGTTTTGAAATTCATGGCTGTAAATCATCGTGCTGCAACACTGACTTATGTAATAGTGCTGAACAAACAGGTGATTTTGAAACAACTACTGCAGAAGCAACAATTGCAATGACACCATATTCAAAACCAACATCAGGTTTGCAGGGTGTTATTTCATTTTTTATCTTAAGCAAGAAATAAACAAATGGATAGGTCAAAGTTTAGTAAATAATTTAATCGGAATAGCAAAAACTAAATAATTTACTGTTTATATTGCTGTAACCAAATGGGATTTAGCGAAGAAGAATAGTTAGCTATCTGGATTATTACTTTTTCCTGATTGAAGCTTATAGAGGTGCCAAATATATTTATACAGAAATATAATTTAATCTCCACTACTTCCAACTGGAACAACAATCATTTTCAATAACATGGAACTCCACTTTACAGTTGTACAGAGTGAGATGTAAACTCATCACTTTATGTTCATCATAGCTCTGTTAATAGTGCCCATGCATTTGTTCTCATGTAGACAAGTTACATGCATAGGTTACATTGCTGTCTGCAAAATTTATTGTTTTTGGCGATTTATATGTTATAATTTAAAACTCATTTTTAATTGACATGAAATTTAGCATAATTTCTTCATCACTGAGTCTTATGACTGAATCACACTTCCAAATCAATCACCCATCACACTCTACTTCTGTTACTTTTTCATGTCTTGTACCGTGTACAAGCCATAGGCCTAGGAAATTTAAATTCATTTGCAAATTTTTCTTTTTTTAACATTGCTCGGCCCCATTAAACAAATAATATTTTCAAGCACTATTTGGATAAGCACATGTGGCCTCAAACTCGAACTGTTAAAAAAAGTTGCTCAAATTTCTACATATCCTAATTACTGCGGAATATATTAGGACGGGCATATATTAAAATGTAACAGAGATAATGCACAACCCCAAAATCGATGATAGATGTTGCAGGATTTTAGGAGTGAGATTGCAGGATAGAACCCTAGTACTGTAGTATGGTTATGTAATCTCCAAAAAGTTTATTCTTATTATGGCCTGCTGATGACATTACCATTAGATGCCATGTCCAATAGAAAATATTTAAATTTCTCTACTGTTAGTCGTTATGAATATTTTTACCATTCCTCCAATATATTATTACATTTATATTGCATTACTGGAAAGTTGAAAATTTCTTTTTCTATTCAGGTGTTTCGTTATTCTCAGTCTCATCACCAGTGAGTTTTGAGACAAGCACAACTACGCCAGGCATTACTACTAATAAAGGTAGATATTTATTAGTAGTAGTATTCAGCCAATTATTCATTGAGCAAAAATGCAATAAAATTACAAAGAATCGTAATTGTACATAAGATTAGGAATAAATCAAACAAATCTTACTTCATATTTGAGCGGTAATTTCCTATGTTCAAGAGATGAATAAAAGGTATGTAGAAGCCTCATTGGTGTGCGGTGCTTTATATAATAACTGGTTGCAGCTTCCTGAAACAATAATGCTTATGCATTAAGGGCACTAACCACATAACCGACGAAACGGCAGAGACGGGGGAATTCCCGATCTGCCATTTTATGCCCGATGGTGGCTGCGTGTGATTTCTACGTTTTCGATACATTCCTCTCCGAAACGATCACGGCCAGCTACAAATTTCTATCCCTCTGCGATAGATATAAATAGCTGCGTTAGTATATTTTAACAAACTACAACCTGAATTCATACAAAAATATATATTTTAAATGATTCGACAGACATACGCTTACTAGTACCGGTAGCCTACTTTGTACCGGTAACGATAATTATCTCATTCGTCCTAGAGAAATTGATTATTATTAGCATCTACACTTTGAAAATCCTACCAACAGGTCAATACAAGCACCAAAATCATTTATCACTTTAATTTTCATAATTGCGTAATTACTTTAGCAAGTGCTTCCACTTAGTAGTACTTAAGAGAATTCAATTGTTACATCACAATGAGATATAGTAAACATCATGAAATTACGATCATCTGTACACAAGGAAATCCCAGGGGATAGCATAAGCAACGGTGCCCGATTAGGCTACTATTAGCAAAGTTTTGTAAGCACCCTAAACCTGTAAACTAAATCCAGCTAATTTCAATTATATTGACGCAGATCGTTTTTCGGTTAGGAACACAGAAAATAATGTGAGGACGAGGATTTTTATAGCGTCACTTTGCACGTTCAACTTTTTGCCACGACCGTTTGTTGTGTTTTGTTTCTATTTCCAAATATTCTTGTGTCTGCATATTAATTCCTGCTGTTTCTCATGAAATTGCAGTGGGAAGAGAGCGATCATTTATAGCTATTGCTTGAAAAAGATTCACAACATTATTTATGAATATAAGTATAACCTGAGTGGTACAAAGTTGCAGACAGGTGCAGGAAGGATGCCAGACAAACAAAAATTTTAGTACGCAGTCAGGAAACTTCTACTACAACTTCTTCTACAAAACTTGTTTTGTTAAATATAGGTGGTAAAACACGCCGTGGTGGTCTGCACAATCCATGGCGCATGCTTTACAAAATAAAGTTTCTTACAGCCATGGCAACCACGCTACTACAGCTGTTTCAAGCAAGCTACATCTAATAGATTTATATTGGACCAAGAGTGCAAAAAAGTCATGCTGTACAGTCTGCATAAGCTAATATTTTCGCTCAACAATGGATAATACAATGCGTATTCCATGCACCCAACTAATTTTTAATAAAAGGGAGAGCAGTACAAAAGAACCTGCACCGTGTTTATCACACGCAGAAATAGAAAATAAATATTAAACTAAAAATCGGCCGTGCTTGGGTAATTAATTGAAATTAGACATATTTGAGTTAATTTCCAAGCAATAGAAGTTTGTGAAATTCGACGAAAAATAATACTTGAAATCTGAAGTATGACTTGAAGTTTGAAGAGTCACTGGAAATTTTAAGCATTACTTGAAAGCCATGCTCAAAATATTGTTGCTGAATACCAAATGACACTAGAGTAATTACTTAAGTACTCGTCAATGCTTGAGAATACAGGCTTAGCTCGGTAAATTCCACTCTCAATTTAAAGTGTATAGTACTGTCATAATTGTGGTTAGTTATCTAACTTAACCATATTTTCAAGTCATGTTTTATCTTATTTGATCACAATAAACCAATCTCTGCAATATGACTATCAATCACTTCAATAATATACTTGATCATACCTTTTTTCATATTTTGTTGCAGTTGCAATGAAAGAAAGTCTCAGATGTTATGATACAATGATCAGTGAAACATCCGGAATTCGAGCTATCGATCGACAGAAAATAATAGACTGCGATGACAATTCAGTCTGCATGTTGTTGGAAATACATTCTACTGTCACTGTGTTTGGGATAAATTCCGATGGTGAATAACATTGTTTTTTTCGAACATATAATATACTTCGACTTTGGACCCGTAATAATACCGCTTGTTCAATGTACACCAATTTGCTCCATCAAGACCAAAAAGTCGTGTCTCTATGGTATTTTAATTAATATGTAATGTTATGAACAGTCATGTCATTTACATTCGTTTTTCAGATTTTTTTAGGGTGTCTTTGGAAGTCTTCATATCTGAATTTATGTAGCTATTTGCATTTCTATGCTTCAGGAGACTCATATGAAAATATTTTGCTAAAATGCTTTTGATAAAAACGAGCATTAATTTAAAGTGAATCGAGATTATTAAACAACATAACAACATCATCTTTTGTGTTTTGTTTTTCACTCAAAACTCTTCACAAGGAGTTGACCAAATCATCACCTTAATTTATTATCCAGTTTCAACAATTTATGGATCATGTTATCCAAAGATTGCTCAATCATATGCAACATGTGAACAAATGATGAGTCAAATTGCAACTTCCGGATCTCCAGCAAATATGAAAGTTAATAATTGTAGTTTATCATTTTGTGAGGATGATTTGTGTAATGTTCATGATCAAGCTTCAATATCTACTGATATTCCTTTGAGCAATGCTACAGGTGAAATAAATTTTGTAGTTATCCAACTTATAAAATATTGGAGTAATGATATTTGTATGTTTTGGACATTTAATGAATTAAATTTTCCAAATAAAACCTAATATGTGATAGATTCCTCACTGCACCAAAAATCAAAATGAAAAGTGCTCATCATCCACATATCCAAATTTTGTAAGAAACTAAAGCTGATCACTCACTTCATTTTTGGTAACATTAAAATTCCTATTCATTTACTCTTACTTGGAACAAGAGCCATGTTTTAATATTGCATATAATCACAAAATCTGAACAAATAAATATATATGGTCTTGTATACGATTTGCTTTTTGTGATTTCCAAGCTGCATTTTATAATCTCATTCTCATAATGTGGCCTGTTGCAATATACCATAGTTTTCAATTCTGTGTTTTTACTGATGGGATTATGTAAAATGAATATTTATCACAGCCATCTTTAAAATTTCTCATGAACATTCAAATTTATATGAAATTACTAAATTTCTTATTCAAATCAATTTTATTATTTTTCAATTGCAGAGCCTGAAACTTCCTCTCTTCAATGTTATGTTTTAAAAAAAATTCAATCTGATCTACCTGGAGTAGATCAAGATGATTCATTTATAGCTGATTGTGTTCTTGGATCAAGTTGTCAAAAAATGACCGCTGATGTGAATGTTAAATCAGGTTTCATAAATTCAACAAGTACGTTGCATTCTTGTTTGCAAAAATATATATGTAAAATTTTCTCATTGTAAAATTTGTAAGTGCAAAATTCTTTCTTCCCTATTTATTATGGAAAGTTGAAACAAATATGAGAAATTTCTACTGTTCAATTAATGACTATATTACAGTGTTTTTCAAATTATGCACCCTGGCACTCTAGTGAGTAAACTTGCAAAAATTTTGCCAAAATATTAAAATGAGGACTTATTCACGAATCAATCTGAAAATATTCTACATATAGAATTTTATCTCTTCCACACACTATTCAACCATTACTCTTCTTTCCATAAATTCTGAAGAGCTTATTAATGAATCAACTTGAATAAATTCACTACCATTTCAGTTAGCAAGGCCAAAAGGGACATCTTAATAAACAACACTCATGTTCTGATTGCTGTGATGTCGAGAGACAATTGACATAATATGCAAGTCTTCCATATTTAAAACAATCTTATCGGGCTTATCATTTCCGGCAAATGTGCATTTATCTGAGTAAATTGATGTGAACACCAAGTTTACATTCATTATCAACTGTTAGGTATAAAGTAACTTTTACTTTAACATAACTTTTTATTGAAATTCTATAAAAAGGCAGGAAGCATTGACTGAAAGGAGCCAAACGACGGCCACTGGATAGCAAGAGCTACTTGAAGATGTAGTACCAGCGAAGATCTGCTACAAATGTACACCAGAAACCGCGCTTTGAGTAGAAAATATCGCAGTCAGAATTGATCCTTTATAATCATTTGCAATGAGTCTGGTCTGGTCCCCGAGTAATATTTAATTTTAATATTATTTTTTTCAGTGAAAATAACTGTTGGATATTGTGTACAAACATCAATGTGTGAATCAAACGATTGTGAATATTTGAAAAATATGCTGCCTAATTCATTACAAGGATTGGATTTTGAAGTTACTGAATGTACAAGTACTTGTTGTTCTGATAATTTATGTAATTTTGAAGAAGATGAAGTTTCAGTGAATGAAACAGTCACACCTGTTCCTCATCAGTATACTACACCTGGTAATTTTTATATATATGTTATATAGGATATGGTAATTGCAAAATCTTCAAGTCATTTTTTTTAATTCATCAATCTTCTTTTAGATATCAGTACTTCGAAACTTAGATGTTACGATACATTAATCAATGAAGCATCTGGATTTCGAGCTCTTGATCACCAGAAAGAAATAGAATGTGAAGACAATTCAGTTTGCATGTTGTTGGAAGTACATGCTACTGTCAGTGTTTTAGGGATAAATTCAGATGGTGAGAATCTGATTCAATTATTCCAAAACTTTTATTCAAAAATTTTCTTTTGTTCAGGAAAAAGGTTGGAAATATGTGATCTACTCAGCAATTTGTGTAATTTTATAACAACAATATTTTACTCAAAGAAATCTTGTGGCCTCGAAATATTTTTATAATCACAAATATTATTTCTTTAATATAACGCAGTATGTAAGAATTAAACATAATAAATTTGGTATTTAGACTCCAGAACCTTAGAAGAATAATTCATAAACTACAAAATCATTTTAGGCAAATAAAATCTGGTCATTGAGCAAGGATGTCTATTTACATAAGTTAGTATGAAGCACTAAGTAGAAACTAAAAGAGACACACAGCCATGGGACCAGAGAATTTCATCGACTAGGTTAGCCTTTCATCGTCCTTGAGGCAGTTAAACTGGTTCAGTTGGGCATTTGTTCATGTCAGTGCTATCTATATTGGGGCACTAGTAAGACCAAATCGTTTAACTGTTGTAAAAACTGGTTTAGGACTAAACTTGGTCTAGCACTAACCCAATCAAAGTTTTATTCTGTAAAGCATGAGTCATGGATGGACCCTGCGCAGTCCATCAGTGACACAAGCTTAACAATATATACCTTGACATCTTAAATATCACAACTTCTTGCTTGCATTTGAAGCAATAGTCCATACAAAGCTCCACAGGATAGCAATATACTATTCCACTTTTCGAAGTGCAATACCAAATACTTACTGTTTGTTTTCATGAAATAATTTAAATTTACTTTTGCGCAACGTTGGAGAGGAGAAGGGAACATAATTTAAATTTATGCCAAATGTGAGTACTTTTTAGTTGAATTTAATTGTAAAAATCCTTTTTCTGTATCCTATAGTTTCAACAATATATGGATCATGTTATCCAAAGATTACTCAATCATATACAACATGTGAAGAAATGATGAATCAAATAGCAACAACTTCTGAATATTCAGCAAATATGGAAATGGAAGTTAAACAATGTGGTTTGTCATTCTGTGAAGATGATTTGTGCAATGTTCATAATCAATCTTCAATATCTACTGATATTCCTTTGAGCAATGCTACAGGTAAACGAATATCTTTCGATATATTGTATTTAGATAAGGCTTTTGCCTTATATGAATAAAAACATCCATGTGATTTTATAAAGTAAATTTTTTACTTGAAAAAATTATATTTGGCAATATTTTTAGAAAAAATATTTTACTTTCAACTCAAAATGACTTTATCAATTTGAAATAGAGACAGCACTATTACATGCTGCGGGTGCCTGAAATGTTATAAAAAAAAGAATTTTTGGGTTTTGTGTGGAATTATTTTTAAGAACGAATTGTGTTTGGCACCACTTAAGATCCAAAATGGAGCATTTTGCTGGGCAGCAGGTTAGAGTGATAAAAGGATGATTTTTTGAAATTTATTAGAATAAATTCTTTGTCATGATGACTTTACTTTATATGATCGACGCAACCAAAATGACACAAAATTTTGATAATAATTAATGGATTTTATCAAAAAGGAAGCCCTATTGATCAAACCAGAGTGCAATAAGCTGATTAATCTTGTGCAATTAATATACTGTGGTTTAAGTGCTCTCTGTTACTCCCGCACGTCCATCTGTCCAAAATTGACATATTCTGGCATCTTTTATTACAGGTTTTTGAGCTCTTTGGGCTATGCTACGTCCAGTGCTGTCGTTTGTAAAATTGTGTGTCCTCTTTCTTGTTGGAAATATAATTAAATATTTTGAATAGAATGTGTTTTACTTTCCACTGCTTTTTGAAACCACAAGTTTAATTCTTTATTGTTTATGAAGTTTGCCTAGTATCGAATTGATTTTATATAATATTTTATCCTTGCAAGAACAATTCTTGCGACCTAAATTTATAACTACAGGTACCATCACCAGATAATTATTATGAAACACATCAACGATTATCAGGTATAGGAACTCCAAAACAGATCTTGAAACCCAAGCATCCGTTTTCTGAAAATTAGGGTTGAAATGTCATGCGGCCATCTCATTAGACAACAGGTCAGAATCTCTTTCTATGTGACGTGGAATAGGATTCTGATCTTTTGTTGTTTAACTCATCTTATCGACCTCATCTTATTCAGGTATCCTTGCAGCCTTAGTCATACATAGATCCATCTTCACAAGAGGAGTGGAACAGATGATAGGCAGTTTGTTGCACAGCACCTGACACATCTCATTAGATTAAAAAAATCTAATGAGATGACAATGCGTGAGATAGTTGTAATATTTAAATGATGTTCACTGAAGATATATCGTACCAGTTTAGGGGACTCTGGTTATAGAATTTCAATGTTTTTTAGATATGATGTCAACTGAACTCAGATGTTACGATACATTGATCAGTGAAACTTCTGGCATCCGAGGTCTCGATCAACAAAGAGAAATGGAATGTGATGACAATTCAGTCTGCATGTTGTTGGTAGTTCATTCTACTGTCAGTGTTTATGGGATATATGCAGATGGTGAATGACATTGTGTGATTTATTTGACATTTACTATGTTACACCCATACTCAAAAATGAGATGCTCATGTAGATATGAAATAACAGACTTTGAACTTATATTATTACTACTGATTCAAGATTCGCCAACATGCGGCACAAGTCTAAAATGTCAGTGTGGTCATATCAAATGTATCATATTTTCTTTCATGCTTTGAATTGTGTGCATGATTTGATTTGTATGGATGTCTGATAAAGATTCATGCTGTCTCAAAATATTTCTTACTCCAAAATTTGTATTTGCGATTATTGCAGCTTTTTTGTGAAAACTGTTTGACTTCAAATATTTTTAGTCAATTTTTCCGAATTATTTTCTCAGGCATCATTTCAATACAATTAAGAAGTGTTTTTATATTAAAATGCGATAGAATTTTGATCAGTCATCCACAAGGAATTGACTAGAGCAAAAATGAAATGAGTTTTAATTCATAGTATACAATCAACAATATTTCCAATATATCTGGGGGCACTCCGCATGTATTGCTCTCTGAAGCCTTTTCCGTTCTTAACAATACTTTATTGGGGTTTCAAACCCCATCAATCAGTTATTACGTTTGGCGACTCTTGCTACTTCCATCACGACACCATGCCCACAATTTTCTACGCTTTTTTTCAGCTTTCAAAAAGAATTAAAATGGTGAATTGTGAAAAGACCATCACCTTTACAGCAGATAGCATAGCTACCATTTTTTCTTGTTGTATAAAATAGATGGATGTTAATATTTTCTTTGTCTCTCTTTATTATACATATAGTTTCAACAATATATGGATCCTGTTATTCAAAGATTGCTCAATCATATGCAACATGTGACCAAATAATGAGTCAAATTGCAACTTCCGGATCTCCAGCAAATATGGAAGTTAAAAATTGTAGTTTGTCATTTTGTGAAGATGATTTGTGCAATGTTCATGATCAAGCTTCAATGTCTACTGGTTTTCATCCCCGAAATTTTGGTAGTATGATATATTTTATTAAAATTCACTCAAAGACACTCAAGAACCCACAAACTATTTTCTACTAGATGACACAGATCACCGCAATGTGTAGTATCAGAAACCATACTTAAAGTAAAAACATTCATTTGCAGGGTTTCTAATACTTGAGCATATTCTATCAATCTGTAGTACTAATGCAAATAAAATAAAATAGCAAAGAAACTGAGCACATGTAAATTTTTATATTTACATTTGAATATTGAATGGATGATAGATATTGACAATTCATGAATATGTAAATCGATGTCTCTTTATGTTTGGGCTCTAGTGAAAAACATGATGATATCTAATTTTTGTCTATGACCACTGACTTTTTTCTTATAAATTAGCTTTTATTAAATTTAAATGTATGTTATCAAATTTCAACAACGCTTCTTAAATTTTTGGTAAAATTATTACAGACATTGCTACAGGTGATATTAAAACAGTGTTGTAAGAAAGTTATCCTCAAAACTCTAATAAAGTCTGATTATGAAATCATATTGACAATTTTTTTAGTTGGTACATTTGCAAAATTTGTTGTGAAGTACATGCTATCTGCAATTAAGATATATTGATTTGGTTCTGTTCCAAGTGAGAATGTGATTTTTTTCAGAAACCCAATGACTCAAAATAAATTAAATGATAAAGGCAAAAACATTGTGCATTTACTCAAATGTATACACAAGCTGCCGCATGAAAACAAAGTTCTAACTCTATACTAAATGATATATTTCTCAACCAGTCAAAAATAAATAGCACTGTGGTCACTGATAGATTTTGCAAATTAAGCACAGGCCATATCTTATGCATATTTGACAAAATGAAACCTTTGATTAAGAATATCCTTGTATTTTTCACTATTTTGTGCAAAAATATACAGAAAATTTCTAAATTGACCTCTTTGAAGCCTTTATATGTTAAAATAAAAATGTCTAAAAGAACAATGAGCTGGCACCGTTTTATGTTTATCTTACCGCGTAATGTTAGAAAACATCTTTATTTCAGATGTAACAACTTCCTCTTCCCAAGCATATGCACAAAGAACTGATAAATATGTTGAAGGTTTGATCAACTTTATATAACTTATGTCATGTTTTAGATTTTTGTGTTGTTACTATTGATTTGAGTTTTATTTTTGGTATTGATATTTATAAAAAAATGAATCTCAATTCCAAAATTTTATGCTTGAAGTAAAGAAAAAATATCCAGGAATGGCAGAGTCCATGCAAGGAGCTTCTTCAATAATATACACTGGTGGTAAAAACTTTGCTTTTTTCTTTTCGAAATTTATTGCTTACATATTCATTGTGAAACGCTCAGGAATTTTTAAATGGTATTTGATGCACTATATATTAATATCTATATTTTTAGATATTTATAATTTACTTGTCATTCATTCGTATTAATTTATTGATTTCATTACTCTATAGAAAGTACAACCAAAATCGTTGAAAAATTTACATCTGTGTACGATGCAACAACATCAAGTTCCGTAAAAGGTTGGACATATTTTCCTCGTATTGATGCTCTCAATCTTATTTGTAGAATGTTTTTGTGTCTTTGAAATAATTGTTCATTTTGTTCATATTATTGGAAATTTTTAGAGGATATAAATACAAACTGAATAACTTTCTCATGTGTTTTGTAGAATGTTACACTGGCATTGGTGATGACTATCGAGGTTTTGTTTCTGTAACTGTCAGTGGTCGAACATGTCAGAGATGGGATTCACAAACACCTCATGAACATATCAGGTATCTGTTTCCCATTTTAAAGCATAATATAATCATTATCATTATGGGTATTGAAGAACACAGATATTTGTAACCAGTGTCATGTTCAGAACCTTGAAAAAGGGGAGCAAAGTGTCTGAGGTCGAATGATGAAGTCATAATAGGCGTGCCACAGTCTGAAAATTTTTCTGAAAAAAAATAATTTTTATTGTATATTACTATAAAAGGTACTGAAAAATTGTACCGGAGGGGTGAAAAATTTATAAAAATGGGATCTCAGAGCAACAAATTTTGAGATTTCCTACTTTTTAGGATTTTTTTCAGTCGACCCCCCCCCTCCCTCCCCCCAATATGCCAGTGTTTGTAACCATAAATAAAAATATCTGTTATAGGACACCAGAGAGATTTCCTTATAAAGGAATAATAAATAACAATTTCTGTCGAAATCCTGATAAAGAAGGTACAAGACCTTGGTGTTACACAACTGATGAAAATGAAAGATGGGAATATTGTGCCATTTCACTATGCTCTGGTCAAGGTTTGGCACTTTTTCAATACTTATGATAATTAACATTTTTAACTCTTTTACTGCTATTGATATCTATTTTTTTAAATGAATGAATTCAATCAAACATATCCAAATCTCCAACTCAAAACATCCAAAGCAGTTCTGTATTATCTGTTATTGCAGTGCTTTGATAATTCATAATTTGATTAGTATTCAAGTAATTGATGTGTCAAGACACATTCTATAAACACTGCTTTTTTATGTAACTATAGGAATATATATATAAATATATATATATATATATATATATATATCGAAAGAGGCATAATTTATGAAATGTCATGGCAGGTATTTTTTCTTTTGTTTCTTATATCCCATTTAATTTGTGATAACCTAGCAATAAATTTTCGATTACGTGTTTATCAATATCGCAATGTTATATATTTTTCAGATGCAAGAACTCGTTCTTCCCAACCCTATGGATACACATCACCGAAATCCATTGAAGGTTTGTACAAATTCACGTATATATTTCATACATATGTGGTAGATGGTTTTACCTTTTTGAAGATAGCTATCATTCACTCGACTATAGCATTTCCGGGACCCTATGCGCGAAACTAGGTTATCAATATTTTTTGCAACTCACCATATTTCCCATATACAAGAAAAATGCTAAAAAGTCTAAAGAGCATAAAGACTGGGAAGAGATGAGCAGCACACACAAAAGCTAAGGTAATTCCTAAGATATTTGAAATATTATATAATGAATTTTAATCTATTTTCAGAAAGCACAACCCGTATCGTGGAAAGATGGACATCTGCTTTTGCTCCATCTACATCAAGTATGGCAAAAGGTTGTAACATATTTTGTTCGTATCTGTATCAATGATATCGATCTTTGAAAGAATGTTTGTGTACTGCTATCGTTTTTGAATCTTTCAACTTATTTTTTGTTTTCTAGAATGCTACACTGGCATTGGTGTTGATTATCGTGGTTTTGTTGCTGTTACTGTCAGTGGTCGAACATGTCAGAGATGGGATTCACAAACACCTCATAAGCATATCAGGTATTGATATTCTGTAAAAGCAAATCATTGGCATTATGGTTATTAATGAACAAAAAATATTCATAATCTGTTAGGAAAACAGTGCTCACTTCATGAATTTGTCTGAGACGTACTAGCTAGTCTCGTCCAAAATTGCTTTTCCAATGCTTTTTTGATAAATGTGTGTCACTGATGGATTACACCACTGAGATGCGCTCTATCTATGACTTATTCTTGACAAAATAAAATTTCAGTTTGAAAAGTAGATGCTCCTCATAATTTACAATTAAACATCAATGCTTATGTGGATCTATCAGCCTTAATTAAAACGTGTATGTTGATTATGGAAAATTATTAGATTAGGAAAATAGAGATTGCTCATATTTAAAGGGTTCCCGAGGATTGGGACAAACATTAGCACCGCGTTATTGTTGTTTAGGCCTCAAAAAATCTAAACAATGATGACTTAAATCCGATTTCTTTTTATTTAGTTTTACCATTGATAGTTATTTTGCCATTTGGTTTAAGTTTTTCTGTGTTAAAAAAACAGGCTTGTGTCATTGAAAGATTCTTCGGCAATTTTCTAAAATATCACATTTGAGTTCGCTTTTTAAGATAACTAAAAAGAAGTACGGTATTTATATATATGAGGTAGATGAACAGATACTAGTTATTATATAATGTTATAATATAATGGTTCAGTTCTGTTAGATTATCAATTTTAATATTAAATTTTATTGTAGAACACCAAAAAGATTTCTCTATAGAGGAATAGAAAATAATAATTTTTGTCGAAATCCTGATCAAGAAGGCACAAGACCTTGGTGTTATACAACTGATGAAAACGAACGATGGGAGTATTGTTCTATTCCACTATGCTCTGATCAAGGTATATCAGTATTTTTTCTTTGTGTAATTATTTTGACCCTAATTTTCCTAACTGTATTAGCATATTTAAAAAAATCCAAAAGGTTTTGTCTCTTTTTTTATTATGTGGCAGCAATAAATATGCATCATCATAAGATGAATATGAGCACATAGCTTACACTATGTAATTTGTAATCTGACTTGTTGATGTTATGTATGTTTATTCAACTTCAATTATACATTTATTAATTCAAAACTATGACCATAATGACAACTAAATGTTTTGGCTAATTGAATTAATAGTGTATTGGATATTATGATTAGATTTATAAAATTGCTATCAAGTTTTTGTGTTATGTTTTATTTCACATATATGTTATAATTGACATGATCTTTATTTAAAACTTCTGTGCAGCGACTACATTATCTCCCTCGATAACAACTACTGAAGAATTATCAACAGCTGCTCCCACTACTGCTCAAGAAACTACTGTTAAACGTTAGTTGATATTTATTTTAAATTTTGATTTCAGTGGGGCATAGTTTTTTTGGCAGATATCAATCTTGCTATTCTGGATTTTTTGTCGAATATTGATTATGTGGTTTGAATATTTGATCATGAAGTTTGTCTGAAATATTTATGTTGATATATATAGTAAAAGTTCGTTAATCCATCATCCTTCAGTCAGTCCGACAGACCTGGTAATCCGGCACTTTTTATCTTTAGTAATCACACCGGTATAAAATCCGAATCTTTCTATTTTGGGTTTGTTTAAATAGTCAATTTTACCGCGATTAAAAAAGCAAGTTTTGTGGCATATAATATGGGAGAGAGCATTTGTTTTTAATGTCTATAATCTGTATCCTAACAGAAATTAATTTTGACAAGCATAAAAGAGCAATGCTCCCTTCTATCTTTTCTACCGTGATAATACTCATCCGGTTGCTATCACAATGCCATTTCTTGGTGTATGATCATATTGGTTCTTACGCAATTCATGTTTCCATACATCGTGCTTTGCCAAACTTTCCAAATTTAGATTCTCCAGACATATATTTCTAGCACAGGTGGTGGGATATTTTATTTTAATTGAAAATCTGGTTAATAATTGCCCAAATATATTCTGGTATTTCGGTATTATATTCTAATATTTTTAAATGAAGCTTGTTTTTCATTGTCCATCCATATATTTCTTATTAGGGAATGAATCTACATCAATATATTTTTCTTAAACGTGTATTACCGTATTTTGCGGCGTATAAGCACCTCCGTGGTAATGGTTGCAAAGGGTCATTTTTCTAAAATTTTGCTATTTTGCACACAGATATGACGCAGCACCGTAATAGTCGCAAAGCGTCCGTGAACGACTCCTCAAAAACGAAAACACACGCTGCGCCTTATCAAACGCTGAAGTAATAATGTACAGTAATACATTAACTCAGACGCATGGAACGAGCGCAGTATCGTTTTTGTCCAGGTGTGCAATGTCGTTTCGGTCGATGACCGTAAAACATCGTTTTTCTCCCGCGGTGGATTGTTGAAGCATGGGAACAAGTGTGTTCGGAGTGCGTAGTGAATGCTTTTAAGAAAGCTGGTATATTTTACTCCCTTTCAGACAAAATTGAAGTGCCCGCTTCTAAGCCGATTGTTACAAACCAATCACCTTTGTATGATCTGTTTTCCTCAGACACCGAAGACGAAGAATTTGAAGGGTTCTGATTTAATTTCGCCATTTCTTGTTGTTGTAATTATTGTTTATCGAGATACACATTTTGCATTTCAATACATTGCCTACCAAGACGTCATGTCGTGAACATAAACAAAACATACTTAACGGAAGCAGTTTCTACAATAGTACAAAACATTATCACAGACACAGTGTGAAAATGTACAATTGTGGAACTTTCTTGATTGATTGATTTTGTTGATTAGAGGGTGCCGTCGATTGCGTCATTGTCAAAACGTCAAAGTAATTCGCGCCGAACCTTCCAAGTTTAAATTCCTTAGGGAGGTATTTAAAACAATATATTATTGGCGATAAAATAATTTTAATTTTTTTATAAATCAGGCTTTTAAATACCAAAATATATTTTTCGATGTCACAATTGTAGATTTTTCCTTGTTTTGTTAATTTAAAGGCTGACGTCGATTGCGTCATCGTTAAAACGTCAAAGTAATTCTCGTCGAACTTGCTAAGTTTAAATTCCTTGTTTCGTTAATTTAGAGGCTGGCGTCGATTGCGTCATTGTCAAAACGTCAAAGTAATTCGCGTCGAACTTGCTAAGTTTAAATTCCTTGTTTCGTTAATTTAGAGGCTGGCGTCGATTGCAAACTACATACATTTCCTATTGCGCTGTTTTGCAATGAATGATATAATACTGGCCGTTCCGATTAATGATCACACATGATCGGATCGTCATCAAATTAAATCGCATATATGACGGGTACCAATGAAAATTCACTAATGTCTGCAAGCAAAAAAGATCGAGCATGTGCTAGGTACACGGTAAATTTGGGTGCAGTCTTATCAATTTAATTCAAATCTCTGTACAATTTGACGTATCTTGAAAGTACATGCGCTCGCCGCGTCATCTATATATAACTTTTGTATACCGTAATATAAAACGCTTCACAATTCGCTGTGGGTCAGGAAAAAACAATACATAGGTCGCAGCAACGTATAAGTCTCAGAAACAAAAGTTTTGGAAAAAAGTAGCGACTTATCGGCCGCAAAATATGGTATATCACTTTCACAGAGTCTCATTGGCTAATGGAACTGTAACAATTGTATTGCAATTTATTATAGTAATTATATGATGTGCGTTTGTATTGCCCTTTAGAAATCTGTATATGGATATGATGAAATAGGTTTGAACTTACCTACAAATTGTTGATCTTTGTATCTTGTAATCTTCCGCAGAAAAAACTTGTATTATCGACTACCAGGGATCTGTATAATACAGCTTCAGCCCCGTTGCACTATTGTTTCGCAGTTGAACACTCTATCCATACATTCATTCTCTACTTAACTTTATCTTGCTATCTATTAGAATTACATAAAATATGCCTAATAATTGAGCATTCAGCATTGTATGTAAGTTCATGAGTTAAACAATTTGTAAAATTTCTGTAATTTCCATTCCGCTCTTTATTTTTGTATTTCAGCTATTACGTGCATTTATGGAATGGTTGATCTGAGTGTAAGCGGCATAAGTGTACTAAGTGAACGAAGAACTATTGATTGTCAAGCAGGATCTATGTGCATGTTGATACAGGCCACTGCAAATAACTTGATCACAGAAGGTTCCAAAAGTAGGTTTTTATGAATATTTTCCCAATATAGCTAACCCTGTTTATATATACCTACCATAAATAGTTTTGGGGTCTTCATTCGGTGCTTTTTTCAAAATGGTGTTATACATGGATCATAGCAGGTATGGATGATATGTGATGAAAGATTTTTCTGAGTAAATTACTCCATATCTCCTTTTGTACATAATCATCTCTGATGGGATTTGAACTAGTGCCTCCATCATGCAGTAGTGGTACATAGCCCTGAGAATCTTTACATTGATGATTTACCTGACCTAGCAAACCAGCTTACCAAGAATGTTTCAGCAATTTGCTTAATATTTCATTCAGTAATTGTAGTCTAGTGAGCATAAGATACAGATTTTGTATGGAAAAACATTTGGTATTATTAGTTGTTTTGCTATTGTTTTCTGTGAAATCTAACTAAGTGTTTGTATTAATTTTGACTTCTGATATATACCAGCTGTCTCTGAAGTTTTTGTGTTTTGATATTCTACGATATTGACAATTCACATTGTTGGACAATATTATTTTGCAAAGGCCAATGACACTTGATAGCAATCCCACATGCACATTTATAAGAAGAGCAAGAATTATGGAGTCAAACGAAGTATTAAAACATATCTAAATGTTTCAAGAGGTTTATGAAATAATCTATTACTATACATGACTATAAAAAATTAGCATTAATATGGATATTTTTCTTTTTTTTTCCATTTTCAATTTTTCCAACACTGATTACTATAATCTATAAAACATTATTAGTTACAGTTACATACGGGGACTGTTTACCATCATCGTCATATTGTTCCGAAGAAAGATGCATTCCAATCCTTTCCCAAAGTGAATTTCTGTCTGGTGTAATGAATTTAACATCATGCGTTGTAAATTGCTGTGATAGTGAAATGTGCAACGATCCAAGAAAATTCTCACCGACCAAATATCCTACCACTACTGCTGAATCTGGTATATATAAAAGTTTATATTGTAATTTTCATACGAGTATGGTTCACTGAATTTTTTCTATCTCACTCACTGAATTTATACTAAGCATTTAATGTGTAAATAAATTTGAAGATCATCAATTTCTGCATACATATATATATTATATAATTTGTCAGTAGTTTCTAACGATATCAACTAATACTATCATAAATTGACGAGTATGGTCAAATTCTTATTTCAAAATGGCCTATGATAAGATAGTGGAGTGTATTTTATACATATTGTTATTGTGCACAAACTTATTAACAACATTGTTCAAGCCCATTATATAAATACAAATGTGATATTATATAAATGCCAGTGACGTCCAACCATTTTGTCATTGCCCAACAGTTAGCATTTATTACATCCCATCACAGCTTTCATCAGGGGGATAGCAATATGATTTTTTATCTCGCTTAAATAAAAGAATCTCCAATGATAATTAGTTAGAAATGTATCTCTAATGTTTATCTTTTGTTGCAGCACAATATTTTGAGATAGTATCGGACATGGAAGATCAACATTTCATTTCAGGGGAAGTGGCAATATTTAAATGTGAAGTTGATGGATTTCCATTGAACAATCTTTCGTTCACTTGGTGAGTGGTGGATTGAAAATTTTTCAAATTTCTTTTGTCTGTGAAACTATTTTCATCTTTTTTTCTATCAAAATTTGCTCATAGCAAGGCTACATCAGACTTCCTGAAACCACTAAAGTGAAAAAAGCTACATGAAATGCAGGAATAGGGACTAAGGAACCCCTCATTCCTGAAAAAAATGTCTATTGATGTGAGTTTTAAAGTCAGGCAGATCAACACGATCAGGAAATCAGTTAGAATTCTAAAGTTTATAGATTCTTAGTAAAAAACGTCTTTCATAAAACTGTTTGTAACATTGTGGAATCTCCACAGTGAATAGGTATGAATTGGAATCAAGGGGACCAGATGAAGATTTTGTGAGGCAATACATACGTATGTTGAATACGGTCGAGCATGCTGAGAACAGTGACAGCAGTACTGCCTCAAAGGTGACAGCAATACTTGCTTAGAAATAAATGGCAAGCTTGATATACAGAACCGAATTTCATTAAGGGTGGCAATACTTGATAATTAAAGATAGCAATATTCGTTCCAACTCGTGTGCTCAAATAGTGTGAGTCCAACTACGCAAATATTTGAGGATTCTTCTAATAATGTACTGCATAGTGAAATTTAAGCTTTCGAATTAGGGTGACAGGTATTTGATAAAAGTTTGGCCATCTCCAAGCTAAGAGTTACAAGTCGAGTGTTACCCCAATAAGATACTATGGCCAAATCACACTCAAGCGCTTTTATCAGAGCTAGACGTTGTTCTGGGAGAGATTTTTCAGTGGGACAAGAATAAGCGTAAATTACCAAATCACATAATCAAAGTATCAGGAAGGTCATATAATATATATCAAGAGGAAAGTTGGACCAAGGATTCATCTCTGAGGCACACCAGATGAAATGAAATAAGTTGGCCGTCCAAAACTACATTAATCTTATAATTGGATAAGAAAGTTTTGACAATTGAAAAATTTTAACAGAAATTTCATACAAGTGAATTTTCTGCAACAGACCTTTTTGGATGGTGAAGCTTTTCTTAGGTAGAACCTCTGACCTCTGAATGAATGATTGTGAATATTCATTGCTCAACTCAACTGTATTTTTCTTTGTATAAATTGTGCATATGAATCGCACCAAATGTAGCGAGGAATGGTAAATTAAATTAAAATTCATCAATGCTGCTCCTTATTAATGGAAATGATCTGTTAACAAAAAGTGATAGGTTTAACATTGAAAACTTTGATTTTATATACTAATTTAATAATATCAGGTACAAAGATGATAATGAAATCGATCCTATGTATGATGAAAGAATTTCTATAAGTCAAAATTCTACTATTTCACAACTACAAATTGAAGGGCTTTTCACAGTAGATGCCGGAGTATACAAATGCAAAACTTCGAATGGGTTGAAAGAACTCGAAGATCAAGCTGAATTATTCGTGCATTTTAGTGAGTGTTCTATTTTTAGTTGCTCTGAAAAAGATTACATATTAATTGGAAATTTCTTCCTCTGATCTGCTGAAAAAAATGGATATAATTGTAGTTGATAATGTTTTTAATTCTATCATAATTGTTTGTTTTTTAAAAAATACTTTTCTGTAAATACTAAATTTAAAAGAATTCAGGATTTGTAATCAAGTTTAGTGTTTTCATAGATTGTTTGTATTTTTGTTTACATTCAGAATTCTTTAATTTATTTTGTATCAGTGGTATTATTTTTTTTTTAAATTTTTTTTTAAATTATTTCACTTTCAGTATTGTCTATGAGTCCTGTTTTTTCGCTTTCGTTTCAACTTGAATAATTATAATGTGAGTGAATGTGTGTTGTGAGACCCTTGAAGTTTTTTTTATGGGGGAGTGGGTTCTGTGTGTTGTATGGTCAGATTTAGTAATATTTAAATATTTTCTGAAATGGTGTAAGCGAGCACAAGTTACTCCCTTTAGATCATTATTTAAAATCTATCTGGCATGTTTTAAACTTTGCTTTGGGTTTTGTTCTGTTATAATATTATTATTTGCATCACTTTTTTATGTCGACAGAGGTATCGGGATAAACTATGTCTATGTCTTTAACTTTTCTTTAAACAAAAACAATACACACCTCTTTTTCAGCCTACAATTATGACTTTGTATCGGAAATGCAGGATCAGTCGGTAGCTCCCGGAGAAAATATTCAATTTGAATGCGAAGTAGCAGGATATATGCCTCACAGTATCAAATTTACTTGGTAAGCAATTTGATTGAAAGTAATTTTGATGATGTCCGAACAATAAAAGAAGCTATTAAAAGAACCATGATGTTTTTTCTCAGTATTAAAATGAATATGTTGTGGTGTAGATTGTAATATAAGTTATTTTACTTTATTATTTGGAATAAATAGACTAATAATAGATGAAACAATTACTTAATGCTTAATAGTTATTGTTTTTCTTTATGGCTTTAAAACCTCTGACAATAAATATCTTTCTGGGATGAGGATTGTTCTCTTGCATTTATATAACTCTATAATAATTTCTTGGTATGTTAATACTGCTCATTCTTTTATGGAACAGACAGGGATGATACTTTGTTAAAAAGTGTCTGGTTTGATACTGAATATTGAATGTTCTAATTCAAAATTTCCGAAGCAATATTCAACTTTGCTAGAATCCTTAACTTACAATTTAGCTTAACGATCTACTTTTTCTTCATTAATATTTTGAAATATATTTTAAATGTAAATTTTTTTAAATTTAAATATTTTTGTGAAAATGTACTGCATGTGAAAAAAGTATGAGTGATATGAGATTGGTCACATTTCGTATGGCCATTACCTGCAAATGTTCCTCTGAACTTTTGCTGCTCAGATTCAATATTGGAAAACTGTACCATAATTAAAATGTCAATTTACCTTTTCGTACTGATATACTGAACAACTTAATATTGGCATTTATAGTAAATCAGAATAGATATTGTCTAATCAGATTTAAATTTAAGTACACTCATAGCAATGACAAAGAATTTTGTTAAGTGTATAGAGTATCGAATCGGGCTTAAGCATGCTTTACATTACCATTTATAAATAGAATCATATCACATTTATTAGGTAGTAGATCATGCTAGACAAAACAAAATTATGCATAGATGTCTTCAGTAATACTCTAATTGCTATTCAAATATGATAAGGTTCTTAATATATAAAAACTAGATATATTATAGAAACTTGTGATATTTTATTGCAACTTGATAATATTTATTTTTTCATATTTTATTTGTTTCATTATATTATGTTACAATATTATGTCGAGCCATATTTTATTCAAAATACTAATATTTTGGTATTATTATTTTATATTTGAAACGTCAATAATTAATTTAGGGTATTGAAGTCATATACAACTGTGGTCTTAATTACATATCTTAATTTGATTTTTTATTATTAAAGTTCTAAAAGTATTGATTTACCCAAATCTTGTTACCTAATTATCCCACTTATTCTGTTTTGCGTGAATATATTTTCTAATGTGTTGCTCTCAGTAGCTTTTTCATGCTTTTAATTGGTGTAAATTTTCACTTTTATTGGAGTGGTAATTGAGAAGTTTATTGATAGATGCTCACAATCCATTTGGGATACGAAATCTCACATTTAAGAATGAAAAATAGATATTGGAGAGATTGGAGTTTAGCAAAAGCTTGGACTTGAAATATACTTTACAGATGGGATATTCCAATGGTAAGTTGCAGAACAGATGCATATCACAGTTACTTTTAACTTTTTATCAGGTTCAAAGGTTTTAAGATGATTGATGAATCATATGATCAGAGAATTTCAATCAGTCATGGTACTACAAAATCACAACTTGCAATCATTAATGTTTCTACTGATGATTCTGGATATTACAGATGTGAAGCTTCAAACGGACAATTTATTGGCACACAAGCCTTCCTACTTGTGAGCTTTGGGGGTGAGTTCCAATTCAGAATATGAGAAAAGTAAAAATTGCAATTGTTCAATCTACTTTCTGATTTTATTCTAGTGTGAACAGAAAAATTAAGATTTAATTTGGTGATGCACAAGAAGCATAAATGAATGGTATTGATGTGTCCCTAATTATTTGACACTATTGTGATATCAGAACTAAATCCTATCATTGCAATAACATTGAAATTTTGAATTGCTATAGCGTACTAATCTGAATTCACCTGATAAACTATTCATGAATGTCCATCTGTATGGTACTTGTATCATTTGAAATACTTTCAGCATGTATATCTTGGAGCCCTATATTTATAATCTACACATTTTTGTAATAAATAATATTTTACTGAAAACTGAACCACTATATTTGATAAATTTATCAGTAAAACTAATTAAAATGCTAATCTAACCAACGCAATGATTTTTATCTCAAGTTTCAAGATAATAGGGGAAGAAATATAAATCATTAGGAGATTTAATCAATATTTTACAACCTATTTTCTTAGGTGAATGTTATGATGCTGCGGACATTGGATCCAGTTATCGTGGTAATGTATCAACAACTTCAAATGGACGAACATGTCAACAGTGGGATTCACAAAGCCCACATAAACATACCAGGTATTCGGGGTTATATAATCGGTCATATTTTTAAGGATGGCTACTGCCAGTAATAGGTAGTACCCATAGGCTTAGTGCTTCTCAATCTTTTTGTGGGACCCATATATATGTTAAGCTTAAATTTTTACTTTACTATAGCAGTGTAGTTGCATTTGGAATGTTTTCTGCTTAGAGTGCAGTTGCTGGTACTTAGTAGCTCCTTGCTATTAAGTGGCCGTCAATTGGTTCCTTTTAAGTATTGCTTCTGGCCTTGCTTTGAGCAAAAAATGAAGAAGCTGTGGTGACTTAATTTTCTGGACATTTTTTGTAAGCACACAACACAAGCCCTCATGTGAAGTTGTCTAACTGATGCATTTCATTGTGCTACATGTAGCAAAACAAAAACAGTGCACTAATAAAACCCACGAAACTTCCAAACGTAAATCTACCCAAGGAAATAAGCACTCTCTGTAAGTTAGCTGCACTGGCAAACAAAAAAGAGATGCATGTACAGTGTTGTGCTATCCAAATGCAAGATTAAAATGAATCAAATCTAAAAAATTGCATCTCCACAAACTAGCATGTTTCATGATCCTCATCATTCCATTGCAGCTTTAAAATGAATTGCTTTTTTGTGAATACTTATATGGATTTTACTAATACTTTCGGTTCGGTTCGGCGATAGCATTGAGAATAGTAGACGCATTGTGAAGCGCATATCTACGCAACGACACTGTCTGTCTATAGGAAACCATTGCAGTTTGCAGGTTGAAAAAAAACAAACATAGAAAAGAGCAACAACATACATCAAAACGAGTTATAAACTGGTGTATTTAGTGATGCAAAGAAATGATGACACACTTTTGGGTTGTGGCCCAGGGGTTGAGAAAGGTGGCTTTAGATAAAAGTTTGTCTATCGCTGAAATACAACAAATTTTTAATTATATTTCTTTTGCAATACATAGGACACCATCTCGATATCCTACTAATGGTCTAGAAGGAAATTATTGCCGAAATCCTGATGAATCTGATTCTCCATGGTGTTATACAACAGATGCTGATCAGAGATGGGAATATTGTGGAATTCCGACTTGTCAGAGTAAATTAATATTATATTTTCTTCATCCATGTCATGACCAATATTTTTTAATTTGTGTTAGAATTCGATGGTAAATTTTAGACAAAAATACTGTGTTTTCTCAACTTATTTCAGTTGATAGACAGTTTAGGTTACATCTGGCAATACCCACCTTTGTTATTGAATAACATCAAACATGACATCAGTGCAATAAATGTTTTGTATTCTATTTTTGAAATATCAGATAATGAAATTTTTGATTTTTGAAAAACAATGCTACACCCCCCCCCCTCCTCCTCAAAAAGAGCAGTTGGGTAAAAAAAAATGACACACAAAAATTTTAGCTCATTTCTAAAAGTTTTGAAGCTGGACCTATGGTTTGAAATTTTCAGCTTCATGCTAAATCTGGCAACAGTTAAAGTTATCCAATTTTCTTTTGCTTATTTCAACTATTTTGGCTAATTTGTACAAAGATAAATTAGTTAGATGTAAATGTATAAAAATTTAGTTATCAGCACAATATTAAGAGTCTTCTAGGATGTTGAATACTTTTGGTAAAAATGACTAAATCATTTCAAATCTCTATTTTGACAACTTTTTTCACTACCATATTTGGGCACCTTACATTAAGAAAGTCAGGCTTGTGCATTATGCTAACTAGTTCTTTAGATGCATGATTTAGAATTACACCAGTGTAATTCCTGCTTGTCGTGAGTGGTGACTAAAAGGAAAAAGAGTGTAATAGCTAGTTTTAAGTCAATATGTTTTTTATTGGTGGATTACTACCTGTTGAAACAATGCGTAAAACACGTGTGGTTTGTTCTTTCAATCTTAACTTATTTCTACACCCCTTTTTATATAATGTCATAAAAATAACAATTATTATAATAAACCATCAAATTTTCAAGTTGACAGCTAGTCTTGATCCGATGATTTCATATTTACAATGGTCGACAAACCAAAAGATACTCTATTTTCTCATTTGCATCTTCCAACAAAAAATAATGTGCTAAGAGTTATTTTCATCACAATTAAGTACAGTGAAAGCTGCCACAAAAAAGTACAAATGATACAGTAAAGGTGATTGAAGTAATTTGGCAGAAATATTCAGATTGAAGCGCACCAGGTTACAAATGTAATGTGTCATTTGTAACAACAAATAAAAAACGAATAGAAACCCTTGTCAGGCAACATAAATTTTCCAATAATGCAATTTCCCATCTAACTGAAGGTAAAATATAACATAAACAAAGTTGGGATCTGACATTGACAAATTATTTGACATCGCAAAAAATGATGTGAAAAATAAGTTGAGTAATTAAGATATGGAGTTTTCGGTAGAACAACGAGACCCTAGGATTGCTACATTTGGAGGGAGACAAGCAATTGAGAAAATCTTTGAAATGCAAACAAAGTAAAGTTGATGCTGCTGTAAAATGCAATAGGTTCTGGCTACTCTGATTAGGGAGAGTAATGGAAACGGAACAGACTTTACAATTAACAAAAGTTCTACTTTTCACCATTAAGCATTTCTAACATTTTTGTGATGATCCGCAGCAGCACCCTTTTGGGGCAGATTAAAAGCTATCTTTCTCGGAACTTACATTGTTGCAATGAAGTTGATTTATTATGATGTTGTAGGCAGTTCTACAATCTACTTTCAAACGATGTTGAACTAGCTTCACTACTTGATATTCCTGAAACTGACTCAATCGTTACAATCATTTAAAGTAGAGATGATCGAAAATGGATCATCATATTACTGCAGCATCAACTTTACTTTGTTTGCTTTTCAAAGATTTTCCCAATTGCTCAAGTCCAAATGTCCTCCAAATGTAGCGATCCTAGGGCCTCATTGATCTTGCTCACCATATCATGCCTCAAATTATCTTGCACATGATTTTTTGTGATGTCAAATAATTTGCCAATGTCAGATTCAATATTTATTTTGTGTCTGTTGCGTTCTACCTTCAGTTGGATGGGATATCGCATTATTGGCAAATTTATGTTTCTTAAATAAAAAGGGTTTCTATTCATTTTCTTAACTGCTGTGACACATAACATTTGTATCCTGGTATACATTCATCTGAAACTTTGTTGCCAAATCTGTTAAATCTCTTCTTTGTTCAATTTGCTGTATCATTTATACTTGCTTGTCGCAGCTTTTGCTTTACCTTATAGTGATGAAAATATCTCAGCAGCACATCTCTGTTCTTTGGAAGACGCAAAGGGGGAATGAAAGGAGATGACTCTCCGTCTTTTGGTTTGCCAACCATTGGAAATATGATATGTTCATTAGAAAGGTTAAATGGTTCATAATAAATGGTATTTTATGACACGCTACAAAATAAGATCTGTAAAAATATGTTAACATTAGAAAGACAAACCACACATGTTTCACTATTGTTTCAACAAAAAAGATTGTTTCTATCAATATATGATATATCGAGTTAGAACCATCTATTACGTCTTTTATCTCCCGTAGTCGCCTCTCGTGGCAATCAGGAAATATGTTAGGGTAATTCTTGATCCTGCACCTACAAGACTACTTAGCATAATTCACAAGTCTTACTTTCTTATAGCAAGGTACTTAAGTTTGGTAATGAAAAAATTGGCAAAATAGAGATTTGAAATGATTTAGTCATTTTTTAACATAAATTGATATCTTGAATATTGAATATCTTGGAAAACTCCCAATATTGTGCTGAAGCATTAGTTTTTATCTCTTTTACGCCCAATTGTATTTATTTCTGTACAAATTTACCAAAATAGTTGAAAATAACCGAAAACTAAAAAAAAATTGGAAGATTTTTACTGTTGCCAGATTTTGCTTGAAAATGAAAATTTCAAACTGCCAGCTCCACTTTTAAACTTTTTCAAATGAGCTAAAATTTATTGTGTGTTGTCTTTTGACCCAACCGCTCCTTTGTAGCTATGTTTTTCAAAAATTTCATTCCAAATAAATTTTGAAAAATGATTTTGAATATGAAATATCGAATATATTCTAAATTAAGCCATGTTTTCGAAGAAAGGTATCATATTCCAAGAACTCAAGAATTTTACTATATAGAATATATTTATTTTTGAATGTATTCGAATATTTGATTTGTTTTAGACATCCCTATATACCACGTGTGTACCATCATATATAGGTGACCGAGAATAATTATCCATGTTAAATGAAGGTAAACCAATATTTTTACTTGGAAAAGCATTAGTCAAAAACAAATACTTGAAAAAAGCTTAATGTTTATGCAGATTTAACAATAACTATTGATTTGTAATTATAGGTTTACAAGAAACAACACAACAGCAAATTACACAAACTCCAGAACCAACTACCACAGTCCCAGGTATTTATGTTTTTCTAAGACTACGGTAAATTGTGTTGAAGGTGATAGAACTCGGCTTTTTGTTCACGTCTCTAAAATGCGACATTTTCATCTTTTTGACAAAAAAGCTTCAAAACCATCAATACTTATATTTTATAGTGGTATTGATGATTTTAAACCCAGACACACAAAATAAGAAATTTTTTTCTTCTAACAAAAGATTTGTCATGAAATATTGCCCTTTTCCAAATTTTCTTCTGATCGAACCCATTTGCTTGTGTGCCAGAGTAGCAGTTAATGCCGTTCTGCCAGTCTAGCTGAAATATACACAGCTAGAGAATAGCGTAAGATTACTGCCCGTGATCAGTTCTTACCCCATCTGAGCAGAAGCATTGTTCAATCAGAAAGCAATCCAGGGAAAATATTGATTTATTATATGTACGAATGTGACAATTTATTTACGATTTATACTATTTGCTACATCTTTGTCAAAAATTTCTTGTCCAAACGTGTTTTGTTAAGTCTGAGTAACTGATGGAATACAGAACACATAAAATTTTCAGATGATTACTATTTATCTCAAGATTCTAAATACTGTTATTTAAGTTTAATACCAACTTGATTATTCATAATTAGGCCAGAGATTGAATAAGTATCCCAACTTGTATTGTTTGAATATATTTAATATTTTATTCTTGATGATCTTAATTTTTAGAAACAACGAAATATAGACCAGAACCTACTACAAGGGCATCAGGTATTTTGAAATGGAAATTTAATATCATATAATACTATAGCTTTAACAAGCGTTCGTTTTTTTCTATATCACATTTTATGCAGTAGCAAAATCAATGAAAATTATAATACATAATTAATCATGTGGTGAATTTGCAAAGCTGTTCAAAACTTCATTTAGTGAAATTAAATATCTTGGTACCTTTTCAAATTATCATTTTTTTATTTACCAAGTTTGTGTGATGATTGATTGTCATGTTTTTACATTTAGAAAATTGCTATATATCTGCCAATGCTGGATCGTCTTATAGAGGTTTTGTTGCAAAAACAGAAAGTGGCCTGACATGCCAAAGATGGGACTCACAAACACCACATGAACACACCAGGTAATTTTAAACCCAATTCTTGTTTGTACTGACTGTTCTGGCTGTGTGTTAACCCAGACACCTAATTTCTCTGTTTCTACTAAATAATTTTTTTTTGTCAATTGTTGGTCACTGTTGCATTACCAATACTTACTAGCAAATAGAAATGTAAATAACAAAACTACATCAGGCATATATTGCATAGACTTTGTCTGGGTTAAAGTGTCAGTATTGGTATATTGGGTATCAGCGGTAATGATAACCCTTCATTTTGAAATATTCATGTTAACAGAAAAAGTGGTATTGTTACATCTCTAATGCAAATTCACCAACACAAAGAAGCAGAGCAGTTGAAGATAAATTACATAAAACTTCAACAATTGCTAAGAGAATTTTCGCAGATAAAAAAGTGCAGCTCAACTTGGTAGCATCAAGGAAGTGAAAATATGTAAAACACATTAAAACACAGATTTTTTTCACGACCAAATTGTAATTCCAATTGTGCGACCTCTTAATTAGAAAATCAGAATTAATTTTTTTTGGTTTGCGCAAAAGTATTAATGTTGATATTATGTCTTCTTGTCAGGACAACACCTAGATTCCCATTATATGGTCTGGAGAGTAATTACTGTCGAAATCCTGATGGTGAAGAGAGACCATGGTGTTACACAACTGATCCTGAGACAAGATGGGAATATTGTTCAATTCTTGCATGCCCCGGTTTGTCTTGTGCTTCATTATTCTACATTTTATAATAACTGTTTTTGAATATTTCGAAAGAATGCCAGGAGCGATTATGCGCTTCTTAAATAGCCAAACAGTGGGCTTCATGTGTAACAGGGATTTATTTATTCCATTGTATATTGCATATCATTGTAATTAGTGCTGGCAATTCGATTCAGTGATTCGAATCGATTCGAAGCACGACTTTTTCAAATCAATCGTGAATCGTTCATAGGAGGTAAAACTAGTTAAACGAACTAGGATTTTCATTTTTAATGATGAAATGCAATGCGATGATGAAATTTCTTCGTTTTCACAATGGAGACAAGTTTTAATTCTATAATGGGATATTTGTCATTTACATAAAATTAGTGATTCGGTCCGATTCGAAAAAAAAATATTAGAATCAGATTCGAATTCCAAGTGATTTGGTTTTGCCAGCTCTAATTGGAATATTGGGAAAGTGGCACCACTTTCAGACAGTCAATCAAACTGATGTAAAAATATTATTGTACGCTCCACTTGTTTAGTCTTTCAGGAACTGTTTCCAACCTTGTTTATAGTCTGAAGAAATTGTGAAACCTCTTAGTATTTTGTTCTGTAGTTTTATGCCCCAGTCAGAAACTGTTTCTCTGTAGTGTGGAAACGATAATGGAAACTGATACTGCTGATCTATTTCTTATATTCTTTTCATTATTATAATATAAAACAAATAAAATTATTTGCTTTAATTTGTGTTTTTGTAGAATATGTCACACCTCAAATAACGTATCCCACTGTGAATGAACAAGGTATGTGCTTTATGGAATCAAATTTTATTTGATATAAATAAGAAGGAAAACACATATACATATTTCCACCATTAAAAAGATATATATATATATATTAAACACATATAATAATAATATAATACTCTTAGAATCTTCCCTATATTTCTTATCTCATATAGTTATTTGTCAAATGTAAAATGAAATCAATAAAGTTATTGAGCTCAAGTAGCTACTCATGTAAATTATTATTTGAATCAATTAAATTTTTGTATCACTTAGATTTTTTGCTTTTGAATATCTGTCAGTCATTTATTGTGACACTATGGCTCAAGGGCATTGGGTTTGCATTTTAAAATATTGTTACTTAATCAATTATGCTTCAAACCAGCTTGTGGCACTTTAACCTGGTATATTATTCAAAGGTTTTACATGCTCCTATTTAATTATTTACATCATGACATTTAGTTTTCTTTATTTCAAAGAATTTATTTTATACCGATCAGACGATTGTTACATTGGTGAAAATGCTGGATCTACATACAGAGGTACAGTTTCTGTAACAGAAAGTGGTCTGAATTGTCAGCGATGGGATGCACAATATCCTCACGAACATGCAAGGTAGAATTTGTCTTGTCCACAGTAATAACTGAAAGTATAAAATCTCCTGAGGGACTTTTGAATATACACATGGAAGTTGAGCAACAGAGCAGGACCCGTGACCTGTGTCAAGAGTGCTCAACCCGCATGCGAATCAATGAGTTGTGAAGTTTAGTATCACTTCAACAGGAAGGCAGTAACATACATTGTATGGGGACGTAACTTTTATTAAACTTTTTTACCGTATTTTGCGGCCTATAAGCACCTCCGAGGTAATGGTCGCAAAGGGTCATTTTTCTAAAATTTGGCTTTTTTGTACACAGATATGACGCAATAGACCGTAATAGTCGCAAAGCGTCCGTGAACGACTCCTCAAAAACGGAAACACACGCTGCGCCTTATCAAACGCCAAAGTAATAACGTACAGTAATTTATTAACTCAGACGCATGGTACGAGCGCACTATCGTTTTTGCCCAGGTGTGCAATGTCGTTTCAGCCGATGACCGTAAAACATCGTTTTTTCTCCAGGTGTGTGTATGTTATTGTTTCCGTTTATGCAACGATCGCGAAAGCAAAGAATAAAGCAAATGTATAAAATGTGTTCCGTGCACTTTATACTCCCCACTGCTATAATTCATATTTTTTGTTCTATATGTTACACGAAGCAACATTGTGGCATTTTGGGACCGCGGGACGTCAGAAGTTATACTATATAAGGACTATATATTTGTATGATCTGTTTTCCTCAGACACCGAAAACGAAGAATTTGAAGGGTTCTGATTTAATTTCGCCATTACTTGTTGTTGTAATTATTGTTTATCGAGATACACATTTTTTATTTTAATACATTGCCTACTAAGACGTCATGTCGTGAACATAAACAAAACATACTTGACGGAAGCAGTTTCTACAATAGTACAAAACATTATCACAGACACAGTGCGAAAATGTACAATTGTGGAGCTTTCTTGATTGAATGATTTTGTTGATTAAAGGGTGCCGTCGATTGCGTCATTGTCAAAACGTCAAAGGAATTCGCGCCGAACCTTCTAAGTTTAAATTCCTTAGGGGGGTATTTAAAACAATATATTATTGGCGATAAAATAATTTATTTTTCTTTTATAAATCAAGCTTTTGAATACCAAAATATATTTTTCGATGTCACAATTGTAGACTTTTTCTTGTTTCGTTAATTTGAAGGCTGGCGTCGATTGCGTCATTGTCAAAACGTCAAAGTAATTCGCGTCGAACTTGCTAAGTTTAAATTCCTTGCTTCGTTAATGACGGGTACCAATGAAAATTCACTAATGTTGGCAAGCAAAAAAGAACAAGCATGTGCTAGGCACACGGTAAATATGGGTGTGGTCTATTATCAATTTAATTCAAATCTCTCTACAATTTGACGTATCTTGAAAGTACATGCGCTCGCCGCGTCATCTATATATAACTTTTATATACCATAATATAAAACGCTTCACAATTCGCTGTGGATCGGGGAAAAAACAATACATAGGTCGAAGCAACGTATAAGTCTCAGAAAGGAAAGTTTTGGAAAAAAGTAGCGACTTATCGGCGGCGAAATACTGTAGTTATATATTCCTGAGATAGTGCAAGACCAAGTCAAACTGACGAATACTCTTTGGCAACTGCAACGGACAAAGAGGCTGGTGTTCAATTTAGAACTTTCATATTAGCAGTAAATTTTTTGTTTTACTTGATAGAGGTAACCTTTTCCACTTCTTGCCCCAAATCAGAGACCTGAAACATGTCTGATTTCAACATTTTTGATTGAGCTTTTTTTGTAGAGCTCGAATTGTTCTCATATATAAAAATTCAATATTGTTCTATAGTCCTAAATGAACAAGTCACAAATTAATCTGTATGAAGTTTGTCCTGTTGAATCAAAATAAAGTTAGTCATGCTTTGTCATCATGAATTTTCTTGTCAAATTATGCAAAATTAATATTTATCTGCAGAGTGATGTCAAAGTTTCCAGTTTCTGGATTAGAGCATAATTATTGTCGAAATCCTGATGGTGAAGACAGACCATGGTGTTATACAAATGATCCTGATATAAGATGGGAATTTTGTCCTATATCTCTATGTTCAGGTTTGTATTTCATTGATGTTTTGATGGTATGATTTGAAACTATAGAGAAAAAACAACAAATGACGAATGTATTTATTGCCAGTTAACATTTTAAAAGTTTTATATCTGCGTTCTGATCGGAAATGGAAACTTGTCAATTTTTAGAATATATAAACTTCTGTACTTCAATGCCTTCATACTGCGATTCCAACCATATTGAATTTCATTTCTGCACATTGTTGGAAGTATAACAAATTATAATGGTTCTTTTTTAAAATACCTGGTGCTATGAAAATTTTTTTGTGTGATGTTATTGGTTTCTGAGTCCCAAATTTTTGCTTGAGAAACTTTTACATATTTAATGTTGAACATTTAGAAAGAAAAAATGTTGGTCAGCATCAAGTAATCCTATATCTTTCAAGTATATTATTCCACACATGCAAAATGAGTGATTCTATATTAAGATAAAAACATGTACTGCCTGAAAAGTCTTACACAAATTGCTTTTCGGTTTATCACTACATCAGTTTGAAGAATGTTACTGTGACGAAGTTACTACGTTGTGTAGATTTTTCCAACAATTGATCCGTTTGTTAACTATTATTCAACAAGCGACACCTTGAGAAGCAATTCTTGAGCAAATCATTTTGCTAGGTATTTAAGCAAATATTTCAACGGTTTTGCAGATAGAAATTGAAGTATATACTGAAATCAAAATCATCCTCATTTACATGATGAGGTACTCTGTCTTTTAAGTTCATCTATACAGAATAGTTACACACCGAATCATGGTTTCATATTGGGGAACTACCAAAATATCACACAACATTATTTGGGTGACTTGAGTTGGCTTGATTTTTATCACATTCAATAATTTTTACCAATGATACCCCCTTATTCAGAATTTTTATTAAGGATTTATTGCAGGAGTAAAAAAACAGGCACAGTAAAAGCTGGCAGGATATTTTTTTTTTAAATTCACTCTGAAAGCAGCTCCCAAAGAGAACCGACCAACAGCCACTCAATAGCAAAGAGCTACTAAAAGATGTAGTGCCAGCAACTGCACTCTAAATGGAAAATTTTATGCCACAATTTTTTATTGTTGTCTGAAACATTCATGTAGTTTTCTTCCTGTGAACAAAATAACGTTAAACTAGCTGCACTGCTCTTTCATAGTAGTGATGATAATTTTGAGACTTTTTTTGTTGTATTTGATCAAAATTGAGTTATAGTAATATTTTTATACTAATATTTTATATCGATAAAAAATTGTTCACAACACAGTCATATGTAACAAGAAAATATTTCGGAGGTATTTTAATCATGATGATCATACTTACCTGAACATTATGCATAGTAATGCATTCAGTGGATAGTGCCTTACATGACAAAATCATCGGTTTCGTACTTCACATCGATGATATATATTTCATGACACCTTCTGTCTTTATCTGCTCTTTTTTGTTTTTCTCTGATTTTGTTCCACCTCAATAAAATGTTGTCTGTCCTGTAGGTGCTGGAATTGCTGTAACATATTTTCTGCATCATAAGAAGGAAACAGAGAAGTAGTAGATGGTTTTATGATCATTCAGGACAGATACCGCCTCATTTCATTATAGCAACTTATTCAAGAGATGTTTTTCGCTTAGAGTGCAGTTGCTGCTACTACATTTTGAAGTAACTCGGAGTGAATTACAATAAAAAATTAATTTATTTATCAAATAATAATTTTTTTTGTATTCAATCTCATTGTTAGGTTTTAATTTTTAGAAATTAATATTAACATAAACTTTGCTAATATGTATATATATCAACTTTTCCAGACAAACCAACTGTGCCTTCACCAACAGGTTCCTGGAGGAGAGATCAAACAGCATATGTTGATCCAAATCAATCTCTTATAGGTGAAAAGTGAAGAAATATTAGCATTTAGCGAAATATTTTGAAAGCCTACTTTGAGTGAAGCTTGTTCAATTCTGTTGAATACACCAATTCTAGTCAACTAATTCTTAATAAAAAATATCATTGTTTATGTATTTTTAGAAATACTCAAAAATTTTGTAGTTTCTTGCATGCAATACTTGATGACTTTCAGGATTCAGATCAAAGGGAAATTTGTGGAAATTAAGATAACATTAATGTGAACTCACTAAATACTACCATAGCCATACAATTACACATCAAATCAATATGAAGTTTTCATTTTTTGACAGTATCTGGACAAATTTCTTCATGGATGACTTTAAAAATCCTAGTTGAATTCTAGACAGCTTTGTTTCATAAACATTGTCTTCACATTATTTATTCATGACAGTTTCTTTTTCGATTTTTGGTGAAAATTGGTTCCCAAAATTAAGGAAGGGCAAAATAAACTGCTAGTAGTAAATCAAGGTAATTTTTGAGAAAGATTCTGAGCTCTATAGTACGTCCTTTTGTTAATTGAGTTTGTATGACTTTATTCAAATCAAACTTCAACGTGATGTTATTAGAATGCAGATTATGGGGCAAAAACTTTTTTGGGGAAAATAAATTTAATAATTACAGTAAATCAGATATCAAAGACTGAGAAGTATTCAGTTTACTGAATATCTCAATCGAAAATCAAAAAAACTACCCCTCTGCCAGCAGATTTCTGGGAAACAGATCAAACATTAAATGTTTATCCGACTCAATCTTACAGAAGTGAAAAATTATGAGAAGACTTCTCTTGAGTGATACTGGCATGCAAATTCAATTTTAAAATATATATGCAATCTGTTTATTGTCCTATTAATTTTTTTAACATCAAATTATTTTATTTTCACTTATATTAAATTTTTACTCCAAGTCAGGAAATGAAGTTGTGAAATGTGATATGATCATCATTGATACGTTTTTTAGAATTTTTTATGTTGCTTTCTTTTTTCCTTTTAAAATAAAACAATATGCTTTGCACAGGATACACAGCTGCATATGGAGGATCAACTCAATCATACACTACCAGGGGATATAAACAAGGTAAAACTGTTCGGCATTTTATAATGCAATTATCTCAGTAAACATGTATTTCATAAACCAATGATGAAGAAAATGCTTTCTATTTTGCTACTCTATCCATATTCCATTTCTGTATTTTAATTATATGAATTTATTATTCCTTTCAAAGTAATACACAAGTTTCTTTTCTGTGTTTTCCTTATTTTCAACTGCCTACATTGCTGACAATCTGACTGACAATCTGTTCATTCACTCGTAGGGCTCTATTGAATTTGACTTTAATATGAGTCAGAATTATTACCAAGTTCTTGGATTTGTTTTTCAATTTATTGTTGGATTCTCCACTTGCACTTTCATTCTTTAATACAATTATTTAGGAACTACTTATGACAGATTAACACGATCCTATGTCACCAGAAGATACAACCCAGGTAACAGTATAATATTTCTCTATCACAATTTCTCGATTTAATTTGAAAAAGCGTCGTTCAAATCAAAGCAATGCAATCAGCAAATGATTCATATTCTTGTAGCATGGGTGAAAGCAGCACCCAATATGGGACATTTAATGATCACTAAATCTGCAAAGAATTAGTACAAATATAGTACCACCAACTGCACTCCTAAGCAAAAATATTCAAAATGGAACTGGACCACCATGGTAAAAACATTGAGTGGTATCTACCCTGGGTGATATTAAAACAAATTACCACTTCATATTTTCCTTTTAGTTGACTCTTACAACAGGCATTAAACACTTTTAATTTGTAATTGTGACAAGTTTGGCAGGAAATACATCAGGACTATTCTAAAGTCTGTACCTACAAGATGTTATATTCAGCACTTTAAGTTGAAATAGCACAAGGGTCAAGAAAACTTCTTATGAACTTTCATAAATTCTAGTACACAAAAAAACTGAAATAGTTTTATAAACTTGATTAATAATAATGTCTTCCCATGGCTTTTCAACATAATAAACATATATTATAGAAATTCCATTTTTAAACATTTTTGTGATGGATTTTTTTGTAATTTTCAATCCATTTTCTGACTAATTGAATTTTTAAACTATTGAAAACATTTTTCAGGAACTACAGCTGCTTATGGAAGATCAACACGGTCATATGTAACAAGGAGATACTTTACAGGTATATCAACCTAATAATTATACTCACTTCAAGTTTAAGCCAAATTGTACTTTATAAAACTTCGGTAATCGAAACATGATTATGTTCTTAAATTTGAAAGCAACTCTGCTCAGTTGCTCTTGCTACATTTTGTAAAAGTTTATTTCACACTTGTTTAGTAGATAATTATGTAGCTTCTACACATATGTGACTAATTAGACATCATAATCACCATTGTAGACCCTCAGTCCTGATAAACTGGCTATCAAAATTAATAAATTAGTTGAAAATGTGGGTTGCCACCCTCAAATTCAAAAGTCGAATTGATTCAGACACATATGTGATTCCAACGATTTACACATCTAAATTCTGTGATTTATTGTCTTTTGTAAAGGTTTCAACAGAAAATGTTATTGAATATGTTGTGGTATTTCACACTTTTTTAATGATATTATTTTTAAATAAATTATTTCAAGAAAATCGGCTTTTGAATCTTATCATTATACTTTTAAATTATGAATTTGAAACTGAATGTATGTAGAGATTCAATCATGGTTACAATACCCTGTTTACATTTGTTTTTATACACTCTTGACCTACAAATCTGAAAAGTTCCAGCTATTCAAACAAATACAAAATTTGTTTTTATTTTTATTAATACCAAAGATAATACTGATACTGAAAATATGCTAGTTTGTGAGCTTTCAATGTAAATTTTATCTATATCGGGTGCAATTCTAACATAATGCCAGCCGTCATTCTCTAGATCAGGGTTTCCCAAAGTGGGGTCCGTGGACCCCTGGGGGTCCGCAAAGACTGCACAGAGGGTCCCTGACTATATGACAAAAGGGAAAAAACATGCTTGACATTGTACGGTGCCGTACGCCCATTGTCGCAGATGAATACCACTGTGATTCATTACTAAAATAAATTATTTGAAGAATGTTAGGTCTTGTCAATCTTAAATATTTAAAATGAATTAGAACGTCTTAGTAGTTGCTCCATCTTAAAAATTGTATTCGACGTCTGTGACGCAACAATTAATTGTATAGGGTGTATGTTTGTCAGGAATGTTTGCTGTATAGTTACAAAGCTAAACTGTTTACCGGTCAGCTACCTGTAAGTCTATGTAGTCCGAGCATTAAAAAAGATAACCCAATAGGTGATCAGGTCATGAAGTTTCAATTTTTGTACGAATTGGCCTTAGGCCTAGCTTAATAAGCGGCTAAAGCGATAGCGTGTTGCAAAAGTTTGTGCAGAAATAAATTTGTCAAATGTGTACCTGTAGTCAGCTGCAGTTCCACCTCTGCGATTTTTCTAGTATCAAGACTGACATGGATATTTTTTACAAATATGAAGACAAAATACCGGTCCAGACTTTTCATAGACTCTGAATTGCGAGTTTGCTTGTCAACTCCAAGAATTGACAAGTTGTGTAGTAATAAGCAACCCCTTTTATCCCATTGTCATTTCGATAAACAAACATGATTAAGTGTTACTTTATTTTGTATTAACCTTTATCGCTGGTTAGGTGGAAAATTAATGCGACATAAGATTGGAGTCCGCGAATCACTACATTGACAAATAGGGGTCCATTGCCCAAAAAGTTTGGGAAACCCTGCTCTAGATGGATGTTTTACAGTTTATAATGCGTTTTAAAGACGTAATTTAGTTCATTGTAATCGAAAAAAGTCTATTTTTTCATTCTTCTAGTTGTGTTTCGCATTAATATATATATATTGTTGATAGTTATTTTTCATTTTCAAACCTCATTGTCAGTTTGACCTATATCATTTTTACTAGGTAAAACAACTGCTCCTCTGCCAACAGATTCCTGGAAAAAAGATCACACAGCATATGTTCATCCAACCCAATCTCATAGAGGTGAGAATTGAAATAATTTGTTCAGAACAGATAAAATATATTGAAAGCTCACTTTGCTTGAAACTAAGATACGATAACATTTTCACCCTGTGGAAGAAGAAAGTTGATACTACAGCTTAGGTATATGAAGAACCAAGCCTCTTGTTTAATTACTGAATTGAAGCCGACGATAGAGCTGTTAACCTGAGATTCCTTTATATTTTCTGTGCATGGATAGGGGGTGTTGGGAGGCAGTTATACGAATGGCTATGAGCCAGTACGGTGTTCAGGGAATCCTCTGGAACATACTTTTTGTGGCAATATTTAAATGTTTGTGATACTGAACAGGACAATTAGAAATAATAAGTTCGATGTGATACCTTTTCAGAGCAGTGGATAGGGTTTATTCTGTGCATAATCATTGTTATTAGGTGCTTGGTAAAAATGTAAGGTATATGCTTTTAACTGTGTATCCCTAATCATCCTGTGTTCCAATCCAATGAAGGATGATTTAAGCGAGAGGATTGCGGGATGTCTCATCAGCGCACGGTGTTTCACGTAATTGCAAGTTACACTTTCTGCCACCACCCACATTGCTTGTGTTGCTTTATTTTTTTCATTTAAAATAAAATACTATAATTTTGTTGGATTCTCTACTTGCACTTTAATTCTTCAATACAATTATTTAGGAACTACTTATGACAGATTAACACGATCCTATGTCACCAGAAGATACAACCCAGGTAACAGTGTAAAAGTTCTCTATTACAATTTCTCGGTTTAATTTGAAAAAGCGTCATTTGCATCAAAGCAATGCAATCAGCAAATGATTCATATTCTTGTAGCATGGGTGAAAGCAGCACCCAATATGGGACATTTAATGATCACTAAATCTGCAAAGAACTAGTACAAATATAGTACCACCAACTGCACTCTTACGCAAAAATATTCAAAATGGAACTGGACCACCATGGTAAAAACATTGAGTGGTATCTACCCTGGGTGATAATAAACAAATAACCACTTCGTAGTTTCCTTTTAGTTGACTCTTATTGCAGGCAATAAACACTTTTAATTTGTAATTGTGACAAGTTTGGCAGGAAATACATCAGGACTATTCTAAAGTTTGTACCTACAAGATCTTATATTCAGCACTTTAAGTTGAAATAGCACAAGGGTCAAGAAAACATCTTATGAACTTTTATAAATTCTAGTACACAACAAAACTGAAATAGTTTTATAAAATTGATCAATAATAATGTCTTCCCATGGCTTTTCAACATAATAAACATATATTATAGAAGTTCTATTTTTAAATATTATTGTGATGGGTTTTTTGATTATATTCAAGGCATTTTCTGACTAACTGAATTTTTAAACTATTGAAAACATTTTTCAGGAACTACAGCTGCTTATGGAAGATCAACACGGTCATATGTAACAAGGAGATACTTTACAGGTATTTCCACCTAATAATTATAGTAACTTCAAGTCTTAGCCAAATTATACCTTATAAAACTTCAGTGATCGAAACATGATTATTGTCTAAAATTTGAAAGCAACTTTGCTCAGTTGCTCATTTTGTGAAAGTACTTTTCACACTTGTTTAGTAGATAATTATGTATCTTCTACACATTTGTGACAAATTAGACATCATAATCCTAATTATAGACCCTCAGTCCTGATAAGCTGGCTATCAACATTAATAAATTAGTTGAAAATGTGGGTTGCCACCCTCAAATTCAAAAGTCGAATTTATTCAGACACATATGTGATTCCAACGATTTAAATATCTAAATTCTGTGATTTGTTGTCTTTAATTAGGGTTTCCACCGAAAATGTTATTGAATATGTTATGGTATTTCACACTTTTTTTAACAATATTATTTTTGAATAAATTATTTTAAAAAAATCGGCTCTTGAATCTTATCATTATACTTTTTAATTATGAATTTGAAACTGAATGTATGTAGGGGTTCCACCAAGGTTGCAATTCCCTGTTTACATTTGTTATAATACGCAATATATCTTTTGTTTTTATACACTCTTGACCTACAAATCTGAAAAGTTCCAGCTACTCAAACAAATACAAAATTTGTTTTCATTTTTATCAATACCAAAGATGATACTGATACTGAAAATATGCCATTTTGTGAGCTTTCAATGTAAATTTTATCTATATTGGGTGCAATTCTAACATAATGCCAGCCGTCATTCTCTAGATCAGGGATTCCCAAAGTGGGGTCCGCGGACCCCTGGGTGTTCGCAAAGACTACACAGGGGGTCCCTGACTATATGACAAAACGGAGAAAACATGCTTGACATTGTACGGTGCCGTACGTCCATTGTCGCAGATGAATACCACTGTGATTCGTTACTAAAATAAATTATTTGAAGAATGTTAGGTCTTGTCAATCTTAAATATTTAAAATGAATTAGCACATCTTGGTAGTTGCTCTATCTTAAAAATTGTATTCGGCGTCTGTGACGCAACAATAAATTGTACATGATGTATGTTTGTCAGGAATGTTTGCTGTATAGTTACAAGGCTAAACTGTTTACCAGTTAGCTACCTGTAAGTCTATATAGTCCGAGCATTAAAAAAGATAACCCAATAGGTGATCAGGTCATGAAGTTTCAATTTTTGTACGAATTGGCCTTAGGCCTAGCTTAATAAGCGGCTAAAGCGATAGATAGCCTGTTGCAAAAGTTTGTGCAGAAATAAATTTGTCAAATGTGTACCGGTAGTCAGCTGCAGTGCCACCTCTGCGATATTTCTAGTATCAAGACTGATATACAAAAATATCATGTTCTCATTCCACAGAAATAAAAATTTATTGTAAGCTTTAGTTAGAACATATTCTAACTTCTTCAGACAAGATTAAAGGCAATCAAGACTGACATGGATATTTTTTACAAATATAAAGACAAAATACCGGTCCAGACTTTTCACAGACTCTGAATTGCGAGTTTGCTTGTCAACTCCAAGTTGTGTAGTAATAACCATTCATCCCATTGTTCTTTCGATTAATTAACATGATTAAGTGTTACTTTATTTTGTATTAACCTTTATCGCTGGTTAGGTGGAAAGTTAATGCGAAAAAAATTGGGGTCCGCGAATCACTACATTGACAAATAGGGGTCCATTGCCCAAGGAGTTTGGGAAACCCTGCTCTAGATGGATGTTTTACAGTTTATATTGTGTTTTGAAGACGTAATTTAGTTCATTGTAATCGAAAAAAGTCTATTTTTTCATGCTTCTAGTTTTGTTTCACATAACTATATATATATATATTGTTGATAGTTTTTTTCTTTTTCAAACCTCATTGTCAGTTTGACTTATATCATTTTTACTAGGTAAAACAACTGCTCCTCTGCCAACAGATTCCTGGAATAAAGATCAAACAGCATATGTTCATCCAACCCAATCTCATAGAGGTGAGAATTGAAATAATTTGTTCAGAACAGAAAAAAATATTTTGAAAGCTCACTTTGCTTGAAACTAAGATACGATAACATTTTCACCCTGTGGAAGAAGAAAGTTGATACTACAGCTTAAGCATATGAAGAACCAGGCCTCTTGTTTAATTACTAAATTGAAGCCGACGATAGAGCTGTTAACCTGAGATTCCTTTATATTTTCTGTGCATGGATAGGTGTTGGTGGGAGGCAGTTATGCAAATGACTATTTGCCAGCAAGGTGTACAGGAAATCCTCTATAACATACTTTTTGCGACAATATTTAAACGTTTCTGATACTGAACAGGACAATTAGAAATGATTAGCTCGATGTGATACCTTTTCAGAGCAGTGGATAGGGTTTATTCTGTGCATAATCTGTGTTATTAGGTGCTTGGTAAAAATGTAAGATATATGCTTTTAACTGCGCATCCCTAATCATTCTGTGTTCCAATCCAATGAAGGATGATTTAAGCGAGAAAAAATAAGAAATTATCACCTAGTTGTTAGATTTCAATTTTTTTTATGCAACTGCGTTATTTCTAACAATTCGAACGAGTAAAAATAATCTGTGCTTCAGATACTACAGGTGCTTATGATAGATCAACACGGTCATATGATACCAGAAGATATTACCCAGGTAAACAGTTTCACAAAGCAATGCTAGCAAGCGATACAGATTTTAGTATTGGGATATAAAAAATTCTTAGATGTCTAAAAATTTGAATAACTATTAGTCAAATTCTTTTTTTAATGGTCTATAGTGATACTGAAGTTGGTTCTTGTGATATCATAAACAGTTTTTTTTTATTAAAATGTTGAAAGAGTTGGGTAGACAGTTGGCACGCAGTGAGATCTTTGATTCACATGATCACAATACATTTTTATTAGTGGTGCTTAAGAGTCTTTGTAGTGACTGGAATTTCATCACTTCTGTTGAAATGTGATGATTCGAAATTTATATGATCTACAATGAAGAACAATACGACTGGTCATGGTCAAGATAAATCTCCCCTATATTGACTGCAAAAAGTGATTTTAATGACTAAAGTTAATTTTTTGTTTTATATCACTATGATTTATGACCTTGATTTTAAACAAAATCTCAACGATTACCCGTATTCTATTCCACATTCAGAAAATCTCGTTTTAGTAGGTGAATCAAATATATCAGCAATAATGATGCTTTTTTGATTTTAATAATAATAATAATAACCTGTATTAATATACTTAGTCAGTTTCAATATAGGGAAAATGCTTTATGATTTTTCAAAATATTTAAAATCATATAAAATGCAACCATCAAACACATTGTTTAGGAACTACTGCAGCTTACGGAAAATCTACACATTCATACGTAACTAGGAGATATGTTACAGGTATGTTATTCTGATGAATATATTATCTTTCATACTTATATGTAAAAATGAAATGTATTTGTGGAGGGCACTTTACATAAAAAATGTTTGCCGTGGTCCTTTATTTATATCCTTTTATATGTATTTTATTGATTTCTTCATTTATGATATATTTTTTTAATATGAATAAACTATTTTCCTAGTATGCATACTTTTAGTATTTCATAAATAATCTTTGATGCATAAGTTTTTATTTTCTACATTATTTTTAGAATACCTTACATATTTTTTTCTTGTTCTAGGCAAAACAATGGCTCCTTCTGCTACAGGATCCTGGACAACAAAGCAAACATATGTTGCTACAACGAACCTATACAAAGGTTTTTTTAAGTTAATTTTTCGATATTTTTAAGATAATTATTTATGGATAAATTGCAGATAAATATACAAGGTTCAGATAGGTCTCGTGATAATATTAAAATGAATAAAAATATTTTTTTAAAACATTCAGTTATTTTATCTACACTGTGTTCAGTGATTTTCAACTGAATAATTTCTCATTAATAATGCTCACCAGCATGATCTATATACAATCATCAATGAATTACAGTGAAATCTTTCTTATATAAACAGAGCCTAGATTGTTGCAATGTTTAAATTATCGACAGCAAAACTTTTTTCCAATGCGTATGAAATATTTTGTTTCTTAATTATTCCATTCGAGCTTGCTAAAATTGAATGAATGAAGCTTTAGACTCGTTACCTTTATTTGAGCCAGGGTTTATTTCAATGCATAATCATGTGAAGATGTTTTTTTCTAGATGAATGCTATAATGCCAGTGACAATGGTGCAGGTTATAGAGGCATTATATCAACTACTGTGACTGGTAAGACATGCCAAAGATGGGATTTGCAAGAACCTCATCAGCATACCAGGTTTGTACACAAAAAAATTCTACAATTCAAGTGTTTCAAAAACGATAAACTTTGATATTGAATTGATATTTTTTAATAATTACTTTTCAAAACTCATTCGCCAATTTCTGAGACTATGTTTAAGATTTTTTATACTCTTTTTAATTTTAGTCATCATTACATACAAAAATGAGACTGAATGGAAAATAAAATAAAATTGGTACTTTTTATCTGTTCAGTCCAATTTACCTTATGAAATAAAAATTGGTATTACCGTATCTGACTTTAAGTAACAAATTACGTTTCCATCCATATTACATAACCTACAAACCTACAATGACTTTAATTTGTATTGTGTATGAGATAAAGTGAATCTTTTTTGCAGGTAATATTTTTTTTATATTTTCATGCTTAGAACACCAGAAAGATTTCCCAGATCAGATTTGAAAAATAATTATTGTCGAAATCCAGATGGGGATTATGCACCTTGGTGTTACACAACTGATGCTAGTTCGCGATGGGAATTTTGTCAAATTTCATTCTGTTCGGTGTTTGAATCAGATGGTAAAATATTCTCACTTTTATCATTTTCTTAAAAAATAAGAATTAATTCTCTCTTCGTTATTGCATGATTGGGGCATGTTGTTGTATGTAGTTTTGTCTAGATTTCAATATCCTCATGAAAAAAATTTCCATACATATAATCAATGTATATGTAATATTTATAAGCCATGATGTAGATTTAAATTATTTAGTGTGACTTTTTGATAATCTGAGTATGTAGAGTTTGCAGAGAATGTTGTTTTTGTATGACAGCAGTTAAAAATGTTTATCTCATTTAGCAGTTCAGCATCAGTAGGAGTTTAACATTAAAAAAGTACTTTCATATGTTGATCTGCTGATTGTCATGTGTTAAAAGAACACATTTTATTTTTTGCTTATAATATCACACTTCTTGTCAGTACTGATTGTTTTTCTTATCATGAGTAGTAGTATGTAGGCAAAATTCAGAATTTACAGAATTTGCAATCTAGTTTCAACCAAGATTCCTTATTTTACGAATTTTTATTACCGGCACTTGTTTTATCTTTCTCCATCTGCATATTGTTCCTGATATCATTCTTTTGTTTTAGAAACAACAATGATTCCGTCACCAAAAACTCAAGAAAGTTATACATTTACTCCTAATCTCTTAATATCAGAAGGTAGCAATGATTTCGATATCCTCGTGAAAAAAAATTACGTACAAATAACCATTGTATATGTAATATTTAAAGGCCATGATGTAGTTTTAAATAAATTATTGTAACTTTTTGATAATCTGATTATGTAGAGTTTGCAGAGAATTGTGTTTTTGCATGACAGCAGTTAAAAATGTTTATCTTATTTAGCAGTTTAGCATCAGTAGGAGTCTAACTTTAAAAAAGTACTTTCATATGTTGAGGTGCTAATTGTCATTTGTTAAAAGAACATATTTTATTTTTTGCTTGTAATATCACACTTCTTGTCAGTACTGATTGTTTTCATTATCATGAGTAGTAGTATGTAGTGAAATAAAATAACTGTACAAATACAAATCCAAACCTGGAAGCTGGCAAAATTCAGACTTTACAGAATTTGCAATTTAGTTTCAACTAAGATTCCTTATTTTATGAATTTTTATTACCGGCACTTGTTTTATCTTTCTCCATCTGTATATTGTTCCTGATATCATTCTTTTGTTTTAGAAACAACAATGAACAACCAACCAAAAACTCAAGAAAGTTATACATTTACTTCTAATCTCTCTATATCAGGAATGGAAGGTAACAATACAAAATATAATGTATGCATAAATAATGTATATTTAAACTTTTTTCGCAATCATATCATTCTTGAATGTTTTATATACTATTGATTCTATTGACTCAACAATAGCGATAATAATAAAGTTTTAATTTGGAAGGTAAAGTGCAGACTATTGCAACCATTTTATTGGCTTTTGTTTTATGTTTAGACGATTGCTATAATGAATCTGACAGCGGGGCAAATTATCGAGGTTTTGTATCTGTGACTGTCAGTGGTCGAACATGTCAGAGATGGGATTCACAAACACCTCATGAACATACCAGGTAACATTGAGACTCGATTCGGCATCATTTGAGGAAATGAACTCAATTATCAATACATACATGGGATGTATTTTAAAAAAACATGTCTGGTGATATAATGCCTCTTTCAAAGTGACTCATTTAAAGGAGTTGTATAGAATTTTCTATCATAGGTGTATTTTGAGGCTATTAAGAATTGGGGTACCCATTTAGTCCAATCTGTAAAGCATTGGAAATACACATCTCTGATCATCATGACGCAGGTTTGAATCCCATCAGGAATGATGAATATATGCGAGAGGTCTGCTGGTTCACGTAAGCACTGCTGATGGCTTTCTCTGCCAACCAGGTCAGTGCACAGGAAAAATGAGAAATATGATGAGCTATAAAAAAACTCCTCCCTGTTTCAGAACTGGTACTGGGTATCTGCATGAGAAGTTGTGGCTCGCCATATGATTAAGCTGTGTATTCTGCTTTTTTCTTGCCCAGGATAAAAAAATTAAAACCATGATTATCTAGTTTTGAATTTGTAACTAAGAAGTAAGTAGGTAAAAAAATTACATTTGTATTCAATAAATTATTAGTGTACAAAATTTGGCATTCTAAAATGCCAAATAAAAAGTCACTGATAAATGCAAATTTTTCTATCTGACAATTAATATTCTTCAGAGTTGCTGTAAGATATCCATTGTCAGGCTTGGATGAAAACTATTGTAGAAATCCTGATTTCGATGACAAACCATGGTGTTATACAACTGATCCAAGCAAACGATGGGAATATTGTGAAGTCGATCAATGTCCAGGTAGCTGTTTTATGTGTGAATTTTGTTTCATAAAAACACCAGGAATTCTCGTACCTTGTGCTTAATTCAGAATGTTTTATTATAGACCCAATGTTTTGTTGAGTCATACATTCTAAGCTTTTTTAATTAATATTTCAAATTTGGACATTTGCATTTTGGAATATATAAAAATATAATATATTTTACACATCAAATAATATTTTCTTTTTTCAGCTACAACACTGCCTCCTATGACTTTTCCTATCAAACTTGGTAAGTAATAAACTACAGAGTAAATAAATCCCTACTGGTGCATACAGATTGGGGTCTCAAATTTTCGTTTACATATACATACATATTTTATTTGGACTTCTCCCCAAAAATAGTGATAAATAGCAATATACAGACAATACGCAGCCACAACAAAAAATACACTAAACCAAGTTTTGGATTTTATTTCTACAAATAGGTTTCATAATTATTATAAAAATGATCCCTGTAAACAAATGGAATCAATCATGACAGCCTGTCTTGTAATCCTGTTTTGATCCCTGCCTGTTACTCATGAATCCTTTGTGGTGGGATATTTTTAGTTCATTACCAAGATCAAGGAAACTTTCATTATAAATGAATACCACGTCCAAATTGCTATCGCCATCTGACACAGTAAAAACATTTTCAACTTATTTAAAGTGATTAGTGTGAATGGTAACATTTGACGTGATGCTTGACGTACATCGTGTTTCGACTAGTCCTGTGTGCAGAAGCTTCAAAAAATCATAGTTGCAGCTGGAAATATTCTCATAATTTTCTACTATATTTTTCTTTTAAATAAATGCATAATTTAAGGTTCCTCTCAATTGTTCTAGTTAAAAATTGAAAGTTAAAATCTTGGTCTAAGTTTTGAGATTCCATTCATGTATTCAGTGAGGTCACACAAAGTAAATACTACTCATTGCACTCTACTATGGCAGTCATTACAGTTCTGTGTAGAATGTTTTCTATGATTCCCAAAATTTTGACTTTCATCTCTTCTTTTTTTTATTTCTCCATATGCATCTAATAGAGTCATGTTCCCAACATTTCTGAACAATTTCAGGTGATTGTTACAAATCTGCGGATTATGGCATGAGTTATAGAGGTTCTGTTGCCGTTACAACAACTGGAAGAACATGTCAGAGATGGGATTCACAAACACCTCATGAACATACAAGGTAGCATGATATGGAAAAGATTGTTTCATAGTTGTATTTTTAATGCCAACATACATTTTTAGAATGTTTTTATCTCCTTTTAATTTTAATTTGAGATACTTTTTTTTGTTATATATTCATTCCATGAAATCCTTTCATCCCTGTTACCACAAAAATGCAACAAGCCAATCAGAAAGTTTATTTTGTCAAGCATGTGCCACAGTGTGTCCCATCAGTCACCCGCACCTAACAAAATGTTTTTTGGCAAGATTTTTCCGACTGGAAATATAGAGATTTTCCGCATATTTCTGAATGTGTGGATAAACAGTGAGTTTCATCCACTTCTTGTGCTAAAGATCACATTATCAAATTTTAAAATTGCGAGAAAAAAATGTGGTAATGAATAAAATATAAGTGAAATATTCAATAAAAATATTTGAATGATTTATCAGTTATAAAAATTACAGAAATACCAGAATTTGTCACATTGTTATAACCATGTATTTTGTTGCTTTGCAGAACAACAGATAGATTCCCGACAGCTGGCCTGGAAGACAATTATTGCAGAAATCCTGATAATGATGCAAAACCATGGTGTTATACAACTGATGGCAGTGTTAGATGGGAATATTGCCAGGTTCCTGAATGCGGAGAAATAGGTAGTAATTATCATGTATTTACAGAAGTTCAATCTATCAAGCAATCATGACTAAATGTAAATCATGAAAATTGGTACTTTCAAATCGCAGTATGATGAAGGATTTCATGCAAATGATTGAACATTCTATAATATTCTAGCAGATCCACATGGCATTTCCTGTTCTAAATGTGCACACTTTTATTATGATATGATAGTTTAAATGAACATTGGCAGGCACTGTAATATGTTTGATTCACAATGCATAATTTCAAAAAAAAATATGATGAGATTGCAAGCTTGCTGGTACTCATTTTTTTTCTGTTTTGTTTGAAATATCTTGAAGAAGAAGTGTTTTTTGCAAGCTATAAAAAGTAAACAAACCTTGTGATAGGATCTATATAAACTAATGTATGGTTTTCTTGCTTCCCCTTAGTCTATTTTACCATCATAAATATTCATATATATAAATTGATATCATATATATAAAGTGGGAGAACAGTATTCATTATTTTTGCATATTTTATACTAAATAATAAATATTGAGGGCTAGAATTTTTTAAAAATTGACTGTGAGTAAGGTAGGAAGCAATATACTAAAGGAGCTGAGTAGTGGCTACCGAAATGGCATGAGCAGAGATGGAGAGTGTTCACTTCACTCTCAGAAACACCTTTTGTATTTTTTCACTCAGATAAGCCTGCTACAGCTCAACCTGTGACATCAGTGAAAGATGCAACAATTGCAACAACCGATCTTTACCAAGGTTTGAGATCTTATTTTCCAAAATGATTAAATACTGTTATGTAAATGGGAATAACTTAAAATATCACATTTGTTCCAGTCTTTTCACTTTAATCTTTTGCAGACAAAGATGGTAAATGAATCAGAAGTTGAGATTGTTTGTTATTTTATGAACATCATAGATGGATCAAAGCGAGATATGTTGCTATTGTTCATTTACCAATTACCTTTTCTTTTCTTTGAAATATCTTCGTATTTTTACTCTCAGAAAAACCTTCTACACCTCAACCTATGCCACCAGTGAAAGAATCAACAATTATTGCAACAACTAATATTTACCAAGGTTTGAAATCTTTCTTCCCTATATGAATAATTCACAAACTTCGTGAAGTATACAATATCAATGAAATGCAACCAATATTTTAAAAAAAAAATAATATTTTGTGATGAATATTTAGAGCTGAACTTTTTGAGATTTGTGTGTGTGCCTAAAATGTGCCTAAACTCACTTTCATGTTTAATTCCACATCAATCAGACGAATTAAATGATTCAATTTATTACTTGTTTTTATGTTTTAGATATTGCTTCTGCAACTATGATATGTGCATACCCGGTTATGCAGAAAACATGATTCAGATATATTCTGATGCAAATCTATATTTCGACTTTTCATAATGAGGTTTTTGAATCTCCTAGTTTCTTAATCTTCCCTGGAATTTTTAGTGCTATATAAATAAAAACATCCGGTGTAATTTCTAAGATTTTTGTGTTCAGGGGACGTCCTTTAATTTGGGACAGGGCTAATTGCGCACTTCATGAAATTTAATGAACTTCATTTCAAGTATATATTTTTTTCAACAGAGACGCATTCCACGTGTTCTGATTGGACCTTTGATTTAGCATTTTTGTTGGATGTATCACGACCAACTACATTCAGATCATCTCGTTACTACACAAGAATAAACCAACTTCTAAATAATGTTATGTCTGCAATTCTATTAAATAATAGAACAAACGTTGCTGTCTATCAATTTTCACGCAGGTAATGGGATTTTAGAAAAATCGGCATTCAAGTATCATCATTACAAAGTTTTGGAAATCAAGCAATTTTATTCAGAGATTCCAAGTTGAAGTTAACTTTCTTATATTTTTCATGTAAAATGTGAATAAAAAGAGGCCTTTATTTTGTTCCAATTGAAGCTGAGGAATTTTGGTATCGTACTGAATAGTTTCATTAAATTAGAAAAACAAACAATGGCAAGTTTTGCCTTGTTTTATTGGGTTTTAATGAAACGTTCATTGTTTGAAATGGAGTTCATGCAAAGAATCCTACTTTGCCGCTGTGTTAATGCCATGCTCTTGCGTTGTTGGCTCATACTAAAAAAAACATCCAGGGCCAATACAAGTGAGTCCTAATAGCAGTTCACTTTTGTGATTCATTTCACACAAAATGTTTTTTGGTTGTTGCTGACTTTCACTTCTTTTATGTGTGATTTGTTCTGTGTCTTAACATTTCATCTAGTGTAGGAACTGGTAAGATGGAACATTTTGCCACAACTGGGGCTTACAATGACTCTCCCAGCAGCCCCTCCCATGTATTCCTTCCATTTTAATTCATCAATCTTATTCATTTTTCGTTGAAGATTGATTTTGTATCATTGTATCTGTTCATTGTCGGTTTCATCACAGCATTGCTTCTGTTCATTTTTAAATAAAACTACGAATAGGCAAATTCCATATAAAAATATTATGTTTTTAGAAATGAACTTCTGTATGATTTCGTGGATCTCTCTGTCGATGAGAACTTGTATAGACTGCAACACTTCATGGTAATTAATATTGTTGGAGAGTATAGAGTGTGACTGGAATATCAAATTAAATAGACCAGTGAATATATTTTATACCCTGTAGGTGCTGGCTTTGGAATTATTCTAGTTTTTGTTTGCTATAAGATGCATAAGATGCAAGATATAGATTGGTAGTTGCCCATGGTACAACTTTTTGCTATATTGACGATCATTAGTTTATCGCTTTTAGGTGCAACAAATCTCTGTGGGCAGTAGAAGAGAGCCTTCACAAGACAAGGCAAATTTTGATTGATCAAATGTGTTCAGGCATGGGTCTCTTATATATTATGCAATTGCAATATCTAATAGATAAGGGAACTTTTATGTCGCACTTAAATGCCTAACTGATCGTAAATGTGTTGAAAAAAATCTATATAATCGGCATACATGGCCTTCTAATTCAAAAAATTCTCCTAAACTTGCTTTGAGCAAACCTCAATAAAAAAAACTTCATTGAATATTCCTAATAAATGTTTTTTTCTTTTAGGACAACAAAGTGTCTGTTACCAGTAGGCAAGGAAGAAGAGCATTATATCATGCTATTGAAGATGCAGCAAATAAAATTAAGACTTCGTCACGTTACTCTGAAAAATGTAATGAGAAGTTAATTGTTGTCTTCACTTCTGGACCGTAAGTATATTTTCATCTTTTCAAAACCTAACAATATTTTATTCAACACTTGTGATAGAGGAAAACAGGCAATGCCAATCTTAGAATAAAAAGAAATTATTAATTCAATTAAATTATATTTTTAATTTCTCATCCATTGTTCCAGAGGCATTATGGGATCACACACAACCCTTGTATGTTAGTTGTAACAGCAAGCTAATTGTTAATAGTCTCTAAATGTGATGATAAATATTATTATTTTTGTTGTTTGTGGCAACAGAAACGAGCTTTGAAAAAATATCCAGTTAAAGGTCTGTTTCACTCAGCAGAGACAAATTGAAACTCTTTTCTTTTAATTTTTTTTTTTATCGAAATTCACTCTGAGCAAAGCCGGGAGCAGCTCCCAAAGGGAACCAACCGACGGCCACTCAATAGCAAAGAGCTGCTAAAAGATGTAATACCAGCAATTGCACTCAAAACTGAAAACATCCCAAACAGAACTAAACCATCACGGTAAAATGCAGTGAGTGGTATCTGTGCCCTGGGCAATGGTAAAGCCATCTACCACTTCTTTGTTTCCTCCTAGTTGCCTCCTATGACACACAGGAAATATGTCAGGACTATTCTGAAGCCTGTACCTACAGGGCAGGAATGTGTATGAATATATTACCAGTTAGACTGGCTCACACTCTAGTCACTAACTTGAAATGAATAATAGTATTCCCATTAGTAAAGAGCTTGCACATAGTGAATACTGTGATTATCTCCATCTCTTAATGTATTTTTACAGCGCTGCAGATGAAAGGTATGAAACTAAAGCTGCAAACATACTGACATCATCTAGGATTCCAATCCTTCTTACTGGTCTTCCACTTTCTAAAGTTCAAGAAAACGATTTCAGGGTATGTCTTTATAGTGGAAATATAGGATTATTATCAAAGATCATGTTCTCTTACTATGACTGTAGTGTAGTATAGTAGAAGTTTAGCAATACAATTGCATCTAAAAACTTAAGACATCTATAGCTTGTTGTATGGCCAACGCTAAAGAATATGCAAGTAGGTTGCGATTCCTGCTGGGACAACTATGTGCAACAAATGTGCTCAATCTCTGTAGAGAGTTTAAAGTAACAATTTGCTATGGGTTTGTTTGCGCCACAATGTCGATGGATCTTTTGCAGGATTCAAACCTGTGTCAAGTGTGCCAATATTGATGTACAAGAGCTTTTGAAACGGTATACAAACAGCTGTAGTTCGGGGGTAAGCGGCTATGAAAAAATGATCAGGCAGTAATGATGAGAAAAATTTTGAGAACCACTGCTCTAGCGTAATTCACCTTTTTCGTGAATTAGCAAACCGGGGAACACAAATCTGAATTAAGAAAGCATACAATAATTTTATGTGCTTGAATTACAATTTTTAAATCTTGAGGGCGATTGTTCTTTTTCAAAAATTGAAAAAGACATGTTTCATCTTGTTATTTTTTACTATTTGGAGTGTATCCAATACTTTTTTTAATTGCAGAGTTTCATAACACGGCTGGATGATGTTTCTCCTTATTTTTCAAATGAATTTGATGATGTGCAGGCCAAAATATTGTCTGGAATATACGACCACGTTCCTGGTAAGTTTTCTCCCAATGAAGTTTTGACACGGGTTATGAAAACATGAATAACTGATATATAACTTCTCTGATATATCTTGATCTTATATTCATGTTTGTCAAAATAACTTTTCGTGGAAATTAAATTGCTTTCATGAAAGATGATTTGATAAAACACTGCTTTATCTAATCAAGCTATAAGCTATCAAATTGTAAAAAAATGTTTGTACAATTTCAATGCACAAAAAAATCTATTCGACATGGTGTAACTTCCATACTTACAAAGAAGTTTCTCGTTTATTTTACAGCATTGAAAACATAAGAAAGTAATGTATAACACACATCGCATCAAATGATTGAGAGCCAGAGTCACTCAAAGTATATTATTAATCATAAAGAATCATAGTCGCAACATGAAGCATTTCATTGGAATTAGGCTGAATTTGATCATGTATGTCTAATATTTTTTCAAATACAAATATCATTGCACTAAACTGGCTTTGTTTGGTTCGAGTTGGGAGGTCAACCAGTATACCCGATAATGCCTAAACACTAACGCTTGGCAGTAGCAGATAGCATTGAAACATTATAATTAACATAATCAAAATCGCCACAAAAGTTATAAAAAGTTGTGCCGAAGTATTTTGCAGAGGGAACATGAAAAATATGTGTGAAAATATTAGGAAAATCTTGAAACATCAAAAACATGATCTCTTGCTGGTGTTCTTTGAAAATAATTTCAGATCAAAACTAAAATTTTCATTCATTCATGGGATGTCCCACTGTCAGTCAGTTTGTCGTTAATCATTTTTTATCAAACAATAGCTCGAGTTATGAAATATTTTCTTGTTCCACTGTCAGTTAGTTTGTCTTTAATCATTTTTTATCAAGCAATAGCTCGAGTTATGAAATATTTTCCCGTTCCACTGTCAGTTAGTTCGTCTTTAATCATTTTTTATCAAGCAATAGCTCGAGTTATGAAATATTTCCCTGTTCCACTGTCAGTCAGTTTGTCTTTTATCATTTTTTTATCAAGCGATAGCTCGAGTTATGAAATATTTCCCTGTTCCACTGTCAGTAAGCTTGTCTTTAATCATTTTTTATCAAGCAATAGCTCGAGTTATGAAATATTTTCCTGTTCCACTGTCAGTTCGTCTTTAATCATTTTTTATCAAGCAATAGCTCGAGTTATGAAATATTTTCCTGTTCCACTGTCAGTTAGTTCGTCTTTAATCATTTTTTATCAAGCAATAGCTCGAGTTATGAAATATTTTCCTGTTCCACTGTCAGTTAGTTCGTCTTTAATCATTTTTTATCAAGCAATAGCTCGAGTTATGAAATATTTTTCCTGTTCCACTGTCAGTTAGTTCGTCTTTAATCATTTTTTATCAAGCAATAGCTCGAGTTATGAAATATTTTCCTGTTCCACTGTCAGTTAGTTCGTCTTTAATCATTTTTTATCAAGCAATAGCTCGAGTTATGAAATATTTCCCTGTTCCACTGTCAGTCAGTTTGTCTTTAATCATTTTTTATCAAGCAATAGCTCGAGTTATGAAATATTTTCCTGTTCCACTGTCAGTTAGTTCATCTTTAATCATTTTTTATCAAGCAATAGCTCGAGTTATGAAATATTTTCCTGTTCCACTGTCAGTTAGTTCGTCTTTAATCATTTTTTATCAAGCAATAGCTCGAGTTATGAAATATTTCCCTGTTCCACTGTCAGTCAGCTTGTCTTTAATCATTTTTTATCAACCAATAGCTCGAGTTATGAAATATTTTCCTGTTCCACTGTCAGTTAGTTCGTCTTTAATCATTTTTTATCAAGCAATAGCTCGAGTTATGAAATATTTTCCTGTTCCACTGTCAGTTAGTTCGTCTTTAATCATTTTTTATCAAGCAATAGCTCGAGTTGTGAAATATTTTCCTGTTCCACTGTCAGTTAGTTTGTCTTTAATCAAGCAATAGCTAGAGTTGTTAAATATTTTTCCTGTTCCAGGGCTTGCTGGGTATTCGACTTTAGTTTGCGACTTGAAGCAGATTTTATCTATATGGTTTATGAAACAGCATAGTGCTGGCAGTCGAATAGTGCATCTTTGCATGCAATAGGCTTCATGCTCAGATTCCCCCTCAATATTGTGAAGTTTCTATGAGATAAGGCTGGACTGGACCTCCTCAAGCGCTGAAAAATTAGCAACGGAAAATATCTATCAAACTTGCTCGAGGCACATCACTAGACCATTGTAAGCTTTGCCCTAAACATAATCTACCTCAATAGCGGTACCTCTGACCAAACATTCCCATTAGTACCATTTGCTGATACACATCCACCTGGCTTCTATATGGTAAACTCCTTCCCAACCCACACCATCATAAATATAAAAGACATACCAGAATCTTAGAGATTTTGTAAAAACACAAATGTTATAAAAAATCATGTGGTCTCACTCCCAAACATTCTTGGTCATGTTCACTTGTACAAATTTCAACATCTACGCGTTTCTTGTTCTCACGGGAACAGCAGATACCTAAATCCGTGCTTTTCAATTTATTCGATGGCACAATCATTATCTGTTGGTCACACAACTCCCGGTATTGCGAGCAATGTAAATTATCTGCAAAATAACGTTAGGACAGGTTCTTTTAAATATGTATTCTGTTGATAAACTGCTGCATTTCGGCTTGGTAATTGTATCATTTGCAATGCGCCTTTTTGTATCTTTCGTTGGTGGTGATAAAACCTGCTCCGAAAAACAGAAATAGCAAAACATTAGAAATGTGGCCTCACTACGCAGCAGTGATTATATTGAAATCTTGGCCGTAAAGCGTAAAGGACGGCATAATACAGAGGCCTCACTACGCAGCAGTGATTATATTGAAATCTTGGCCGTAAAGCGTAAAGGACAGCATAATACAGTGGTGCAGACAGTCAGCAATGCCAACGTTAAATATTTAAAACAGATCCTGCCATGTTCTACTTCGCATTGTGCATTGGCACGTCATTTTGCACTTTCAGTACTGAAAGCATGGTGCATCTCCCAGTCCTCAATATAAATTATATTTGGTCTTTAAACAAGTATGCGAGTTCGTGTAAATAATGATATTAAACACTCAATATAAGAGCATGTGTATTGTATGAGCCTGTGTAATGTATGAGTATCAATGAATATATCGCTGAAAAAAGAGTTTTAATTGACTCTGAGCTACCCTGACTGGAGAAGCGACAGAGGTAAAGCTCGAAGCAAGATTTAAGCCTGAAGCTTACCGGGTTTGATGCCTTGACAGGCAAAATACCCGCTACCCAAGGAAAGACCACGCCTGTTCTATGGAATAACAATTGTCAGAAGACTACAAAATCGCAGACAACATCGGAGTTTTTGGCTTGTTTAAGAAAATGAAACAGAAGCCAAAAAACCAGCCCCAAAATGTTAATACAAAGGTGGTTAAACCATCTGTCCGGATTTCAAACTTTTCGAGTAGTACACTAGTCAGCTACCGAAGTATTTACTTCCGATGATCTGTCCCAATCTTATTGGATGGAAATGGCAGCGGAAGAAAGCGAGCCGGGGAAGAAAGCATCCGTGGGAAGAACTATCGGAAGTACTAAGTGAAAAACTAGGAGAACGTTATGAGCCAGACTGGATAAGACATATAATGCTAGGTAATGAAAGGGCGATCGTCACGGACGTAGGACTGGCACCGGCCTATGGACACACGAAGGTTCAACCGCCGATCTATGGCGAACATGAAGTAACTGAGAGGTTGTATCACGTGGCGCGGAAGAAAAATGTACTGCCCACACTTAAAAAGGGGATAAAAACCAATGGGGAGGGGCTACGTGCACCTAACCAAGGAAAAGGATACGAAGGGGACAATGACCTTTGCCATCTATTCGACGGAACTGAGGTCAGCAGGGATGACGATTCTGCAGACGACAAATCCAATAGGCCCAATACAAGCGGAACTACTACATCTTGAGATTTCTCTTGAAACCAAAAATTTCAAACCATCGGACCGCTTCAAATCTTTTTCCAATGAGTTAATATATTTACGAGTTGTTTTTTTACCCAACCATTCCTTTTGAGGGGTTGTAGCCATGTTTTTTCAAATATTTCATTTTTTGAACCGCCCTAATATGCGTATATTTATATAAATATAGAAAGTTATTTATTCCTTTGCTGCTTTTGCTCGAGGATAGCGCACATATAAAACAAATGAAATATAACTGTAAAGGACTTTTCTGCTTCAACTGTTGCACATTTTATCAGAAGCAAAAAAATCTTTAAGCATTACGTTATGCGCGCGTCAAACGATCATTCACATGTTTTGTTTCTTCGTTTTCTAATTTGAATGATGTCGTTGTTCTGTTGTTTTAATTATCTGCAAAATATTTTGAAAAGATCGAGAGATACAAACTCAAACAGAAAATCAAAAGGTGAAACACATTTGTATTCCGAAGCATTGACGAGTAGTTACGTCTGTGACATTTGGTATTCAGCAACAATATTTAGAGCATAGATACGTTACGTTGGTATTTACGAACTTCCACTGATTGGGAAATTGAAGAAAAAATTTTTTTTTCAAGGTTTTGTTAGGTTTACCATTGGGTTCTACGCAAGCACAATGTCCCGCATGCATTTACTTACGTTTTCCAATGAAACAGAGCTGTTCGCTATGAAAGCTAACGCAGGGTGCTTGTTTCATTTTTTGCATTTGTGCTTTGTAGGCATGCAAGCACGATTAACGCAAAGCAATGCAGGCGTGTATTGCCGTTTTTATTTTTATTACCTGAAAAGTAATGCAACGCGTCGGTAGGGCGACTTCACGTGTATTGTGGCCCTAACCCATAGATCGTCAACAATCAATTCTTTTTAAAATACCTAAAATAAGTCGTCAGAATTAAAATAGTAGATACGTAAAGGGGAACAATTAAAGGCGATGTTTCAGTACTACCACAGAAAATTTTAAAGTGAAGATTTATATATCTGAACAAGGACTAAACAGGACCAACAAAAGTCACCTGGAAATGACAGTGTATGGATGGATGAAAACATAGCTGAAATCTATAGTACTAGAAAGTCGAATAGTAAAATGACATTGCAAGCAAGATACTTTAAACATTTTAAGAACTTTTCGTAAGTTGCCGCAAAAACGCTTCGGTCCATCAAGGGCCCAAGATCGGTGTAGCAGACGTATAAAACTAAAAAAATCACATCGACCTTCTTCTATTTAATGATTCGTCACACCTTCGCGTTAAAAAGGGTTCAGAAATACAGAAAGTTAGTTAGCCTTTCGTTAGTTGCCGCAAGAACGCTTTGGTCTATCCATGGCAGATACATAAAATTAATAAGAAGAAGTCACATAGCTTTCCCTGCCAAGTAGATAGCGAATGTATGAAACATACGAAATATAACTTTGAGTGATTTTCCCGTGCTGTGTCCACATTTCAAGAATTACGCTGTGCGGATGCTTCGTATGTATGTTTGTTTCAATTGAAATTTAAACAGCACATAAAAATAACAAACTATGGATTACTAATATGTCAAAAATACCCTTTGTTGTGTTATAAAAAGTATGCCACTTCTTCCAGGAAGTTATATCATCAAAAATTAGAATAATTGAAATTAGAAAGATTACACAGATCATGCCTTACCGAATATCAGAAAATTATTATTCAACATCTATTATTTTGTTAAAGGTAAGGAACCACCTGACGGTCACTTAATAACAGCAAAGGGCTACAAAAGAATGTTGACCAGCAACCGAACTTTAAGCGGAAAACACCCAAACGGAACTGAACCGTCATGTTAAAGGGCAGCGTGTGATATCAGTCCTGGGGGATGCTAAAACCATCTATCACTCTTTTGCTTATTTCTAGTCACCTCTTACGACACCCAGGAAATACGTTTAGAACTATTCAAAAGCCCGTACCTACGGGACTTAAGATATCGAACATTTCATTCTTGCACCGGGCGATAGTCGAAACACATCTATCTCGCCTCTTATAGCAGGCAGGAAATCCGCGATTGCACGGGAAGCATATGATTTCCATAAATTTTCCATAACTTTTCATGATCATCTAGCCAGCGCTGAATTACAATAGCGAGGTATATGGGACAAACACGCCTGTCACATCTTCGAAATATGTAGTGTAGCTGCAATAAAGTCCTAGGAATAACGTGATAAGTTGGAACTTCCCAAGTTGGCAAAATTCTTTTCAGGATTTACAATACAGGATACCGGAAAACGGAATCCTACTATTTCAATGACGAAATTGTAATTAAAACATTTTGATCTTGTTCAAAAATTTATTCCAACTCTTAATGTGCAAATATCAGGCAATTGCCTCATGCGGTTCGTTTGTTACTAAATGCCTTAATTTGAGTACGGACTTCAGAATATCCTAGCGTATTGCCTACAGGCCGTAAGAGGTGACTAAAAGGAAACAAAGAAGTGGTAGATGGTTTAGCCATCTTCCAAAACAAATACCACTCACTGAACTTTAACACGACTGTTCAGTTTCATTAGAATGTTTTCCACTTGGAGTGCAGTGGCTGCACTACATCTCCTAGTAGCTCTCCGATATCAAGTGGCCGCTAGTTGGTTCCTTTTAAACACTGCTTCCAGTGTTGCTAGGAGAGAACTTTTATTATAAAAAACGTAGCTTTGGAAATTTTGAATTTCAAGTAATTTAGTTTTGCCGAGCTCTAAACCAATGCAAGAAGTGGATACACCCAAAACTACTTGGGAGAATCCCTAAAAGGTTTTAAAAAATGTAAATTGTGAATCTGAATAAAGCATAACCAGCTGTTCAAATATGCAAGCCGCAAACGTATGTGGCTCATGCTTGGTAAAGTAGATACATTAAACAAAATAAAATTCCAAAACACCTTCCACAGTTACTCTGCCTCCATGTGCATTAAACCTCGCCTTGGTACCGCTGCATTTGTTATCGTTTTTTTTTATTACCTGAAAAACATTAAATGTTTATACATAATAACTGTAGGGGTCGTGAAAAATCAACAATCACCGAATCTCAATCAATAAAAGACTATAAAAACTCGGGAATTTTTTTTTTTTATTGAAATTCACTTTAAGCAAGGTCGAGAGCTACCTAAAAAGAAACCAACCGACGACAAATATATCTCGTTCCCTATACATTCTACAAAACAAAAATGGTCCGTACAACAGAACTCAATAACTGATAAGAAAACTCTGACCCGGATAATGATAAAATCATCCACTTACTCTTTAACCGATGCTTGTGGTGAAAGCATTCCAGAATGAGTTTCCGGAAACGATCAAATATTATTCGGAGTTATGCCTAGCGACCGTCTTGCTGAGGATTGAACAAAGAACATTCATATGCAGATATATAAAATGAATATTAAAGATGTTCTATTTCCATTCTACTTTTCCGTTTTGACATCCAATGTATTGTGTCTTCATGTCGGCCTCTGTTCTTGCGTTACCCAACCGAAACATTTTATGCAGTGTGGTATATCAATCCACCATCGATCTATACTCAGTAATAAAAACATACACAGTGGTATGCCGAGAAAACATCTCGTTTCTAATAGTGCTTCTTCACAAATATTTCCGTCTGAATTATTCATCGTAACGTACACCAGCAATAAAACTGTAAATACATAAGTGGTCATACAATATAGGCACAGAATCTATTCAGGTTTCAATGCAATGATTTCCCCGACAATAACAAACTCAACAACACAAAGATGATCGACGTGACGTATGCTTGCTAAATGTTTTAAATGGTATACTGCTGCCATCGATACTTCCACTAGCCGATCCACCACATTCATTTTGAGCCACAAATGAATCTCGCAACAGACCAACTTTGAAGAATATTCGGTAAAACTAAATAAAACACAAAAAACAAAAGTGAAGATGTTTAAATATTATGCAATCATATTCCATGTAATAATAATAATGCAGTAAAAGGATAGGCAACATAAGTACGTGGTAAGGAAGTAAGTTTTGTTTTAATGGAATTTTACAGCAGAAACAAAATCACACTGATTTACATACGTGCTTTTGTACGCTGAAAACTCAGCTGGTACATTCCGTATGGCTTTGAGCGGCGATCGGAAGCATAACAAGATAACTAGATTTTTTGACATTTACTGACAATAGCGTAAATGCAATAAAATACTGAGAATATCATAAAAGCTAAAATACTGAAGGAAATTTCAATCACTGGTGGGGATGCGGGGATCTCATTCCCCAATGCAAATATAGGGTAGGGGGGTTCGACCCCCCGGATTTAGCTTTCGGCGGGAATTAGCCTTTTACCTGGTTGTGCCTAGATGTGCTAGTATACTGTACTTCCCAGAATCGGACTCCTGAAATTATCGCAAAAATAATGAAGCTGGTTGTGCCTAGTTGTACTAGTGAGCAAGAACCAGTTATGTGTTGTTCACGATTGGTAAAGCAGACATATATCGATGAATATAATTTCAAATCACTTCCCTGTTTCAGCAGTTGCTCTATCTTCATATATACTCAGACGCCCTGGACGTCGTTGCCTTTGTTATCATTATCTAGAAAATATCGGAAAGAGTTTGAAATAACAAAATCGAATACAAAAGAGCATAGATAGGCACAACATATTGCGAATGTTCAGAGAGGGGAAAAGTAATCCGACCCGACCGAAAAGTAAACTACTATTGTGGGGGGAGAGGGACAGACAGTTTCTGCAAAATATAGGTTTCCAAAATATGCGACGTATAATTTATAAAGGCGTTTCTCACTTCCAGAAATTTAAAACATTTGAATAGTAATATCGTTGAAACAAGAAACACTTCCACTCAAATACTTCGCCTAGGCACATCTACTACTATATTTTTACAGTTTCGCTGCCACATTGTGAATTTCGTCAATAGCTAAAAATTTTCTATACGTCTTCGGTGGGGAATTGCGATGTTGAAAAATCAGAAATTACAAATGTGTACTACAATATGTACTAATACACCACAACTATCCTTAAATACAACCCATCCATATCCGAACTGAATGACTAATAAGAAAGTGATTTGAGTGTACCTGCACTAATGGTAAATCATCCACTTCCTTTTTAATCGACGCTTAAGATACCCAATTATTAAAAGCATTTCGGAATGAACTTCCTAAAACGTTCAAAAATTAAGCCGAGTTTACTATCTTGCTAAGCCAAGAAACATGCGCATGCAGTTAAAACGAATAATAATTATGTCATGTAATTCTATATTCCTGGTTTTACATTCACTGTCACTGTGTTGTGTCTTCAGGTCTAATACTTGCTGTGTCTACACAGTTCACAACCGGTGCTGCCTTGATGCCATTGTTATTATCATCTGGGAAAGGCTTGGAATAGTTAAGAGTGACAAATTCAAATACAGTTAGTTTGGTAGGCACATCATGTAATTAAAATGTAGTGCTTAACCTAGATTTCTTAATGCTCCCATATCAATTTCGTTGATACTTTAGGATAAGAACGAATAACAAGCAGGAAACAAGTTATTCTTTAGGCCTTAACTTACATTTAAAGAATGTCGTGGGGATTTATCTAATCTATAAAAGTGTATTATAAAAACGTTAGCATTATCGGCCTTGATGCTTATTATTTTATTGAGGTTGGGCAGCGCGATCCGTTGTCGACCAAAACTCAATAATAAAAATACACGTACTGGACAGATACCTGCAAACAAATGTTCCCTATGCTAACTATTGCTTGTTCAAGACCCTTTCTGTCTAATTGTTCATCGTAATGTACACCTGCAATAAAACGTGGCCGCTGTTACAGGACCTTGGACAGGGTGACCCACTCAAAGAAGTGGCTATAAAAAAAAAATACTGAACAACACAAAGATGAAATGACGTTCCCATGCTTGTTAAATGTTTGTAATGGTATACTACTGAATTTTTTTAAAAAACGTTTGGATTATTTCACTGTATCGGTGAAAGATCCACGAATGAAACTCACAGAATGTTACAAAGAGTATAGGAATACTTTGTAAAACTTCACAAAACAAAGAAAAAATGAAGAAGTGAAGACAAAATGGACTTGTTTTAACATTACCTAATTATGTCCCACGTTCTTTTCCATGATTTACTTCAATACTTTGACTATTGCCTGGTAGATTTATCGTGAAAATAATAACAGAGCAGTAAAACAATTCGTAACACGAGTACGAAGTTTTATTCTATTGGAATTATACAGCAGAAACTCACACTGATTTACATGGCTTTTACCGGTGGTCGAAAGAGAACACAAGACAACGTCTTTCATTGCCGCTGGGTTCAATAGTGCTATACCAAACTTCTTCGCGAAAATGTCAAAACTGTAAAATAACTGGGTAATAGGCAATATATGCCCAATGTGAACAGTTCGAATTCCAATATTCGAATTTAGACTCTTGAAATATTCGCAAAAAAATATTGTGAAGCCAGTTGTGCCTAGCTGTACTAATTTGAAGGACCAGCCATATGTGGTTCATGATTGGTAAGCGAAGATATATGAATGAGAATAATTTCAAATGACTTTCCTGTTTCAGCAGTTTTTTTTTTTTATATATACAATCAGTCTAGATGTCATCACTCAACTGTGTCTTCATACACAATCAGTTGTTGCTTTTGTTATCATTATCTACGAAAACACTGGATATAGAGTTTTAAAAAACAAAATCAAATACAAAACAGCATGGATAACAGCATAAGCACGACATATTGCGAATGCTCAAAAGAGTGGAAACGTAATCAGTATTATTTGGTAATCAACTATTATTTGGGTTTTGAGAACCGACAGTTTCCGCAAAATATAGCTTCCCAAACTACGCACACGTTAATTTGTTATGTATACCACATTGATGCAAATTTTGTTGAAACGTAATAGAGTGAAAATAATTAATAAGCAGGGAACGATTTTAGTAAATTTACCAGACTCCGATTTTTTATGAACGATTGATTGTTTGTCGGTGATGAAATTCTTTTTGACAATATATTATGAAAACTGAAGGCAGCAAACGATGGCAACACACATAATTGGTTGACAATATAAGACATCACATCAAATTTTAGATTTAGTGGGATTTCATGGCAGAAACTCACTAACACGAAGATGAAAAATATGCTCGCTTCGGTTCTTCATACCGGAAATATTCACTAACAGCCTGTTCCAGCTGACCGCCGTTTTTTTGCTGACGTCCCAGCGTCTCAAGCTGGCCAAGGCTGGTAGTGCGGTACGGTACGGTACGAAGTTCGGTACGGTACGATTGAATTTTCCGGTACGATAGTACGGTACGATTCATTTTTCAATTTTCGTACTTGGTACGGTACGGTACGAAGTTCGGTATTTATTTCGTACCGTACCCTACTATTTTTCGTACCTTCGCATTACACTCTATCCTTCTCAAATTAATTCAAAAAAAAAAAAAATTATTTAACATCTATGTCGTTTCATAACGGGGCGCTGATAATATAACTTGTGTCTATGAAAGAATTTTTAACTAGAGGTCAATTTTAAAATGATTAAAAGCGGCGCAGGTATGGTACTAAAAATGCGACCGATTCACTTGAGCTGATTAGATGAGCTATGTCGTATATCGGTTTTACTGCAGTGGCGTAAAACTTTGTGATTGCGTGGAAATACATATAGGCCGTTGATTTATGACGTCCTAATCTGAATGCATTTTTTTGTAATAACGAAAGTTGTGATAGCCCAATTAAAATCGACAAGATAAGCAGCATTCATAATACTAAAAATCACGGTGTATTTTCTGAATATATCGTTAACATCGCCGATGTACTTTGACAGGTTTTTATGTAAAATTCACAATTGCGTAGTAAGCACTGCCCGAATATACCAACTACAGTGGCGGATCAAGAAAAATATTTAAGCGGGGGGGCACATTTTTTCCTACATGCAAACATAGGCTTTCAAATTTACAAAAAGATTAGGGTGCCGGAGGCGCGCAAAATTTTATGGAGAACGAAACAAAAATACATGTTTTATGAGTGAAATAAACATTACCGGACAGGAAAATATACCTAAGCGCCGGAAGCCCGCTGAAATTTTGTGAAAATTGAATAAAATTTCTCACTTTAAAGGCTAAATGCTACAAAATATACAAAATTAATCAGGGAAAAACATTGCGCAACACAGGCGCGCGAAAATTTCATGCGAATTAAATTAAAAACTCTCTCCCCTGACCAACTATGTAACTAAGTTAACCAGTAACCATCGCTATTACGTTTTGTTTGTACTCTGACACGCACAAGTATATTATCAGAGCAGCAACATCAGAATATATAGATTTTTTAGGCTGTTTTGAGTTGAGTGTTAGATGATGCTCATCTTAATTAGAAGATATATTTTGTAAAAACAGCAAAGCCACGATATAGAAAGCGAGGCATGTCGGGAATACGTCTATCTGGTATTAAAAAATGAATAGCATTATTCAGTAATGTGTGGAGAACGTAAATTGCACCAGAAAAACCAGATGCAAAAATGCACAATGATAATGTTCTTATAACCATGCCTTCTAATGAGACCGCTCGAAACCCATGCGTGATGCACAACGAACATTCTTTTGTCGAGAGAGAATTTCTTGTGACGACACAATGCTGCTAATATGCTAAATATTGCTTCATGTCAGATTTTTTCGCGAAAACTGTGCTCATCCTACCACTATTTTTCACTACCGGTCTACAATTCTCATATTATGCACAATGTGAACAATGATATTGGGGTGACATATGTATAGTTACGCCCATGTTTTGCTGTGCTGGATTTTAAACCAGATAGCATAAAACTGTACCCCTTTGATGTAAGATGTTGGTGACGGTTCTTGCGGTGGCCAGATCTTACAAATAAAGCTGATTAGGACATTGGCAGTAGGTACGGTACGAAATTGCTACCCAGCGAGTCGTACCTGTATCCGTACTAGTACGAAATTTAGTACGATAAATGAAAAATATTAATCGAACTTAATTTCGTACTGGTACGAAGTTCGGTACGATGTACGGAAAAAATAATATCGTACGGTACGGTACGGAAAATTTTCGAAAGGTACGGTACGAAGTTCGGTACGAAATTATTTTGCTGGTTCGAAGTACGATAAAAATTTCGTACCGTACCGTACTGCCACCCTTGAAGCTGACCATTGGTGTCGGCCAAATGGCACCGATGGTTTTAATTTCATTATGAGAGTAGTATTTATTATGACGATCTGAGCAAGTCGTATTAACTGTGAACGTGAACAAATCCTCGGTGGCAAATGATTTTGTTCATAATTTTTGAAAGATGAGAATTATATACCTTTACAAGTTATTTGTCACTGCTTGATCCTGTAAACCCTTCGGGCCTGTATTGAACACCCTAAGGCGCGAATCATAAACCTTTGTGACCTATGTTTGGGTCGCGATCCATAATTGAAAAAACTCTTGAGATCATAAATCATTTTGTGACGCCACATGGGACGTTCTTTTTCATCCGCGCCACGAAAGATTCCATCACGTTCAAACCCCATGCATACATCAGATTACATAAAAATTATATCATTTCGAAACTGTTAGGACCCTTTTGGTAAGCAGACACGACTTTGAGAACCACTTGAGCAGGGCATCGCGCCAGTAACCATAAGCTGCTACCGATTGACGTAGTAATTCATACTCAAATCTAAATATTGATGCCTTTTCTAGATAACACGGAAATCACACACAATGAAAAAAACATGCGCCGTTAAAATAATGTTCAATTTTGTCCTTGTTCCCATCTAATTATTCTGAAATTCAGTGGCAAATGTTGTAATTCGTGTAGAACAGTTCTGTAAAAATGACAAAATGTATTACTGTGTCAAGTTGTAATTGACAAATGGGCAATTTTTATGTGGCTAGAAGATTTAAATGATGTTCCGGTAGCAGCAACACTATAGAAAGGGGTCCAAAGTCATCAATCACTGCTATGAAATAGCAGTGTCGACGGTTCTGAAAGTTTTTAAGGCTTCCGAAGTAAATGAAATTAATATTTTGGACACCCGAAGCAAAACGAGACCCTGTATCCTAACTAACTAATACTAAACAACAATAATCTTACGTTCCTAACAAAATTAAATCATGCATTAGATAAAGTCACATTACAACAATATCAAAGCTTAGCAAATTATTTCCACCCCAAACAATTCAGAAATATCTTTAAAGTTGCAATAAATCTTACATAAATTAAAAACATACATTAGTTGGAACAACAATTGCACAAATGAAGACTTCACACATTTCTAAATACGACAAAATAGACTCTAATTACGAACGAATTCAATCGCCACGCGGGCGTAGGAAAAAGTCGCACGGAAAAAAGTCGCCTTTCCTATTGGAATCAAATCACAATGATTTACATACCTGCTTATGTAAGCTAAATATTGAGATGGTACATTCGGTATCGCTTTTGCCTGCGATCAAAACACTAACAAGGCAACTATATTTTCTGACGTTGGCTGACAATAACGTAACTTCAATATTGTACAGGGAATAACGTGAAAGCGAAGTCACTGAACGTAGTTTCAATTTCAATATTCGTGAACTTGCTATTTGTGCAAGATAATGATAATGTGCTTTTGGCGAATAATTAACCACCAAACATGCATTTCGTTGAAAAAATATAGAAGCGGTAGAAGAAGTGTTGGCAATATAGGACAAGCGTTAAACAATTTACCTTACCAAAAGTTAATGTTTCAGCTGTTATCTAGAAAACATAAAAAATAGCATGGATAAAAGCTGACAATAGCGTTTAAAGCAGAATGAACGCCGAATGAAACCCATTTCATAAACCTTCGCAACCAATATTTGAATCTAGAATAATATTTATACAAACATTACTCTACGAAGATCATAACAAATCGCTTGCTATCACAGACGACCTCTATGTTAACCACGCCACGAAATATTCCATCACGTTCAAACCACCTCCTTTGCGCATACAGCTATTAGATTATATACAAATTACATTATTTATTTATTTATTACATTATTTCGAAACAGATTCTAGGACCCTTTCGTTCAGTAGACAACAAATTGAGAACCACTGCCACAGCCCAGCAGCCTTAAACTGCAGATTAATGGCGTAGTGACTCGTTACTCATAAAGTCAAATATTGAAGTTTTTTTAGGCAAATTGGCAAAACACACATGGGGAAAAATATATATATTTATACTAGTCTTGTTGAAATAATGCCCAATTTTGTTTTCGTTCTCACCTAACTTCAATGTAAAAAGCGTGTAGAACAGTTCTGTAAAAATAATTATAGAATGTATTAGGTACTGTATAAGTCGTTATTGGCTAATTATAAAATTTGTGTCAGTTCAGTTACTCATTAAATCAAATAAACAAACTGATTCATTCTTGAGACGAACCTTACCAGTTCCTTTCGGTTTCACAATGGATAGAATACCAAGATGCAAGATGTACCGGTAACCAGATTTGTAATATTGTGACATTTTCGTGAAGTCGGCAGTCGGCGCGAGTGGACGTCCTGTCCAGCTGGCTGATGGAGTGCTGTAGACACGGTTTATTTCAACCTTTCTGTCGACGGCATATTAGACGAAATTATGGATCATACAAAGAGGTTTTAATGATCAGCGAAAATCGTGGTAGGGTCACTAACAAAATGGTTGTTGATAAGAAGTACCAGTACTAACTTCCCTGGACTCCCGAAGAATACCAACAATAAGGACAGAATCTCTCCTACGGTTTTCCGTGCTCTACAGCAAACTCGTACTACTTTCAGAAGTCTCCGGTGTATGCAGTCAATAAAGAACTTATACTTTTGTAAATCAATGAGTTGAAAACATAGCTATCAGACATATTGGATTACTTATGCAGCTAAAAGTAGATTAAGGGAAATACTTGCGTAATCGCTCAATCGTTGCATCTGTACCAACGATAATGATTTCGGCAATATACCACATGCGTTATTACTGACTGTTAACATATACGGAAAGAGTACCCTCATCTAAATACAATGACATTTGTCTGCATATAACAAAACGTTCAATTATTTTTGTTTTCGAGCACTCTCAAGATACACCGACCATTTATTTGTTTACATTTCTCCATAAATAAAGTAACCCCGAATGTGACAGGTAAATTAATGTCATTCGTGTTTCTAATTTTGTTTATTTCCACCACTCGCAAGCTATCACAAGAAGACCTACGCCCGATTTTCATCGTGTATTGTGCATTTTGGGTCAATATATTTGTCTATTTCCTCGTTTTTCAGGTATTGAATGTGGTTTTTCTGGTACGTGTAGCAAACGGCCTATATGCACATGTATTTGTGTTATTAATATCTAATGTATGAGCACAAGTTCTCTCTTTTATGATACTTGCGTTTTTGATTCCTATTTGCCGTTATTGTTATTCGATTTCTTTTGATGGTGAGTAGTCGCACATCATTTATTTGATTGAGTTATTAACTTTAATTTAGGTTTTGTCTGCTTTCCAGAATCGTCCAATATCTACCTTATGTGTATTATTTTTCTGTTGCATTGTTTTTTGGAGATTTAAAATACACTATGTCTATGTCTACTATTGTATATACTCAACCAGACGGGCGGAATGACAGCTAATCAGACACTAAACCAAGATGCGAATTAGAAAATTGGCAACATTTCATGAAATATCTCTGGCTAGAAAATTTAGAGTGCTCTGGTAGCACCGAATCTCTAGAAAGAGGTTCAAAATACCTAATGCTAAAAACGATATTCTCATTTTCCCAACTAAACTAAATCATGCATTCTATAGTATCACAATAACAACAAAATCATACCCTTACCATATTGTTTACACTCGAGGCAAACAATTTCGAAATGTGTTCAAAGCTACAACAAAAAATGAAAATAGGCATACATTACTTGAAACAACAATTACATAACTGGAGACTTAATGCAGTAAAATACATTTTTTCTAAATATGAAAAATCATAATTTCGAGCCAATTCGGTCGCCACATCTAACAGGTATCCTCACTCTACAAATAGCCAAAAAGCACACAGTGCAAAACTTTCAGTAGTATAGGCCTAGATCATCCTTGTCAGCAATTTTTCCCTGCGCGTGGGCAAAAACGCGCCTAATAATTAGTCGCGGTGAACCTCACAGTAGCCAGTTCAGACTTGTTTACTCCTATGGTCCAATAAATGAGAAAATTTAAAACCAGAAACATGTCAAAATAAGCTCACTACAAAAGCATTATTCAATAGCAAACGACAACTCTCATAAGACTGTTTTTTTAAACCGAAATCTCAAGATTTTCACTCCCGAAACTGCGCATAATCGCATCTACTGCTATTGTTACTGCTCTGCTGCCACGTTCTCCAACAACAGCCAAAGTTTTTCTACGGATCTTTGACGGGGGAGTTGGAACTTGAAAAATATGTCATTTAGAATGACAATCGGCTATTTTTAATTGGCTGACCGCAATAGCTGACTGTCGTAGACATCTGCTGTCTCAGTGTCGGATTCAAGAAAACTTGGGACGAGACTACAAGCGACGAAAGTTTGCGATTGGGCGTAAATAATGTAAATAACCGATCGCAAAGCAATCAAGCTGATCGGAGGTAATTTTTGCGAATCGGATCAAAAGTGCTGATCATGTGCGGAGAGAAAGATATATGTGTTACGGACTGTTTGTTATTGTTCATTTTGTTTACTACGCGAAGTCCATTCGTGAGCTACAGCGTGTGTGACGTCATATTGCTGTTCTTGGGCATGTTCAGACAATTTACCCGCAAAGCGCATCTGTGTCGATTCTGGAAGCGCTTTTTTATCAACTTGAGTTTTGATTTTGTATTGGGAGACAGGTTTCGCCCTTATTTAGGGTTAATGAGCGCAACTTCTTGTTAGTTAGGGAATTTGTTATCGGTTAGATACTTTTTTATTGTGTTTCAGGTTAGAATGTTTATTAATATTTACTGGTTAGACTTTCTGGAAACACTTTACTTAAATTAATATTTTGATATTTAGAACTTTATCTAATCGATTCTCGGTTGTTCAGTTTTGGGAAACCCACTTCTCGCTTTCCACTTGGACCACTAGGCCAACTATTCACTAGGATACCTACTTCGCTCTACTACCCACTTCGGTAGTCATTTAATTTCACTAACAACTTGGAATTATTACTGCTGGATTTATTTTTTCAACACTGCTGTTTTCACCGTTTTGATGCCTTGTAATATACCTCCTTTCAAGAACAATTTTGACTGTATTTCATTGGCTATTTTGAGATAGACAGTGGGATTTTCCAACAAACAACTTAGGATTTTATGTGGACAAAAAGCTTGGAGTCTATGGTTTTATTCTAAACATTTTTACTGCTGTAACGCACCCCCAAGTCTCCAATATTTTTTCCCAAAAAGATCTGACTGGGAACTATTGCATTTTCCCATTTAATTCAAGACAGAGGACTGCAAGAGTTGTGAATCTTTTCTCATATGTGCTGTTTCAACTTTTGACTCATCATCGTTCAGTCTAGCAAACGGCTTGTTGAAATATTGCCGACTTCAATACTTTGCACTCGCATTTGTTGTATCTGGAGAAAGCGAAATGTCTCATGAAAGTGGAGAAGAAACAGTTTCGCTGACCAATGTAGACGATAGTTCCAACTCACAAAGTCTTGCTGTCATGATCGAATCATTGGACAAACTTGTCTATGAAGTTGCTACAGTTCACAAGGAACTAAGGCAGATAATGTCTGATCCTAAGAATTACAAACTTGTCACTGAGAAGAAGGGATTGTTTTATACGGCTATAGAGAAGTGTAGAGATATGTGTAAGCAAATTGATGCTATAAAACCAGATAGTGATGCAAACGCTACTGAAAAGGAAAATGCCTTGTCATGGCGAAATGAAATTGCTCATCGAAAAGTTCAACTTGAAACTCAATATCAACATTTTCTGCAAGAATGTGAGCCAGTAATGCATTAAGATCTGATCCACTGTGTACTACGCTATTGTTCAACCCACCAAGTGTGGCATCGAAAAGTCAAAAATCATCATCCACCAGATCAAAGAATCGAAAGAGAATTGAGCTCAAAGCTAAGAAATTAGAGGAAGAAAAACAATTTGCGTTAAGAAAACTTGAACTTGAAAAAAGAAAAATTGAAATCGAACGTAAAGCTTCTCAGATGTCTGATCAAATAGCTGAAATGGCTATTGAAAATGAATCTAATGCAGATAGTGCCTCTGTGCATTCTTTGCGAACTGACACCAGTCAGCCTACCCCGCCCCGTACTGCAATACGTAAATTCTCTAAAGGTCTGCCAAAGATAACTGATTTTCAACAAGATGCTTTTTCTGTTGGGAACGCATTGCCAACAACTTTATGTAATTCATCTGCTACATTACCTATTTTGAATATCGATGAACAAAGTAACAATTTGAGTACACTTCTCCTACGATTTCTTTAACTTCGAATCTTCATCCAATGGTGCATACTGCAATGAATCTCGAACCAACAGCTTCTGGTGCGTTTCAGACGAGGTCATCTGGTTATATGATTCCTTCTACTATTGCAGAAGAACCAAGTAGTTATGCTCCTATGAGATCTACTAAAGCAATTTCAGTTTTTGATATGTGAAATGAACCAAGTGCAAGGTTCACTCATGCTATTGCTCAACCTCAAATGAGTTCTTTAATGCCAAGAGTTATGTCAACCTTTGCAGAGCCAATTCGATCAACTAATTATACAAGTTATTCTCATGGAAACGTTTCTCAATTTCAACATCCGGTATACAGCAATAACCGTCCTAATGTTTTCACGGGGCCGGTTACAGCTCATCAGACTAATGCACAAAGTCAAGCAACTGATATTGGAAATTATTTGCGTGATATTATTGCTCTTATTCATCAAGGATTTACACTTCCCAAAAGACAATTAGAACATTTTAATGGTTCTCCTCTGGATTATTTTGAATTTGTCAAAACTTTCAAAGAGACTATACTGACTCAGGTACCTGACCCTGCTGTGCAGTCACGTTATTTGCTGAATATGTGCACTGGTAAACCGTCCAAAGTTATACGTTCTTGTGGGTCATATAGAAATCCTAGAGAAGGTTTACAAAGAGCATTAGGTCTTCTCGAAACTCGATTTGGACAAGGTCATATTGTTGTTGAAGCTCAGCTGGATGCAGTTACTAAAGGTCCACCAATACAAGAAGATATTGAAAGTCTCAGTGAGTTCACTACGGAACTTCTCAACTGTCAAATCATTCTGGAACAATGGGGATATGGAACAGATTTGAATTCATCAAATATCATTCTGGATGTTTTTCGCAGACTTCCCATATACATTGAGGTAAAATTCCACAAGAGGGTGAGTTCAAAATTACCTTCTTCTTTTACTACTTTTGAAGAGCTTGTTCTATTTCTCGAAGAGAGAATAACTGCTGCAAATGATCCAATGGGTAGAATAATAGCTGATAAACGAGCTAAACGTTCTAACAAATCTAATATAAAACCAAAGAAAATTCAAAGAGCATTTTCTACACAAACTAGTTCTAACATTTCAAATACCAGTCATGAAAACAAATCTTTTGTTGTTAATAAACAAAAATGCATAGTTTGTTCTTTTAATCATCCTTTGTGGAAATGTACTGGTTTTCATTCAAAGCCTGTTTCTGATAAATGGAATTTGGTAAAACAAGGAAGGTTATGTTTTAATTGTTTGAGTAAAGACCATGTAAGTAAAGATCGTAAATCAATTTATAAATGTAAGCATTGCAACAAACTTCATCATACGTTATTGCATCGAGATTTTGTTAATCGAAATGAAGCATCGCCTGATGATGCCAAAAAATCTTCTACGCATGAAACACAGAACTCTAAAACCTCAAATAATGCAAATGTAGCTTCTGCTACTGTACATTCATCGCTTAAAGTTAGATTTAAAGTGGTTCCTGTTGTTGAATGGGGCCGACAACAAGCACACAAAGTGGAAACTTATGCATTCCTTGATGAGGGATCTGATACAACATTTTGCAAACAAGACTTATTAACAAACTAGGTATTAAGGGAACTGAGGTAACCCGCAATGTTTCTGGTATGAATGGAACACAAATGTTAAATGGTAGTATTGTAACGTTATCTGTAAAGGGAACAAATGGAGGAAACACAAGTCATATTGAAAATGTTTTCGCTGTTAAGATACCTGAAGTAAAATCAAGCATTCCGACAAATGATGATGTCAAGCACTATCATCATTTGCGAGGCTTAGATTTTCCAGATGTCGGCGATGGTGAAGTCCACTTACTTATTGGTGCTGGAACACGAACCGCACATCGCATTTATGATTGTAAAAATGGGTTGTCTGATCAACCACGATCAGTCAAGACAGGCCTTGGCTGGACTTTAGTCGGACCAGATCCGAATATGAAAGAATCTATAACATCTTCTGTAAATTTTACAATCAGTCATGATGATATGCTTCACTCACAGATGCAACAAATGTTTGATCATGATTTCGCTGAAGATCGCAAATATTGTTCAGATGATCTTGCATATTCTATCGAAGATAAACGTGCATTATCTCTTCTTGAAAATTCTGTGACTGAAGTTGACGGTCACATACAGATGTGTTTACCATGGCGTGATGATTGTGTCAAACTTCCCTATAATCGTCATGTTGCTGAGAATCGTCTCAAAACTTTAAAGCGTAAATTTGAGCGCGATAATGATTGTTTCCAAAAATACAAGGCAAAAATAGATGAAGCTTTAGAACAAGGACATGCAAGCATGTTACCTGATGATCATCATTATGATCCCGACAAAACTTTCTACATTTGTCATCATGCGGTTGGACCCAAGTTTCGTGTTGTCTTCAATTCTTCTGAGGTATACAATGGTACTTCTCTCAATGCTAATTTGCTTCCAGGTCCAAATCTTGCTGGTAGTTTGATTAGTACACTGTTACGCTTTCGTCAAGAGAAATATGCTTTGATGGCTGATATCAAAGAAATGTTCCACCAGGTGTTTGTTGATCCCAGTGATCGCGACTCTCTTTGCTTTCTATGGTGGCCTAATGGTGATCTTTCGCAAGTACCGAAAGACCATCGAATGAATGTGCATATTTTTGGTGCGACTTCGAGTTCCTTTGTGCATCCTTTGCACTCCGAACTGTGGGCAAAGAAAATAAAACTAATGCAAGTTCTGAAACTATTTCTACAATTTTGAATAACTTCTATGTTGATGATCTACTCAAGTCAATGTCATCCATTGATAAAATAACAACTTTGATAAATGAATTGGTATTTTTGCTCAAATCTAGTGGATTTGTTCTTACAAAGTTTCTTAGTAACTCTCCTGAAGTGCTTCTATTGATCAAGGTCATTTGGCTCCATCTGTCAAGTCTTGATCTAGATGATCCTCCAGTAGATCGTGCTCTTGGTGTCTATTGGAACACTTCTACAGATAACTTTGAAATTAAAGTTAATGTTACTTCGAAACCATAAACGCGCCGTGGAATCTTTTCCATGGTGAGCCAACTTTATGATCCGATGGGATTTCTTCAATTGTTCTTCTTGCCTGTTAAGAAACTGATGCAGAACTTGTGCATGCTAGAACTTGGATGGGATGAGGAGATACCTCTCGAGAATGAGAAAATTTGGCAATCTTGAAAAAACAGCCCTCCTCATCTTGAATCTGTTTTGATTCCAAGATGTATCAAGCCTTTGATAAAGGTAAACTTCATTGAACTACCGTATTTTGCGGCCGATAAGTCGCTACTTTTTTCCAAAACTTTTGTTTCTGAGACTTATGCGTTGCTGCGAGCTATATATTGTTTTTTCCCGACCCACAGCGAATTATGAAGCGTTTTATATTACGGTATATAAAGTTATATATAGATGACGCGGCGAGCGCATGTACTTTCAAGATACGTCAAATTGTAGAGAGATTTGAATTAAATCGATAATAGACTGCACCCAAATTTACCGTGTACCCAGCACATGCTCGATCTTTTTGCTTGCAGACATTAGTGAATTTTCATTGGTACTTGTCATACATGCGATTTAATTTGATGACGATCCGATCATGTGTGATCATCAATCGGAACGGCCAGTATTATATCATTCATTGCAAAACGGCGCAATAGGAAATGTATGTAGTTTGCAATCGACGCCATCCTCTAAATTAACGAAACAAGGAATTCAAACTTAGCAAGTTCGACGCGAATTACTTTGACATTTTGACAATGACGCAATCAACGCCAGCCTCTAAATTAACGAAACAAGGAATTTAAACTTAGCAAGTTCGACAAGAATTACTTTTGACGATGACGCAATCGACGCCAGCCTTTAAATTAACGAAACAAGGAAAAATCTACAATTGTGACATCGAAAAATATATTTGGGTATTTAAAAGCCTGATTTATAAAAAAAAATAAATTATTTTATCGCTATATACTATTTTATCAATATATTTTAATATATTGTTTTAAATACCCCCCTAAGGAATTTAAACTCGGAAGGTTCGGCGCGAATTACCTTGCCGTTTTGACAATGACTCAATCGACGGCACCCTTTAATCAACAAAATCGATCAATCAAGAAAGTTCCACAATTGACATTTTCACACTGTGTGGACTGTGATAATGTTTTGTACTATTGTAGAAACTGCTTCCGTTAAGTATGTTTTATTTATGTTCACAACATGACGTCTTGGTAGGCAATGTATTAAAATGCAAAATGTGTATCTCGATAAACAATAATTACAACAACAAGAAATGGCGAAATTAAATCACAACCCTTCAAATTCTTCGTCTTCGGTGGTTTAAGGAAAACAGATCATACAAAGGTGATTGGTTTGTAACGATCGGCTTAGAAGCGGGCACTTCAATTTTGTCTGAAAGGGAGTAAAATATACCAGCTTTCTTAAAACCATTCACTACGCACTCCGAGCTCACTTGTTCCCATGCTTCAACAATCCACCGCGACACTTTGAAGGGAGAAAAACGATGTTTTACGATCATCGGCCGAAACGACATTGCACACCTGGACAAAAACGATCTTGCGCTCGTTCCATGCGTCTGAGTTAATGAATTACTGTACATTATTACTTTAGCGTTTGATAAGGCGTTTCCGTTTTTGAGGAGTCGTTCACGGACGCTTTTTGACTATTACGGTGCTGCGTCATATCTGTGTGCAAAATAGCAAAATTTTAGAAAAATGAGCTTTTGCGACCATTACCACGGAAGTGCTTATACGACACAAAATACGGTACAATGTTTTTGTGATGCAAGCGAGCTCGGCTATGGCTCTGTTTGCTATTTGCGAGTCTCTGATGGCTCAAATGTTAGCGTTTCCTTTCTGATGGGAAAGTCACGTGTTTCATCTTCTAAGCCAATGACAATTACTCTATGATGACTAAACTTCTTCGAGCAGTTGTGTGGATGATGCTATTTGTTCGTTATTTGCGCTATAAACAAACATCATCTTTTGAACCGTTTTCACATTGTAATTTTTTGACTGTTGAGGAATATGCTGAAGCAACTAATATAGTTGTCAAACTTGTTCAAAATCAACCCTTTGCGGAAGTGAAATCTAACTTGCAAAATTTCACTTCTTGTGCTGATGCTATCAAAAATCAAGGCATCGTTAAATTAGATGCCAAGAATCTACAGAAACTTCGACCAATTCTTGTGAACGAGATTTTGCGAGTGGGTGGTCGTTTGCAAAATTCCTCTTTACCGGAACATTCCAAGCATCCAGTGATTCTTCCGAAAAGACATCATGTTACTGGATTACTGATTGATTTTTATCACAAACAACATGGTCATAGCGGAACTCAACATGTTCTCGCTGCTACCAGAGAGTGGTATTGGATTGTGAATAGTCACTCGACTGTTCGCCACTATTTGCGTTCGTGTAGACAATGCCGGTTTTGGAAAGCCAAAACTGGTGAACAATTAATGGCACCCTTGCCAAGGAGTAGAGTTACTCCAAACCAAAGCCTTTTACAAATGTTGAACTGGACTACATGGGACCTGTCCTGGTGAAAATTGGGCGTAATCATGTTAAGCGCTGGATCTGTGTTTTCACTTGCTTAGCTTCTCGTGCAATTCATATTGAGGTTGTTTTGTCACTCGAAACAAGTTCATTCATTCAAGCATTATTCCGCTTTTTTAATCGATGTGGTACATCGACAAAACAGATTGTTAGTGATAACGCGTCGACCTTTGTTGGTGCCGAAAGAGAGCACAGTGTGGGAATTAGACGCTGGAACAAACAACAAATTCATGATTGTCTTTGTCAAAAGGGCATAGACTGGAAATGGAACCCTCCCGCGAGTAGTCATCAGGGTGGCGTATTCGAAAGGATGATTCGCTCTGCTAGGAAAATTGTACGAGTATTGACAGGTGAACGAATACTAAGTGATGAATCGCTTAATGATTCGACCACATTACCTCCTATGTCGCTTCTTACCGGGAGTTTAGATTCTTCTTTGCCGCCAGACACATTTATCAAATCAGATGTTCTGTTCAGCTGATGAGTGATCAATTCTGGTCACGATGGATCAAGGAGTATCTTCCTTTACTACAACAACGTCAGAAATGGATGCAACCTGTTTCCAACTTCAAACCTGGAGATGTTGTGCTGATGGTGAATGAGAACACTAGTCGCGGAGTTTGGCCAAAGGCATTGGTAGTTGACGCATTTCCTGATTCTGATGGAGTTGTACGCAGAGTTAAATTGAAAACTGAATAATGAAGCATAACTGATTTTGTGCCAGATTTTTCATGTGTATTACATTGTTCTTTCTCATGTTTCGTTGTGTGATATACTTGTTTTGTTATGATCTAAAATGAAGAATTTTTGGTTTTAAATGCTAGGTCAAATATTTCTTTGCGCATCTTTTACCACAGTCCTTCCCTTGAAATATTTAAAAATAACTCAACTTCTCTGGGTTAAGTTATTTGGGGCCGGAATGTTACGGACCTGTTTGTTATTGTTCATTTTGTTTACGCGAAGTCCATTCATGAGCTACAGCGTGTGTGACGTCATATTGCTGTTCTTGGGCATGTTCAGACAATTTACCCGCAAATCGCATCTGTGTCGATTCTGGAAGCGCTTTTTTATCAACTTGAGTTTTGATTTTGTATTGTGAGACAGGTTTCGCCCTTATTTATTGTTAATGAGCGCAACTTCTTGTTAGTTAGGAATTTGTTATCGGTTAGATACTTTTTTATTGTGTTTCAGGTTAGAATGTTTATTAATATTTACTGGTTAGACTTTCTGGAAACACTTTACTTAAATTAATATTTTGATATTCAGAACTTTATCTAATCGATTCTCGGTTGTTCAATTTTGGGAAACCCACTTCTCGCTTTCCACTTGGACCACTAGGCCAACTATTCACTAGGATACCTACTTCGCTCTACTACCCATTTCGGTAGTCATTTAATTTCACTAACAACTTGGAATTATTACTGCTGGATTTATTTTTTGCAACACTGCTGTTTTCACCGTTTTGATACCTCATCATTTGTAATATAACACCTTTCAAGAACAATTTTGACTGTATTTCATTGGCTATTTTGAGATAACAGTGGGATTTTCCAACAAACAACTTAGGATTTTATGTGCACAAAATGCTTGGAGTCTATGGTTTTATTCTAAACATTTTTACTGCTGTAACGCACCCCCAAGTCTCCAATAATATGATTCTAGAGTTGAGTTGTTAAATGAGACATGTTGCAACCAGTCTTCGCAATCTGATATTTTGTGCGTCCTGGGTGGCAATATTTGCATGCCAATAACTGCATGTTAAAAAATTTCCCCTAAGCACTACGTTCTTCTGGATGAAGCTTCATTATATGGTTACGCCCAGTTGAATATGTTACGGTTAGACCTTTTGGTGTGTGAGAAGAATATGACTGATTTTGGAGAAGAATACTCATTAGGCCTATTGGTGTGTTAGAAGAATATGGCTGGTTTTGCCGAATAATACTCGTTAGGGTCTGTTGACATCAACGCACTATTGGCCTTTTCACACTGACGCACCACATTGTGTTGATATTTGCTCAATTGCGGGCTTTCATAACCTTTGACCACCGCTGTCGATACGATCGAGAAACTACTACATATGGGGGACGCTGTAAATCCAACTTTCCTGATTCATCACCTCTGGTCGGTCATCGGTTTCTTTCTTTCGTTTTTTGTGTCGTCTACCGAACAATTGCAAGGATTTGTCTCAAGTCGACTAAACTTTATGTTTAAGTAAGTAGGCTACTATATCTATTATGATTCCCTGCATGATGAAATAAAATTTTTGAACAGACTAAGCTACGGGAAATGAAATTTTGATCCCAGCTAAAACAGTACCTAGGATGTTGTGTTCGACCGCTAACTTCATTTGGTAGTCAGATATATTTTTGAAGTAGTATTTGAATGAGTGATGTAGCCTTTAGTTATGGAAAATACCTCCAAGCAAGGTAGGAAAAAGCGTCCAAAGTAAACAAATTAGCGACCCCTTATATCACTTTTATGTTTAAACATATAGGTCTACCACGTTGACTTGTACAGGATAAAATTTTCTTATTAGTAAAAATAAAACTTTGATAAAAAATCAAAGATCAAAATATAATATTTTGAACATAGATTCTTTTCCTGATGATGCGCACGATGTGAGTTGAAAACGTCTGACAGTTTTAATTTTAATGGCATTCAGGTTTTTGGTACTAAACTTTACTAGGCTCTAAGTTAGATCTAAACTTTTATGGTTTAATAATAGTGGGAGTATATGCTTTAATGGTTTAATTATAGTTTGAGTGAAAGTGTGCCCCTTGAGAAGCTTTTTTATAAGGGAGGGTTCTCGTGTGCTGAATGTAGGCACTTATTCTTTGGCACGTTTTTAACTTTGATTGAGATTTTGTTTGCATTCCTGTAATATCATAGCCTATCTAAATTCGTATCGCCTTTCGTGTCGACAGAGGTTTTCAAATCAACTACCGTATGTCTAATTTATGTTTTTTTAAACAAAGCATCTAGCCTACTTAGTTCCGAAGGTTAAACCAACCTTGACGCTATAGAGTTGCCCACTTCACGAACTACTCCCGTCGTGTCGACAAAGCTGTTGGAATGTCTATGTCTAAAAACAACCGATTTATCGGAACGTCTGGGCTTTTAAATGGTCGCCAAGAGAGGCGGACGTGCTTCTGTTATTTATTTCTTTGTTGGTAGCCGAAGATTAACAAATTCAGAATTGGTGGAAAAGGATGCGTTTCAAGATTCAGTCAAAACCCTAATAAAGAAGAAGACAAATGACATAATCAGGGGATATGTTGGGATCCATATCATAAACCCGATCCAAAATTTACCTTAGAGTTTTTGACTCGTGGTTCACTGCGGTTCAGGATATATTTGGGTAGCATATTATCCTGGGAGAACATTCCTGGTGTCAAAGAAGGAAGTTCGGAATGTATTACTGATAATCAATTTAACCAGAAACTGACAAATTTAACTTATGTGAACTTCGGAGATATTTGATATGTACAGGACATATTGGATACCATGATCACTAATCTAAACATAAAACTCGTTCAGCAGCGATAAAACCGATCCCTTTTTCGAAACGTCTATTTGTTTACTTGTTAAAAAGCGCAATGTCTAGCAGATAAGTTTAAGCCTGTTTCCAGACTTTTGTTTATATTTCACGGAATTTGTATCGCAATTGGCAATCATCGCAATGTACAAGAAGAATTTCACAAGATCAGTTTTATGCTAACAAATTTTTACCTTTTGTTTCAGCATGGATAAATCTCTATGTTTGCAGTCCCCACACACTCCAAGGTTCGACAAATTGTCATTGTATTTTCTGACACCACCAAGTGCTTTTTTTCATTGTTACAAATTTACGTTTACCGAGTAGAATCCACTAACTAGCCAGTCTCGTATTTTATATTTTGTGTGCTTTGTTAAGGCTTTCGCTACAGCGAAAGTCTTATTGAAATTCTACGTGTTTTTTTATTATTATTATTATTCATTATTATGATAGGTGGCTCTAGCATCAAAGCTGCAAGATCTAGAGATCTAAAATCACAGTTAAAAGGTCTGTGTGGATGGAAACTCTTTGTTTCATATTTTCAATCTAGACTTTCAAGTCTCTTTGTTCAGGGATCTTTGAATTTCCATCAAAATGCAGTACTGAAAGTGATAATAATGAAATGCATAAGGCTTTTGCAGGGCAGGCTTTCGTAATGTGAATCATGTGTAAAATCATAGTCAAAGATTAAATGAAGAACTTATGCCGCGTACTTTTCGTACTTAAGGCTCTGTTTTTCAGATATAATCACTTAAAAGTGGCCTATTGGACTGTCTGTCAAAATCACATTGAATGACGTCATGGCCACATGGTGCGTGAGTGATCATTGCCAGACACTTTCTGGCTCTAGCATCAAAGCTGCAAGGTCTAGTGGTCTGCTGCTCAGATTCTTAATTCATACCTTTGTTTTTACGGAACAGGACCTACAAATTGGCCATTTCTGTCAGTTTGAAAGTATTTTAATACTTTCAATTCCTGCACAAACAAAGAATATTCAGTGGAGCGTGAGCTGATGTGATTACAGAGTTTGCATTCGTTTTATTTTTGCTGTTTGAAATAAAATATCGCTTTGAATCATGTTATGTACTGTACTTGCGACGTATGACTAAGTTCAGTGAGTTAAAAAAAAACTTATCCATATCCAAAAATTTTAGTACCCTACTTTTATGTTGGCAGCATGTGTGGTCCACGCATGATTTTTGAAATTGGTTGAAAAACGGGTCAGGATAAATTTTAAGATCGATTCGTCATTTTCTGATACTAAAATGGTTTACGTATAGTTATTCGTAGTCATATCAGTATCATGCATGGGCCGTACATAAGTTCCGAATACCCATAAAAACATAGAAAGATGTTTGTTAAAGGCGATGGGTAGTAGTTATTCTATACTTGATCCATCCATCAAAAATTTTTCTATAATTTCATTATGTCAGTATCCTGGTAAGGCCTATACATATATCATTGGGTAATTTTAAAACAGTGTAAAGATGGACTTTTATACTGATTTGACATAGTCCGGAGATGAATGAACCAAAAATAATCTCAAGACACCAAACCTTGTCTGTTTCATGCATGGCCCATACAAATATCATTGGATAGATCAAAAAGATTGTAAAGATAGGTTTATATACTTTGAATCGTTCATACCTTTTTAATGCTTGCAATTGCAATAGTTTATTCATAATATGTTCCTGTGCGAATCAGAATCGCATGAGAAATTCAAGGACGCAAATAGAACTAACGAGGAGAAAAGCCTAGAGACCATCGCTGTAATATGCTTTGTATTACAATAATGCGACTACACAGAAAATAGGGACAATACATATTAGAAAGAGAATACCTCTTAGGACAAAGATAAGATATGTATGATGACGTCATCAGTTCGGTAAAATTTCTTGTGATGCAAGCCTGGTTGAGACATGCATGAGAGAAGAACCAATAAAAACTTTAATACCACATTCACATTTATTACGCATAACATTAAAAATCAAATTAAATTAAAAATCAAATTGATGAACAATCTTATTCCATATATTATGACGTAATAAAGGCGTCAATTCTATATTTTTTTATTTCATTTCAATTTGATTTTAATTCATTTTATAAATGTGGGATCTCCAATCGCATTTGTGTATTGTCCTCACAGTTTGCTCATCATCTAAAATGGATATTATTTCAACTCTATCGTCCACTGAAGAGAGAAGATTACTAGCTTACGCGTCTACTCTGGGTTTAACGGATCTTGAGTGGGACGAGAATGTCATTTCCGGACTCATCGGTGTACGGAACCATGTTTATGAAAAACGTGTATTTGTAAGAATCACGTACAATTATTGGGAAAATTTTGTTGACTTCGTGGCAGTTTGGTTAGAAGGAGTTGGATCAATTGATCTTTTTTCATTTCGATTGACATGGCCAGAAGGTAGTAGTGACGCATTGTTTGCAATCTCTGCTACACAAAACGGATTTACGGCGTGGGATAATAACCGAGGTAGAAATTATCATATACTCAGGCTGCGAGATCCCACGCCGGTCCTACTTCCACCACCATTGGATGAAACTGGACATTCTAACGAAAATCTGGACCATTGTGCCGCAGTGCCTAGTAGTTCGAATATAGCGGTAGAATCGAAATCTTCAGATACCAAACACCTCCCTTCTAAATCTGTAGAGAAGGAAGAACAAGACATGTCAAAAAACTCAACTATAAGCGATGGGAAAGATCAAAAATCTTCGCAATTGGGTCCGAAAAAACTGGATGAATCGGCACAAGAATATTTATTTCGGGGTACAATTGAATTTCCAGAAGAAGAAAAATCTTCCAATTTTTTCAAACAAACTGACCAAGAAAATTGTTTTATGGAAGTCCGAAGCTTATCAATCGTCAAGGAGAATGCCATATTTGCCAAATCAAATGCCGGTTCGAGAAATACGGCAAAAGAAGATGAACCGACATTGACGCAGCAAAATAAAGAATTAAATGAATTGCATCAGGTGACAATACTATTGAGGGAGAATAATATTCCCAAGAAAATCGGAATGATTGCAAAAATTAGTGACAAGTCTGAAAAGTTTGTATCACAACCGACCAATAAATCTGACCTCCAACCTCCTATGACAATAATGAATGTTCTGAATACAACAAATTCTCCAAAACCAGAATGCGAGATGAAAATTAAACAATGCTGTTCAGTTAAAGAACAGCTTTGTATCAGAGAGAACAGTTTGTCAGTTCATCTACCTAGCAACATAGACGGGGAAAAAGTAATAAACCATTCGTCCGGTGTAATGAAGAAGAAAAGGGGATTATTGCGCAGAATTACGAAATTTTTCTTAAAGAAGAGATTCAAAAAATCAAAGAATTTGAATGTTTTTATTAAATAGCAATTTGTTCTTTGTGATTTTATTATAGCGTTATTGGATAAATATTATTTATTGTATATGATTCAGTATTTCTGTTTGCATTAAGTTGTTTATTAATTTGGGAAGAAATGTGTGAAGCCAATGATGAAAAAATAATTCTATCTGCAATACTGTAATTTGTAGTTGAAAAATTTTCATTATTTCAAAAAAGCATTAGTGTAAATATTTTGTTTGCGCATCTCACCAAACATTGCAAAATGATATAATTTTAATTAAAATTAGCGAGGACTGCCATGGCAACAACACATAACATATTCAAGTAAGAGTAAAAACCGTAGGCGACAGATAAACTCATATTAAAATATTATTAATATATTAGCAAAAAATACGCCCACTAAGCTCTCATGCCACTATAAACATTCACCCATTTCACTTTATCAAACTAACATATTGTTGCCTAACTGATGTGTTTACACCAAAACTATCTTCCATATTCGCTCATTTATGCGTGCAGTGTCGAATTCACGACCGAACGTTAAAATGAGAGATTTTGTTCTCAAAGTACTAGTGACTTAGCGATTTCAAAACTTCTACTCTATTGAAAATGTCTTAAACGCAGCAAAAGATTGGTTTACCTGTTATTACATAATTTTAAAAGTGAAACTAGGTGTCCTAGGAATACATTATCTAGTTTTGTGATAAATTCACCTGGTTTAAGTGAAACCTAAGGTTGCTCATACAGGGCGGGTACCAAATGAGATATATCAAAATAAACCATTCATGAAATAGTCAGCGTTCTTTGGTTTGTTGACGGTTAAATTCGCTGTATAATCAATAATAGTAGGAGAATCTAAAATGTATGTGTATTTTCTGCATTGGTATAACAAACATAAGCCATTCGGGGTTCAAAGACTTGGTTGTTCGTCGCGACGAATTTTATGAGTAAATTTGCTGTCAATTTTACGGGATTCTGTCTCATCCGGAACTAAAAATCAGCTGATTTGAAAGTTATTGAGGGATTGTAGATAAGATATAGTTTATTATCTGAACTTGGATATCAAGGGCTGGATAGATTATTAACGTTAAGCCTATATTGGAAATGATTATAACAACCTAATCACAAGTTCTTCAATAGAGTAGGCAAAGCCGCCTAACCCTAATGTGTATGGAGAGGATTTTACAACGCATTGATCGAATATATAAGTTATAATCTGGATAGTGCGTTTAACTTACTAGTTGAAACGCTAAGTTTCATCTTGCCCGTGAATCTTCCAATTCAACGTAAACGGAAAATATGTGACAGTGGTAACACGCGGCCAATACAAAATAAGTAAGTGTTAAGTCATTTAAAAAAAACACGTTAGCTAAAAAAACATGTCAATTGATACGCGAAATTTGTTTGCGTTGTTTACCATTTTTTTATAAAGTTTTGTAGATTTAGAGAAGTCGGGTTCATGCCCCGTAGGAAAAAACATTGCGTGCGTATGCTTTGTTAAATATGAGTCACTGATGGATCGCGCCATCAAGGCACGACCACCTGTGGTTCATGCATGACAAAATATAATTACTCTTCGAGTGGGATTTTAAGTAGGACAGAATCAATTTATTGACAGTGCCGTCATAAATTAGGTATAAGCAAGTTTCATTCAATCTTGGAATCTTAGTTGTATTTCTCGTTTACCTTCAATATTCTGTCGTGAATTACAGTTTTGCACAATATAATTATAGTTATACTAGTTTTAGGTGTAGGGTGTCCCAAAAACTGGGATCAAATCTCTTGGTGTTACTTAGATATAAAACATACGATTATGAAAGAACTGTTCATTACCTTGGTGAAGATTGGCTGATAAGCCTTGAACATGGCGGAACTAAAGAGGATTTTTATCGGATGTATAAAGATATAGATGCTTGTGGATGGACCAAGGTGTTATTTCTGGAAAGAGATACTGGATGCTTTTCCGAACACAAAGATTTGTTGAGCATTGGTTTTTTCTATCGAAATTTGACTCTAAACAGATTTGGGGCAGAAATAAAAGGAAATAATGAAAAGAGTTGGCAACTAGGTAAACATACTTAGTATACCGAATTTATTTTCGAAATACTTTTACTTTGTTTCAAAAATATATGATTCACCTAGTTTAACTTTCGCCGTGTTTTCTGTTTGAAATTTTCCTAGTTAATATGGCTGTGTAAAATAGGTTAATTTACTTAACATAAGAAATTAGGAAAATCATATTTGCATTATGAAATAAGCTTTGAATAACTTGAAACCTAATAATATGCCTTAAATGCAGCCAGACGATAATTACCTAGTTTGCCTGATTTTCAATATAAGTACTACCTTATTTTGAAAGTGAAAATAGGTTACCTAGTAATACTTTTACGTAGTTTTGTGGTAAGTTCGTTTTACTTTACCTAGTTTAGAATATAACAAGGCTGGCTATCGCTAATGAACACTAATAACACTAATATGGCAAAGAAATGAAAAAAAAATCGATTTATCCCCGCCATATGCCAAGCTCTTTTCCGCTGTACTACACTTCTTAGCATATAATATCGACATTTTCAGAGATATTGCAATTTGTATTTTAAACTTGCAGCTGACATTCGTCTCGAAAATGATGAAAATGATGAAATCTGGTGGAAAAGTTTTGAAAAACCGTCAAAAGAATGCAACGCAATTACTTATTTAATTACTTGTTTACATTACTTTCACCAACAGCAAATGCCTTCCGTCGTCAGCTTTCCCGCATGTGTGTGTATCAATGTTATCGTTAAAGCTTTTTACCTGCTATGGTGGCGAAAAAAATCGGCTTGGTTGTTACATTGAACAGTTACGACAATGAAACGCAAAAAGGTGGCATATTTTTCTGAAACATTTTTCCTTCATTGCAGAAAAAAATAGTACAAATTTATAGAAATGTGATAAGGTGAAACCTTTGAATATTGCATTGATATAGAGCTTGAAGTGGGCAACATCTCACCATTTTCTCAAAATTCGTGGGAGGAAGAAGAAACTCGCAGTCGAGAAGAACGACGCAACGAGAAGAAACTCGTTCAACTTCCCTCATAAAAGTCAATCTGGATTCTAATGTTTATGTGGTCTGAGTCCGCTATGGAATTTTCTCCAATAATATTATTGGAGAGCAATATTCATTATGCTGTTACCAGTGAGAAAAATTTGTCAGATCAGTTCACGAGTAAAGTTACCTTGGAGAATAAAATCAACATTTCATTTAATGGAACGAAGAAAAAGAGAAATAGACGAATACAAAAATTCAAATTCAATTCAAAAAGATGAGCAATTTGTTATGTGTGACTTTATTATGTATTTACTGATTATATTCCATATATCGTGCATGATAACGCACTGAGTTGTATATTATGGGGAGGAGAAGTTGGAAGAAAGCAATTAGTAATTACATGTACAATACTGATTGCCATTTGGCCATTTGAGGTTGGAAAATACCATTATTTCAATGAGAACATTATATTCTTAGAATGTTTGTTTGTGCATACATTCGAACATTTAGATAAAATTTACCATGTCTCACATTTCTCAAGTCGAAGTCTGCCCTTCAAGACATTTTCTTTTCACCGTTAAAGCTCAATGATGTACCGCGTCTTAACGGCGCCATTCGTCATTGACTCATAACAGACAAAACAATAATTGGCGAATATTTATGACTGGGTATTAATAGATATAAGTTTTTTATATATGCCATGAATAATATGATAATACCCATAAAAACATAGAAAGATGTTTGTTAAAGGCGATGGGTAGTAGTTATTCTATACTTGATCCATCCACCTAAAATTTTTCTATAATTTCAACATGTCAGCATACTGGTATGGCCCATACATATATCATTGGGTAGATCTAAAACAGTGTAAAGATGGACTTTCATACTGATTTGACATAGTCCGGAGATAGAAGAACCAAAAATAATCTCAAGACAAAAAAGAGTTTAAAGATGGGCTTTACTGATGATTTGACACAACCCTAGGATGAATAATTCAAATACAAGTTTAAGACTCGGTACCTTATCTGCCCCATACATATGCCTCGCATATATCATTGGATAGATCAAAAAGAGGTACAGAGATGGGATTTGTTACTGATTTGGCACAGTCGTGAGTTGAATAACCCGAAAATAATTTCAAGAGACCATACCTATTCTGTCACACGCATGACCGATACATATACCATTAGATAGATCAAAAAGTAGTATGCATGGCCTGATTTAATATCATGAAAGGTGAAATTTGATTTTTGCATAACTGTCAGCTAGAATCTCGGTCCAAAAATCTGTGGGCTGTAAGATATCTCTTAGAAAACATATGATTACTCATTGAAGATCCAGTGATGACAGTGTTTATCATAGTCAAGCGAAAGCCTTCGTAGTACTATGTAACAGTTCTAGTTCGTGCTTGTCATACGATGAAGAAATATTGGATGACAAATTATTAGATTAATGATTAATGGAAAGCTGTGCAGGCGTGTGTTGCCGTTTTCTTTTTATTACCCGAAACGTGATGCCACGCATCGGTAAGACGACTTCACGTGTATTGTGGCCTTTAGGATTAACACCCTTACGTCAAACAAATGCATCTTGATTTGCTTTCCAAAACCCTTTTGTGCGAATGTCAAGACGATCGTTACAAGAAAGGTAATTCAATATTTCACCTGTCATAGGTTGCAACTTGCAGGATCAGACATTATGACAGACCTCAGTTAGGAGCTTTGCTGTGATATCTATGATTTCATTGTGCCTCAGAATCAGGAAACCTCCAATAGGACAAGACTTCTAGTGGTTTTGTGAAAAATTTTTTCTATATATGCAAAACTGTGGGACATTACTAGATGACTCATTGTATCGCAGGCACAATGCATCACGGAATTTCCCTTTATTTATCCGTGCTTAACCGTGTTCTTTCAGCGAGAGAACAGACAACCGAGCCGAAGCTCCCTTTTTAGTAAGAAGTGCCATGCAGCGTTTCGACGTGTGTAAGATCTTGTTTCAACTTATCAGCCTATTTATCTTGTCTTTTACAATTTTCAGTTTCCATGTTCTTTTTTGCTTTCACCAAATCGTATTCGTAGACAGACAAACTATTATTTTGCTCTTTTATAAGCTCAACTAGGTGGGATGTAAGAACCTTGGATACTTGATATACAACGAATGATGATACGGAAGGATCCACTATACCGAGTCCTCCTAGACGTGAGGCTGGAAGGCCTACTAACGCTGGAAGAAATCTGAGCCAGTTGATTTTTTAACGAGGATGCTTGTTCATCAAAACTTATTTAACTGTCCTTTCAATTATATCACCATGCGAGGTCATTCCACAAAGCTTATCATGCAGTTTTAAGTAAGTTTCAGTTTGGAGTAAGATAGCCTAATAGCACTTTTTGATTTTCCGTGTTTCACCAAGTTTTTGAATTTCCGACACATTTGATTAGTACTGTTGAACTAATAATCAGACTTCAGTCTTCTTTGTATATATTGCCCTTTTTCCATAATTCAATTCTTTGCTGCAAATGGGGAATACGCATTGGAATGCGTTGGGAATACGCTTCGAGCTACGCATCTCTGATCGTCATGACGCAGGTTCCAATCTCGTGCGGGATGATGATTATATGCGAGAGGTCTGCTGGACGCCTCGTCGGTGCACGGTAGTTCACGTAAGTGCTGCTTACGGCTTCCTCCGTCAACCAGGTCCATGCACATGAAAAATGAGGAATACGATTATCCAAAAACCTTCACCCCGATTCGGAACTGGTATCGAGACGAGACGGTACACGAGAGGTCGTGTTTCGCCATATGGTTAAGCTGTATTCTCGGCCTACCTCTCCCACAGGATAAAATGATATCCTATTCTAAATGTTGAGCATTATGCTTTGCTTTACTGTTTCTATTAGGCTTTTGTAATAGGGATATTTTGCTTTCATCGCAACGCTCTCAAACCTAAAATTATCAGCATAAGCATGAAATAGCCTCGCGAATTCACACTCAAACTCTTTTTCAGGAGCACCACAGTACCAAGAAAACGTTTCTCCTCCAGTGCATAACTTTATCATATACTCTATTTATAACTTGATTAAGCCTATTTATTCGAAATTGACTTTACAAACAATTCCCATCCGTACTTCTAAATTTGCCAATTTGCCGCCGCCGCCGCTTTTTATTTGTGACGTATTTGGCAAATAGATATTCCTTTGTTCCATTACATATAACGACAGGTGGTATATGATGTTGCAAACACCAAAGCACTAAATATGGTCACAGACGATGTGGAATCGGCGATTTACAGTTTAAGGGACAATATTTCCTCCCTCGTTGACACTCGTGTAGAGCACTCCTTTCAGAGTGATGAGGTTTTTTTAGAGGATGTTTCATTCAAATTTTGGTGCTTTTGGCCGGCATGTCACGGTTATCCGCGTACAAACCGGTTTCGGTTTTGAGGACTCCCTTCCTCACTTGAAACACGCCTGCTGCTCCGCAGTGTGTGGCTATACAGTATACTGTATATTCAGCATTTCTATATATCCTACTGTATAACAGATAAACCGTAAACTCCGAACAACCTTGTTCATTTTTGGTTTCTGAGCCGCTCAGCGCTGCACGAAGCATGATTTTTGGTTGAGACGAGCTATCTAATAGGATACCTAGGATTTTATTTTTTATCCTGCAGGAGAGGAAATCTGAGAATACGGGTTAACAGCATATGCAGTATGGTGAATAGTAATTACCGGTACCGGCACGTCCTCTCGTCTCTCTGCACAGTGCAGTTCCAAGTCGGGAATGAGATTTCTGCTTAACCGTTTACAGATTTTTCATGTACACTAACACGGTCGGTGGAGAAAGCCATAACCATCCAGCCATCGGTCAACTTACCTGCACCAGCCAGGCATCAAGCAATCCAGAATCTTTGGGTGCAGCCGAAAGTGTTGGAAATACCGTAGAACCTAACTTCGAACACTTTTGGTGTTATTCAATCAGTCAATCTGCCATTTTTCGTCCAAATCTCGTAAAAATTGGATATAAGAACAATGAGGCGTTTTTTATATTCCTGTCCTAGTCCTGAGTCCTATTCCCAAACGTCAATTTTAAAGGCAAATTTTGGGGATTTTATTGTCTACTTAGAGCACAAAGCCGCCGTCCTAACATCGAACGGCCCATTTACGATGCACGTTACGTCGACGTACGGAGATAAGAGCCCGCGGAAAGCGCGTCCGCGATGACGTAAGCGAGACGTTCAGTTACGTCGTCAACGTAAGAGAGAAACGACACAAATGGGAAAGCGACGATTATTCAAAGTTTTTTATGTGCAGTGTTAAGTTTGGGCAATGTATGACCTTCCAAACAGACCTGGTACAGAACATACACGATTGTCCCATTTTAAAACACTCAATGTTCCTATAGCATATATTTCAACCCAACTATTTCTCATGATAGATAGTTGTTGAAATATTGACATATTCACAATAACAACTTTAAATCCAAATAGTCGCAAAGAAACTTACGATATTTTTTTCCATGTAACACCTTACCTGTGTATTGGAGAATCACCTGCTGAGCGCACTCGAACTCACCCTCAACCGGCAAAACCATCCATGAATCCCGTCAAATGACTTGTTGACCAACTGTATTCAAAACATACAATTTCGGCTTCAATTGTGGATGTGTGAGCTATGTTTTTTGTTTCAGCAATGTCGTTTGTTCATCGATAATTCTCCAGCAGTTGCCACTAATATCGCTTAAATTAGAGATTTTGCAAGGTTTTTTATTTTTAGAATTGAATTGTTCGCCTTTGAACACATTAGAAACAATTTCTAAATTTCACAGATGACAAGAAGCCCACTGATACAGTCAGCCCATGCATGATAGAGCCTATTTTCTCGATCGCTACGTCTTCCGCCGATCAAAGGCGGGTCCAGGTCTCAGAGAGATAGCCGCCGTCGTCACGTTATCGACGTCACCGTGCATCACAGAGAAAGAGCGATGGACGTCAAGCTGGTTAACGTCTGACGTAGGCTCAAATTTTATCGATTTTGGCAATTTGAGCAACTGACGTAATTCAATTTTTTGACCTCTGTCCTGACATCTCACGGCCACTGTAGATATATATGAACATTATGGGCGCCCTCTACCGGCAGCCTGAATTTCACGATACTACGACTCGTGAGAGCGGAGATATGACCTTTTAGTCGACAGCTAAAATTTTTTGCACAAAACACCTAAAATTCAGATGAAAAAATTTATTTGCATACAAAAAAATACCACACTACAATTATATAGTATATTTCCGCAACATACAAAAGAAATTACGTAGATAGCTCAATATCTATGCGAGTTATGAACGTTTATGTAAAAGTGTTCGAAGTTAGGCAGTTTTACGGTACGCTTGGAGCTGTTTAGCTGAGCTGTGGTTCACATAAACACTCTTACACTTATGGCTTCCTCCATGAACCAAGTCCATGTTAAATAAAAGGGTCACTAGTCAATTCATACCCTGGGAAATTTGTACCAGTGTGTGTTTTTGGTGGGTTAATTTGCACACAAAAAATAGCACATCAGATAATTCTTAAAAAATTGCTGTTGGGCAGTACAGAACATGTACCGGTACCATTGCCGAATGTTCGCGGGAACTTACCTGCTTACGAATTTTGATGTACCAGTGCAGTAGCAGGAACTGGAAAATAATACCGAATAACTATGTATAACCAAAGTTTTGCAAAAAGTCCATCTGAAAGAGAAAATTTTTTTCAATAATTGATGAAATAAGTCGTTGAGTCTGAGGAAATTATTAGAAGTCTTTTTATGGTAAATATAAAACGGGTTCAAGGTGCATAAGCTGTAAGTACAGAGTAGGCGGAACCAGGGAGCATGGAGACATGTCCCCTCCAAGATTTAGGGAGGAAGGGGCTGTCTGTCCTTCAAAATTTGGGAAGTTTAACAAAAATATCTCTTCTTCTTGCGCCTTCGGTGTGTAATATAATCAAATATTCAGTATTATTAAATGAAGTCTTATAGTGTTATGTGTTTTTGTTAACTAATCTTTATTATTTTCAATGACATCAGGCCTAAATGCTTCCGGTCGCTTACATTGACATCATGAGAATGAAATTTGTCAGAATATTCTCACTCTAACCTGAGCAGCTTTGTGAAAAAAATGAAATGAGATTAAATATTATGCACATTGTTTGACAAAGCATAGCTTTGGTGGAATCTGTGAAAATGTCAATGCTGGTATTTGGTGTTGGCTTTCTGAGTTTCATGTCCCATTTACTTGATTCTGGAAAAATTCCGATTTTAACCCTATTCCCACACTTTCTATATTTTTTCACTTATTGATCTGGTAATTGTGATAGCCTTGTCAGAGAATGGTTCAATACTGTACTGATAATTAAGCATGCATATTGGGTGCTAACTGATTCAGGTGACCTTCGTGTCGTATCTTTAATACCCGATTTTAGGTGTTTTGTTTTATAATTATCATATTTTGTGGTGACAAATAAGCAGCACTCTCTGCTAGCAGGGATTTCTATGATATTCAGGCTTATTGATTCTTTAACTGATATTCAAATTGTTAACATTGTTGATTAGTCACAGTTAATTTATTCCATCTGATCTCCTTCTGATATTCTGTTCAGCATTGAAAATAGCTTGACCTAGATGTAAAGTTTCAACACTGAATAGCTAGAATGCCTTCAGAAGATAGCGGGTATGATAACATGATGACTAGTATTATTAAACTATGCGATTTTAGTATTAAAAAGATATCAAAATTTCTTTGCCGAGTCAAGTCTGGCTACTTTCATTAAAAAAAGAAAATGCAATTTTCAGGGGTATTTGTTTATATGAAGTCCATCATTAATCATAAATGGCATGTAATTTTTTCTATTGCGTATTAAATAGCAAATTACTCTATTTGTCAATATTTTCTGAATTCACTTACATCGTTTCTAGGAAAGTGAACTGGGCTGATGCCACTGAACCATCAAGTTGGGCGGATCAAGTTGAAGAAGAAGAAGTACAAGAATTCGGAAATGATAAACTTCCACCTGTGTCAGAAAAAGTAGATGGAAACACAAAAATTGTAACAGAATATAAAATAAATGAAGACGGCAAAAAAGTGAAGGTAATGATAATAATACTAAAGTATTGCATATATTCACTTGTGTTCTCCAATTTTAGTTTTATTGGGAAAAATAATACTAATTACTAAACATACTGCTTAGCTTTTATCACATCAGAATGACTGCTCACTCTTTAAATCCTATTTCAGATTGTCCGGACTTATAGAATTGAAATCCAGAAGACATCAAAATCTGTTGCCAGGAGGAAACATCTTCCTAAGTTTGGGGCTTCAGCAAATGATCCACCCGGGCCACAGCGAGCCACAACTATTATTTCAGAAGTAAGCTATTCATTGAGGGTTAACATGTTGTATGGCTAAAAGTAAAACTAAGAAATATTTGCAATGTTTTGCCAACCTAATTGTTAGTAGAAATTCTTTCTATTTAGTTTTATTTTCCGTAAGGTTACTTGTACCCATTAACTAGGTCATTTGTTCAAACCACACAAAAACATTGTTTTATTATAAACATGTTACTGGCCGACCATGTGTCAGCAGTGCAGTTCTCACATATGTCTCAATCAAAATCGCTGTAGTAGTAGATTTAGGCAAGTGTATTAAACTTATCTTCAATATGTCACTATGTATAAGTACAGTGCTGTGAGTGTAGGTATGGGCTTCAGAATATTCCCGAGCCTATTTCTTGCATGTCGTATGAGGTGACTAAAATGGAACAAAAAAGTGATAGATGGTTTCACCATCGCCCAGAGCAGATACCACTCACTGCACTTCACCATAGCAGTTCAGTTCTGCTTGGAATGTTATTTTTAGAGTGCAGTTGCCGGTACGACGTCTTCTAAAAGCTATAGCGTGGCGTTGTTTGGTTTCTTTTAGGCACTGCTTCCGGCCTTTCTTTCAGCGCTCTTTTATAAAGAAAGCATTGTATTCCCATTAATATTCACTCTTTTTGGTGAACTAGTTTTGTTTATTCCCTTTTAGTGCTTTCATAAAATTAAGAAAAATCAGTAATCTGGATTCTGTTCTGGTTTCATCAGATGAATCAGATCAAAATTTGCAACACCGCTTATGATATGTAGATAATTTGAACGCTTTTCGTAAATAAAAAAGAACATTTTTCTTGAAATTCACTTTATGCTGGGCCGTAAGCAGTGCCTGCTGAAAAGTAATTGACTAACGTAACAGCCACTTACTCCCGAAAAGCTGGTACAGCATATAATACCAGACCCAGCAACTGCACTCTAAGAGGAAAACACCCCAATTGAAACTGAGCCGCAATGGTAAAGTGCAGTTAGTGGTGCACTGGGGGAGGGGGGTTCCAGGGATATTGAGATTGTTTAGTAAAATATGAGTCAAGCTTATCATTTTTACAAAATGGATGTCAAGCCAGATCATAACCGATATTTACTGCCAGACACAGCCATTCACTAATTTAATTTAGCCAAAAACGTCCACACTAACTCTCTCTCGTGTGTCGATGTCTGGCTAATACGAGAGAGAAGTTATTTCTTAAAGAAACAGAGCGTCTGGAGCGGTATTTGATGAAATGGTTATATTTGGTCAGAATTGTCGGCTTACCTAAACATTCACTCCATGACCACTTAACTAAGGATTTAATGGTATAATCAAAACTGAAATCAATTTTAATTGTGAAAGAGCGTTATTGCCATGTTTTGAAAAAAATTTCGGGCCCCCCCCCACCCCCTTTGAAACTTTCTAGGTGTACAACTTAAACCACCCACCACTTCTTTACAGTTTTGTTATTGTTAGGCTCTCAGATAAAGAAGTTTTTATGATATTATATTGGTTGTTTGATGATTTTTCTACTAATGGCACCCATTTCTCTGGATGTCTAAAAGTACCTTTTTTCATTAGGATGTGGGCATGCAGTTTATAAACAGTCGACAAGAAGAAATTCATGATCAAGAAGATCCAATGTTGTCGAAATTCCGCAATCAATTACAATATTACATGTTTTTCAAAAATTTTAAGACCAATAATAATAGGCCAAGTAAGTTTTAGTTGCTTCTTGTTTTTTCAATTTCTGCAATTTCGCTGGATATCAGGTTTTTGCTGGAGGAAAATAGAACATCCAGTATTAACATTTTATATATTCTTATCATATGTCAAATGCATTATATTGTTTTAATGAAGTTTTTTATTAAAACAATACAAGGCAGATATACTATATGTTCGTTACAACAAAAATCCCACTGTAGCACACTTGGCTAAAGTTGATATGGCAAGGATTTTAATTGTTTTCAAAGCCTTAACTTCAATTCTTGATTCTTTTGATTGCCTCATCTTGGTAAATATTGATAATTCCAGCTGACAAAGAGGAAGATGAGAAGAAAGAAGATGCAGACAGTGCAGCTCCTGCAGCAGGAGGAACTGGAGGAAAATATGTTCCTCCTAGTTTAAGAGCCGGTGCAACAGCAAGGGGATCATCTATGCCTTCTCGTGGGACAAGAGGTTAATTTTTCTTCAGAATCATCCATTTTTTTGCCATAAGTTTAATCTCTGTAATGTTAGCGGACACACATAAATAAAATCATGATTTTGTTTCAAATGTGTTGAACTATTGATGCACTATGGGCTCATACCTGAAAAATAAAAACCAATTTTTGTTCATCAGTTTAGCTCAATTGATTGATCTTTAATTAATGTTGACTAGATCGAATTTTCTTCATTGAATGAACTTATTCTTGGGTCCTTGAAATACCAAAGGTTTTTGCTTTCTAGGTAATGCAAATGTGGTGAAAACATGGGTTGCTGCTCATGCATTTTAAATATTTGAATGGGCGTATTTCAGGTATTAGCCATGCTTGACTGATGAAGATCAATAAAATTGTTATGATGTATCATTTTTTAATCAAAAGACTTATTAAAAAAAAAAATTGCTTCGAAAGTGGCAACCCTACTCGCAACGAATTTTGTAATATCCTTGACATAGTTTGAACGCTTTCCAAAATTTGTTTTTATCACATCTACTTATGTATTGCAGATGAACAAGCTACAATCAGAGTTACAAATCTTTCAGAAGAAACTAAAGAATCTGATTTGCAAGAATTATTCCGACCATTTGGTCCAATTCAACGTATATATCTTGCTAAAGATAAGCATACGCAACAGTCAAAAGTATGTCTACTCGATTCTGAGTTTGACTGATATACATTTGTATGATACAAGTCACACAATCCATTCAAATGGAGCAAAGTATAGTTTCACAGAAACAACCTATAATTTCTTAAAAAAAAAATAATGATCTTCAGCACTCATTGATTCACATAAGCCGCTTTGGGTTCCTGAATGCTGACATCATGTTTATAGCTGTTAAATTTACCAGAATCTAAATAAAAGCAAAGGAAGTATTCATAGAACTTTGACTCAAAAACAAATGTATCTGAAAATGTTGATTATATATTTGCAGGGATTCGCATTCATCAACTTTTACAAACGAGAAGATGCAGCTAAAGCTATTCAAGCTATATCTGGATTTGGTTACGATCATCTCATCCTAAATGTAGAGTGGGCGAAGTAAGCTATAAATGTTCTCTTTTTATATAAAAAAGAATCTTCTATGCTACCAGTAGTCATATGTCAAGGTGTTTTTACATTATATTGTTCAATTTTTGTCTGAATGATGCTATGGAAAAAGTCAAAATTTAGACAGTGTGGACTCAAACTGGACCTACATGAATCTGAAGCATTATTGTACAAAAAGAACAGTGCGTCTGCACTTGTCAGTTTATAGCAAGAAAAATGAAGCATAAATATTTGTTTTATTGGAAATTTCATTCTCATCTCCATATGGTTTTAATGTAATTAACTAAATCAATTTTTGTTTTGTTCAGACCTTCAACACCAGCTGGAGGTGGTCCTTGATATCAGACAAAATTACAAAACTTTCTTGCTCTGTTGGCAATGGGCCTTTGGTGAATTGCATTTAGGTATAGTATCTGTCAATGGCTCACATATCAAGATGTTTAAAGCTATTTTTCTGAAGATAACAATGTGATGTGCATTGTACTGTATATAAATATCAATGAAACTGAAACATTTTGCTTCTTCGAATTCAAAATTATTTTCTCCAACCGACTTCCCCGTCCTCAAATATGTTCAAAAATATGTTTTGTTAAGCATGGGTCACTGATGGGTTGTACCTTGGAGTTGTGGTTCATATATGGCTTATACTTGGAAATAGAGATCGTGCCTAAGTCATGACACCATAAGTTAAAGCAGGATTATAAGTCCATAGAGAGACACAAGAGTATTTATTGTTTGGGAGTATTTCGATATCTTAGGGTTAAATGCTTTGGTGTTGATATTTTTCTTTGTGTCAGATAATACAACAAGAAATGCAGAATAAAATCAATATTTCACTCTTGTGTTCTACATTGAGGTTGGTGGTGATGTTGACGGTAATCAGTTTTCTTGGCAACCCTGATATTACCTTCCATGCAATTGTTCTTAAGGAATATATTTGAGTCTGTAAGCAGATTTGATGTCACACAATTTTTGCAAAAATATTTGATCAGCATAAAGTTTTTATACTGAGAAGGGTAAAATTAGAGAATACGTTCACTATATGATGAACCACAGTTTCTCGTGCGTATACCGGCACCACATTGAAGTTTTTGCCCAATCTTTTCACACGTTTTTCCAGTGCGTGACATGGTGAAGGAAGTTGCGACTTGCGATAAGGTAGAACACGTTCTGTTGACAATCATCATGCACTTGTTTTGAACCTAAGAATAATTTAAGATGTTTTGGTCTAATATTATTTGAGGAAAGGAATTAAAACCTAAAGTTGAATAACATACAATTTCTCGTCTACTAAGCAGGATTATATCTATCTTAATACAGCCTCTTTCAGACTGTATTAAACAGAAGATATATTTGGATCTTGCGCTTGGTGATATTATTGAATATAAGTAAGATACGAATATTACATAACAATATTGGGACATAGTGTCTATATGGTAGGAATAGCTTTCGAACATTTGTACAAATGTACATTTGTACAAAGCTCATAGTGTGATATCAAGAAAGCATTCTTGTGTTATGGATTTTTTCTATGTTACAGTTACCCACGAAGTGCCTTGCTGAAGGGTGTGCTCGGTGGTGAAACGGTCAAACATCGTCCTTCCTGGCAATACGATCGTGCTTAACCGACTGAGCCACCAAGCTTGTCATGGATTATGAATCTTGTAACCGAAAAGCTTTAAGTACGGGATGATCCAGAACACTTTTTGTCATGTTCGCCAGACTATGTTATTCAGTACAATAATTTTTTTTCGAAGAATCTAGTGAAGCATAGTCCACTTTGAATTCAGAGTGATCCTCTGAATACAAAGAAGAAAAACAACACATGCGACAGACTTGATTCGTCCCTAATGTTTTTAGACTTTATATTTTGAACCCTTATGTGTTTTTATCAATTGAGTTGTTTAGTTATTAGCATCGATTTAAGGTACGTAGCTTTATGCACGAATCTATCAGACAGGTCATAACTACCTCCACCCTCAACGCGCAACGTACACTATGCTCTATAAACATTCGAATGACGAGAAATAAAAAAAAAAACATATAGAATATAAATTTTGGGTTTGCATGATATTCAACTCAATTATTTTGCACCTTTTTTTGGTGTCACTTGCTTCCAACAAAAATATCCAAAACCGTTTAGTTTACTCTGGTGAAAAAGACAAGGATACTGCCACATGTTCATTGATTCATATATTTCCAATGTGTGCAAAATAAACGTATTTGATATGAAAATGAAGAACGACATGATTGAAGTCAGAACAAATGACTGGCTACTCATTCAGATCCATATTGTCAGCACGAAGCTTTTTCCAAGAACTTCTGTAACTCGGAATTCGTTGCTTCATAATGCTTTCCAGGTCGTTTGAATCTGCAAGGCTTCAAAACTTTGATCAAAAAGTTTCAGTGATGAATATACCTTAGTCTTCATTTCAGCGATTGTGTATCTCTAGGGAAGACTCCGGGTGAAATTGGATAGAAAAAGGTTGGACCAAGAATTGATCCCTGAGGGACAACGGGTGAAATGAAATAAGTTCCTGAGCGTTCACTATCCAAAACAACGTTAATCTTGCGATTGGATAGGAAAGGTGTGGTAACCTAATGCAGTATACAATCTAAATTAGAATCAGCTCTAGAATCAAGACTAGAGTCCAATCAACTCTTTCACAGTTAAGCACGAAGCGAACTCAATAGTAAATACTAGATACAAGGCAACAAGTGAGCCAGTCATAAACCGAGTAATCAACCAGATCAGGATCACGTAATCTTGGCGATAGCTCACCAATTGCCAACTAAACAGATAAGATTCAAATTCACATAAACAGTATGGGAAATTAGATACATCACAATTATGTATTGAATTAATTTTTTCCACACTCTCCCCTTCCAATATTTAAATGAATAAAATGCACCAATTAACAGTGATAACTAATAGTGAATTTAACAGTCATGTGATCAGTTTCATTAGTCTTAGCTTTCTGGAGGTCTTCTTATACGCTCGGATAGTCTCAATTCTTGAGTTTGTGGTTGTTGGTCAAACTCGTCTATATCATTATTGGTTGAGGGAACTTCATCAGAGCAGGACTATTTTAAAGATGGATTATGTTCGTTCTTGAAGTTTTGTTTTGGTTTTGTTCGACACAAAAGGGCTCATCATCCCTTATGCAGCCTAAACAAGCTGTAACAAGCTTTGACGAAGACACTCAAAAGCATCCATTGCAGGTTGAAACAGTGAAAAAGTAGTCAAGACTTGATAAGAGGTCGTACACGAGAGAAAAAAATCGGGTGTCCACCTGGCGTAATACGCGAACATTCCAATGATTCTTTTTAATTCCTCATTTGTGGTAGGCAGTAGTAATGCTAACACAGGCCTCAAGCCGTCAGGGTCAAGTTGGATACTGCCGTAAGAAATATGATAAGCAAGCAAATAGATTTGCTCGGATTGAAAGTCAAATTTTGCGGCATCAAAGAGAGCTCTGAGCTTATTATCATGATCGATTTTATCATCAACAACTACAGTAATGTTGTCGAGGTAAGCGTAAGTTCCACGCAATCTATGGTTTTCCATAAGAGAATCAATAGCTCTTTGAAAAATAGAAACACGGTTAGTAACCCCGAAGGATAGCCTGCTGTATTGGTAAAGCTTGCCATCTGCTTCAAAAACGGTGTATCGTCTGTCTTCTTTACATGAAGCTATCTGATAGTAGACGGACTTAAGACCCAAAGTACTGTTAAGTGATTGTCATCGTTGTTGAAGCGACTGGGGCTGGGCAATTCGATTCGGAGATTCGAATCAATCTTAAATCGTTCATAGGAACAAAAACTTGCGAAATGGATTGTAATTTTTCATTCTAGCGGCAAAATGCACTCGAAATAGGTCAAATTGACCAAAATCGATTGCATTTGATCGTTAAAATGAAAATCTTCCCCTTTGGACTGGAGTGTAATTGCAAATACATCGCGTTTAATTCTTTTTAAGCTAATGTTTGTAATTCGTAACTGAATGTCACAATGGAAGCAATATCAGTAATAGTAAAATGGCGTAATTGTTATTTTTATGGAATCAGCGATTCGATCCGATTGGAAAAAATATTCGAATCAGATTCGAATTCCAAGTGATTCGGTTTTGCCCAGCCCTAGAAGCGACGTGATTTTGTCGCAACTGGACGGCAATTGTTTTGCAAATTGTAGAAAAGACTTGGTGTTGGGACACGGGAAGCTGCAACACCGCATGATTTGGAAGGATTTCCTACAATGAAAGCATCACGCGAACCTCCCATTTGAAAGTGACTGTATCGTGTAGTTGCATGAAGGTTTGACAATTGAAAAAAATTTACCAGAAATACCACATGATTGAATTTACTGCAATAGACGTTGGTGCCGAATTCTGTCGAAGGCTTTGGAAATGTCTCGACCGACTTAGCTTCCTCACAAACGACCAAGAGCATGAACTTTTTGTTCAGTTATTATTCCCTTTATGGCGATCGAATTCGAATCTAAAATATTGAACTTTTTTGCAATTCAGAAGGCGTTTACATTGATTCCTACATTTGTTGTTATCAACTCTCAGACGGGTCCGAGCTGCCAATTAATTCTTTGTACAGCAGGGCAGGAAATTTCATATACAGTGGAACTGTACACACTATTGGAAAATGAATCCAAATCCTACCAATAGCGGTCTGAGACTCATTTTACCAATGAATGTTGGTAGTGAAGTTGCAGTTATTCCGGTAGGAGAGTTAATTGAAGAGTAATGTGAAAATGAATACATGATATGATGTCCATTGAAGAAATGACGCATTGTCGTTAGACATATGTCCAATTGCGAATATTGCGAAAAATAGCATCTGAAATTATTTAAAGCATTCTCAAATCACTGTACCATATTGTAAATGTTTTTTAATCATTCTAATATTTTTTCCAATTGCTGTATCTCAAATACCAAAACGAAATCATTATAACAAGTCATATCAGTCAAAAAAGTAGAAACAGTATTGTAATTTGACTATACCGAACAGTAGAGCAAGTAATGCATGTAAGTATTTGCTCTTACTCTTACAGTATATTCAGTTTGGCTCAAGACATGTGGCACGAACATCATTGTCTATCATGAAAGGTGATCCTCGCCCTTTTAGTAATGTTTTTGGGGGGCTTTTCTTTCCTTTTATTCCTATTTTACTACTCTTCCATTTCACCTTTTAAAATTTTGTATTGCATTTACGTATTTTTCTCGTGTACAGTTTCCTTTTGAGTCCTTTCTTTTTGCCTGTTTTAATTCTAATTAAAGGGTGAGTATATGTGTGTTTGGAGTGCCCTCGTTTTATTTATTTTTGTGAGGTAGTGGGTCCCGTATAATGTGTGTGGCCGAATTTAGTAATGTTTATATTATTTTTTTAGGTAAGCAAACACGTGTTCCTCTATTTGAACCTGTCTTCAAAGCTTATTCTCTGGCACGTTTATCAAACTTCATTTTAGTTTTTTGTTTGTTTTCCTGATAACTCTGTAATGTGATATCTTTATTTGTATCATCTTTTGTGCCTACATTGGTGTAGAAATAAACTATGCGTATGTATGTATGTATGTGTCTACGCTGCTGAAAAAGATCTTCTGCGCGTTCATCGGAATCAGGAAATACACAACCATGAAATCGGCAACGTTGGTGCGTCGGTGTTAACAGGCCCTCATCGAATTCTGAACGATTAATCCTTGTCCATTGACGCTGCGTCGTGCCTGCTTTTCTCGAGGGCTGAGGTTTTTGTTTAACCGTTTACTGATTTTTTTTCTGAGCATGGACATGGCAAAAGCCTACGGTTACGTGAACCACCGTACTCCAGTGAGGTGTCCAGCAATATCTTTTTGCATATAACCATCCCCTTAGGCGTAGGAATCGAGGCAAGGAGCACACGTGGGGGCAGCGCCGTCCTGAAAAGTAATCCACTGATAGTATGAACATTCGAATTTAATGAGTTGCACTATTTTTCCCAAAATTTCCCTAAAAAATTTTTCGCGTCATCGCCGCGTATTCTGATTTTTTTTATTTTTACTCCATCAATTCATTTTTCTTAATTTGAACGATTTGAATAATGAAGATTAAAGGTTTCGAAAAGGGGCGTCAGAAAAAGCTTGTTGAGCAATGGTTACTATAATACTAACTGTAATATACTAACTATTGTTAAGGTGATAAATATATTCTCTGTGTATTTAGAGACCGTTGGAACCCCTCCCCTGGGTGTATGCACCCAATAGGCCCTTTAGGTATTTCAGATCGGATTGTTCTTAAAAATCAAAATTTTAACAGGTCTTTGCCGCGCAGCTATATGTGATTTAATTATTGATCGTTTTTTCCAAACTTAACCCATGGTCGTTCAAGTCAGGATTAAAGAGCACTATCATCGTTGTGACGTCACAAAATTCATCCTGGTCGGCACCAGAGTCTATATATCCTTTTACTATGTTGTACAGGCTCATATGTGGTCGCACATTATTAATATTTCATATACACAACTTGTTACAAAAATCATTATTTAGTAGGTAAGCTAATAGTTCATGGTTGTTGATATCGGCAATATGGCATGGCGAGTTAAAAAAAATGGACAGGGGTTCAATAAGTGGTTTCTTGTTTGCAATTTGCCACAATCACAAAACGGAGTTTCTGACAGGCCCATTTTGTACATCAGTGACCTGAAGCGTTCATAGCCGCTCCGTAATCTGTTGAGTTGGACTCATGCCTTTCGGGGTAATTTGTGACCTGGAGGTTTTGAACTGAATTCGTTGATATATGACTGTATTTCGAGAGGGACTGGTGGTACCATACTATCACGCCTACTTATCTCTCCCATATGTGGCCGGAGTAACTTCCTTGAGTCGAGACGTGTTGGAGCCTTGGATCGAATAATGTTTAGTGAAGTAAATGTGTCGAAATTGCAGCCTTATTATACAGCTTTTGACAGCAAATATCTCGCCTAATTTGTGATGGTTCAATACCAGCCAAACATGGAAGAAGGTGAGTCGGCGTAGAATGTATGCATCCAGTAAAAACCCTCATTGCCCCATTTATTTGGGTGTCAATGAGGGTAGTATGAGCACTGCGACACCAAGCCGGCGAGCAATACTCAGCATTTGGGTAAACAAGAGCCAAAATTGATGTTCTAAGTACATCGAATGATGCACTCCAACTTAAGCCTGCGAGGCATTTGATCAGCGCAACCCGAGCGGAAACCTTTTTGATTTTTTCAAGACGATTTCTAAACTCCGATCCAAAGTTTCTCCAAGATATGTTGAATTTTTTCTTTGTCGTGACCATGTGGAGTTTACATATCGTTTTTCTGAAGTCTAATTTTTTTACCAATAACGGACTCCACTCACCACTATACACCAGTGCAGAGTACATCAAGAGCACAGCAAGCATGCGTTGTCTCAGATCTTGTTACGCTAGTACAGAGTAAGTTGGAGCAGTGTCGGGCGCTATGCGACCTGCTTTTTGTGTTGATACTAGGCTATCTCATTTACTTCATCTGGGAATGTATTTTTGTGCAAAATTTATGGCAACCAATGAAGAATTGCATTAGATGTAAGTTAAAGGAAAAATGAAATTTCAAATTAATAAATGAGCAGGAATTTTACGTAAATTATAAGTTGATAAAAAGATGTCTTTGTTTATTGTATGATTTCCGATTCAGGAAAATTATTCATTCAATTCTGAAACCAAAAGCTATTAGATTTTGGCCAGTCCTAACGGACACCCTTAAAGCTTATGGGGTATTTTACATATTAAGACAAAGTGTAAAGTTTGATGTGTGTTCTGTGTTATAGTATTATGTTGATCAAACCGTACCTACCCTGATGAAATTTGCAGTGTAAGTGAAATTTACAGAATTTCATGCAGCGTGACTATTTTTGCGAATTTTTAATTGATCCTTTGGCTGTTACTGTACTGCTACACCAAAATTCTTAAACAAGTAACTTTCCCCGAACTTTTGGCAAGGGTACGAATGACTAATCGCTCTCTAATCGTTTTATACTAGTATGAATTGACCAGGGTATGAATTCACCACCACCATTTCTATGTAATGAACTATTGAAGTACGGTACCATACACTGTACAGCATAGTTTATATGTCATTTGTCATGGCGTTAACATTTCAGGCTTGATGTAGGGTACAATGCCTTTTTCTTTTTGTTTTCATCTGTAGAATACATGGATGTTTTTGAAAATAATATTGATTGTTTTATTTAGTCTAATACTTTGCTCTTTATTTTTTGTGCTTGATTCAATTACCAGATCATTGTAAATTAATTTAAATTGAAAATGCTATAACCTGCTACCAGAAACTGGTTGTGGTGTGTAAGGAAACAAATTATCTTTGATCTGATCTAGTTTTCTAATTATGTCCTATCTAGAAATGTTATGATTTTATTCCATTAAACTATTTGCCAGGGTCAATTCAGATGTTTATAATGATCTAATATCGACAACTTTAACTTCACTATTATTTTGGATAATTGCCTACAGGCCTGAGTTGAGTTCGATACCCTAGTACTGTACCCTCCTCGATTGTTTGAGGAAAGACACAAATTGTACGTGCTACTGTGCTGCCAACTTACAGAGCTACATCACATCCATCCGCGTCTACAGGTTAATAAAGACTAAATTCCTTCAAGATGAACAATTTATCAGAAGATCGGGATTTGTACGAAATAAACACTTATTTCAAATCTGTACTGGATATGATACCAGCAGAATCCTATTTTAAACAAAATCAGGCTGGTAAAACTGAAATAAAGAAGAAGAAATCTCGCAAAGATAAAAAATCTGGTTAGTATAAAATCATCTCCCATTACTGATTACTTTGGCAGTCGCTTCACTGAATATAATATATATATTTTTATTCTCACAAGATATAGGAATCACCAATAGATTCCACTTAAAAATATGAAAAGTATTATTGTAGCTAAGTGTAAATGAATATAAGAAAATTGACAGCCTAAATTTGTCAAACTCGATTCACATACAGTAATTAAACTAAGTATGATCACCGTAACAGTTGATGATTTTGTGCTCGAATATATCTTTTCTACTGCTAATTAATTGCAAAGAGTTGTCTTACAAAATGTAGTACCAGCACCTGCGATCTAAGCGGAAAACTTTCCAAACTGAACTGAATTGCTACAGCAGGGTGAAAGAATCGAGTGTCTGAGTAGCTGCCATTTTACCAGTCTGTGCTACAGTAAAATATAGTGAGTGGTCGTGGGGGATGGCACAACCATCTACCCTCTCTTTTAAGAAAAAAACATCAACAAGTCTAAATCTAACTAGGATTCCTCACTTTCTATATAAAAATGGATTTAACGTAAGTGGGATTGAAAATTTTCAACGCCATATTTTATAAAGAAAAGCAATGCTTATGGCATTCATTTTTGCAAAACTCAAAAAGTTATGCATCTGAGCTACCCATTGCTGCATTTCTCATTTTCAGCTATTTTGAATTGAGTAATGTGGTCTCAAGTTTTTTGGCAAAAAAATTCTCATAGTGAACGAAATTCTTATTGTGGCAAATTTGCTTTATTCGAGATTGATGCAATGCAGCATCCTGAACAACCACACACACCCGTGTGTTTTGGTTGAGGCAAGAGGGTCTAATGAAGTTTAGTAACATATTAACGAATATCATGATAATAATATTTGCATCACGTTCTCATTCTAACTACGTCACTAGACATTGCTTCACTGATTAGGACGAGTATCTCCCAAGACTAAGGATTTTTTTCATGTTATTTTGGTTTGTGCTGCTAGAAACTCAATTAGAGAGACCTTAACTGGAGATTGAAATTTTAGGACAAGAATAAAGCATGCTAAAATTAATGACATCACATTCTTCTTCAATTATTATTTAATAATCTCTATCCTTGTACTCTGAGTGCTTTATATTATTTAACATTGCGGATTAAAATTTGGGTATTATGGAATAATACTGGAATAGTATACTCTATAATTAGGCCGATTAGCAATTAATCATTATAGCAAAAAAAATGTTGTTAAAACTTTTTTTGTAATATATAAACAGTAAAAATTGGATTGAATTAGGCAATGAAGGTGTGATTTAATCTACCATGTTACAGTGAAATTAATTTTTCTTTATTTTCAGTGTTATGTCAGTTTGTTTAAGATTACTTCTTGTGGCAATACATAATGCTGTATTTGTAACTGCTTTGTAAAAATCTGTTTTTAGACCTGGAAAAAGATATTGGGCTACATGCACGAAAAATGCTTGCAAAAAGAAGGAAATTTGAGCCAGAACACATGAAAACAACCAGTGAGCGGATTACACACATTCCGGAAGATAATTTAGATGGTAATCAGTATAAATTGAATGCAAAATTATGATGTTAGCTTTTCTAATAAATAAGGCATGAAAACATTAATCTACTGAATTTCATATCGTATACTATACTGTATATCATATCGAACTTGATATGCATTACCATACTTAAACTCAATTATTACAGATGAAACATCTATGAAAAAACAAAAGCGAAATGAGATAAGTAGAAGTAAAGATGAAGAGACTCCTTCTGTCACTGCTTTGCAACAGAGGTATTTTCATTTAGATATTTTTCTTTCATATTGATTAATTTGAGCATTTTAAATAATTTTTCTCTTGCTATATTCTTTTTAATTGTTTAAGTTTAGTATCAAAACCATATTTCCTAATATCATCAAAATGTTAATCATTTGTTCTCAAGTGCTGCAAAATATTGTTTATTTGCCATCAGTATTGCCCTGCTTGGTGTCTCAGTCGATTAGGCGAAATCGTATTGTCCAAAAGGCTGATGGTTGGATGTCTGATGGTTCTACCAAATAATTTGAAAACCAAAAGAAGCAGGAGCTAGTGAGGTGAAAATATTGTTTATTGAAGTTCACTCTGAGTAAGACGTGGAGCAGTTCCTAAAGAGAACCAACTTATGGACACTCAATGGCACACAGCTATCACATTTTTAATACTAGCAACTGCACTCTTAAGAGGAAAACATCCCCAGAAGAACTGGGGAACTATCTTCCCTGGACTATGGTGGAACCGTCCAGCACTTTATTTTTTTTCGTCGCCTCCCACAACACGGAGGCGAAACTTAAGGCAAATATGAAGCTGCACCAACAGGGTAGAATAACATGCGGATATTCATACAAGATATAGGTCTAATGAAGTATATATAAAGTTCCGGGGCATTTTAAGATATAAAAGGCTAAAAATCCTGTGAGAAATTAAGAAATAAGATGAGCAATCGACATACTCTTAAGTCTTAACTTTCTTCATTAGTTAAGTCTTGAGTAGCTAGTCCCAGTGCCATTTTAACAGTGTTACTAAGGGCCTTTCTAAAAGCATGTATGGTAATCAAATTTGTTTGGATATTTCCGTGGGTATCACTATTTTCGTGCACACTGCCTATCTCGTAATTGTGCCACAGTACATTAATAGTTATCAAGACACTGATATTCTTGACTGAATCTTTCATTTTTTGTGCCTTAATTCAATTTTGTTCCCCCGCCATCTGATTGTTTCCCAGATCACATTTAAATAAGCGCTTCAAATTCCTTTCATAGTCTCTATTTTACATATCGAAATGCCTTGAAAGATTTCCGGTGTACTATTTATTCAATGATTTTTTTATTAAGATTGAAAGATAAGATTGCTGAAATTCAAGCACAGCGAAATCCAAAGAACAGATCACAGGAAGAAATTGTTAAAATTCGTGCAAGGAGGAAAAAGGAAAGAGCAAAGTTTAAAATGAGAAAGAAACTGGCAAGTTAAAATTAATGTTTTTCTCTCCTGGTTCTATATTTTTTTTACTGGAGACTCAATGTTCTGCAGTAGCTTACAGAGTTTGAAAAAATCGCGTTGGCCAGGATTTTCATGTTATAAATTTTGCTTTAATCAAAAGCTTCAGAACCATGAATACTGCTTTTCCAGAGCTATACTGATAACATTAAAAGTTTTGTCGCAAATATATTATAACATGTATACATATATATAGTGAATTGTTAGAAAAATATTGAGTGTGATATCACATAAAATTTTATCTCTGCGGTAAATTTGTCTTATAACATTTTGTCCTTGTATCTAAATAGTAGGTTAACAAAAAAAATTGTTTGCAAATGACCATTGACTCACTATATTGAGTGATTTTGCATTAATCTGCAGCTTAAAGTTGTGTTTTAGCTTCTATTGATATCAAATATATTCAGACTTTGAGTAACACCATCTCGGGAAATAGTCATGTCTGTCTCCCTAGCAGCACCATTAGCAGACTGCTACTGGTTTGAGATAGTTTGGTTAGTTTTAAAACGGTCAACATGTATTTCAACAATTGCTAATTTGAACACATGGCACTTGTAATCAACATACCGATGAAAGTTGAATTTTCATTTGAACATACAGGATATTTTTAGTATATTATATGTACTGTGCTTTGATCCAAGAAGTAAAGTTGTTAAATGAAATTTTATTCCAATTTTTTGTCACAGAAACTACAGAACATCAACAAACCAACCTCTGAATTGCGAGGCTTACCGGGACAAAAAAATGCTAAAACAACTGGCGGCCTTGCCTTGAAAACTGTTAATGCTAAAAACTTAAGCGTGAACATTGATGGGAGGGCAGTATTTAATAAATTTGATTTTGGTGAGGAAGTGAATGCAAAAAATTCTAAGAAAAAGAAAACAGAACATTCATCATCTAAAAAGTTAGCAAGTCTTCTTGCAAAAGTGGAGAGCAAAAAAGAAAAGTTAGAAAATTTGAAATCTTCAAATCCGAATGAAGCTGAAATTGTAATCAAGAAAGATACGTGGGATAAAGCTCTTGCAAAAGCTGAGGGAACTAAAGTAAAAGATAATCCTGAACTTTTGAAAAAATCGCTCAAAAAAGAGAAAGCAATTAAACGACAGCATGCGAAGAAGTGGAAGGAGAGAGATCATGCTGTTCAGGAAAAAATGCAGAAAAAACAGGAAAGAAGACAAAAGAACATTCAATCTCGAAAAGATCAAAATAAAGATAAGAAAAAAGTAAAGAGAATGAAAAAATTTTCGAAATCTGTTCCAGGATTCTGAAAATTGTCCTCTAGCATCGAGATGAGCAAAACTTCAGTTCTGAATTGACATACTGGAGAATATGTGTGTGGATCGATGAATATGCGAATTGTGATGATGTATCACAAAGATTTCTTGAAGTTTTGAATGACCACAAAAGTCTTTGTCCCAATAGTTTCCCTGGGTTTAGTCCAATATTATTTTCAATGTTCATTTTTAGAGAGAACGTGTGGATTGGAGGTGAAATTCATCAATTCCTTCTGTGGGAGCATAATTGATTAGATTTATTTGCGAGGCTTATATTAACTTGATATATTTCTGATATAAAGCAAAGCCCCGACATAACAGTAAATATTAAAACTCTCAACTCACTCACTGTTGACCAGGTGCAACCATATTCAGGTTGTGTGATTGCTCAGCAAATAATAAATAATTGTATCCAATATTTCCTTTGATGTGCTCTCGGTGTCTGTGAGAAAATGATAGTTTTAGCAAATGGGTAAACCATCAACTTGGCAGTAAAGTTGCAAATAACTTATTTTCAAGGATAGTTTGAGATGAAATAATAGATGAATCAAACTGGAGCATACTCCTGCCCCCCCCCCCCCCCCCCCCAAAAAAAAGGTATAATTTTTTTAAGTAGTATAGATGGCAAACGAAGTTTGAGCTGCGCAAGACTTCATAGTCATCGAAGCACCGCTCCTTATGGTCGCAAAAGTAAAGCAACAAATCCAGTGAAATGACTGTCAGTGTCAGTTGTACAATGAGCAAAAAAACTACCGTTATTGAACGGGACTTAATTGGGGAAAGAGGGGCTGATATAGTTTACTTTGATTTTTCCTGTGCATGGATGTGGTTGGTGGAGGAAGCCGTAAGCATCGCTCACCTGAACCACCATGCACCGGCGAAGCGTCGAGTGGACTTCACGCATATATTCATTCAATGAGATTCGAACCCAGGGCGTTAGTGATACGAAGTTTGAAGTGTATTCTCAACGCTTTACCAATTGAGCTAACCGGGCACCCCGAATCAACAAGATAAGCAGAATTCTTGATAGTAAAAGCTACGGCGTAGTTTCTACGATGTGCTTTAACCTGTTTTTATTTAAAATTCACAATAGCTGAAATATACCAATTACAGTGGCTTTTTATTTTTGTGGGGAGAATGGGGTACCGTAGGTACAAATTTTGTAATAATTTATAAATATATTCATATTCGCCCTTAGCAGCGTAATGTGAAAACAATAAAATCTGGAGATACTACAACAATCTGATGATAAAAAATTTACAAGGTGATAAACCATAGTTAACTTGAGTTGTCTAAGGTAAAATAATGGAATGCAATAACGTACCGGTACATTAAAGCAGTTGTTGTCAACCGCCGGTCCGCGTCAACTGTCCTCCCTTTCCGACAAACATACTACAATTTTTTATCTCAATTGCAAAATGCAATATGTTGAAGGCTTGTCCATTGATTAAAGAAATGAAACATCCAATTTTAAACTGATTTAGAATTTCGCACGTTCCGTAAATTGCATTGTTGTGACGTAAGACAAAGTTCAGAGTTGTAGGTATGGTGCCAAAATGTTTAAAAGCGCAAAATTTAGCAAAAAAATTCTGATAGTAAAATTTAGTCAAGCAAACTAGTATTATAAAGTTTTTTCAAAAGAAAACCAACAGTGAAAATCAAGTTAGCGGCACTGGTGAGGACAGAGGAAGGACTAGGCCTACTGCTTCAGTTAGTGGTGAGTGAATGGTCATCTCAGAAGAAGGAAGGAACTAGCCATGTTGCTTCAAATTTAAAACATCGCCTAAAACGATCATGCAATGTTGTCGTGGATCATCAAGACCAATCGTATGGAAGTCAACGGACAGCACAAAACTTCTCATTAGATTAAAGTTTTCATACTTCTTTGCATTGCATAGTTTTCATCGCAATTACATTTTGGGTTGATTTTGAAAGTCCACCGGTCCGCAAAATTAGTTTTGAAAATTGACTGGTCCGCAAACATAAAAGGTTGAGAACCACTGCATTAAAGCATATCAGCCGAGTAAACAAAACAATCCCGTGTAGAAATTGTGTTTCATAAGTTATTCAAAAGATCCTGTAGATACGCTGAAAACTATACATCGAGTTGTAAAAATCAAACGTGTCAAAAAATCTTGTCCAGGAAAATGGGCGTGATGTGCAAGAATCAGCGACCAATCCACGGTTCTAGTTTTTACTCTGCCGCTTCAATGAAATCGTCAGTAAAACAACATCCTTAATTTCTAAAGGCTTCTCAGTTGCCACCGTCCCCTGATGTGATATATATATTCAAACAAACCTATTGCTTTCCCAAATACTTCAGAAGAGAGCAGAAGCTCGTCCGCACCACATGGCGACCTGCACTCGGTGAGGGCTGTATCATTTGGTAGCATGGGTTTTAATTAATAATGTTGGAATTTAAAATAGAAATGAAATATGAGGAAAACTATGCACATCACATAACACAGCAATTAGCTGAACAACAATATCAAATGGTCTGTATTCAACTGTAAGGGTTTCTCTGCTTTTCAAGTGCCAGCCACTCTACCACTCAATTTCCCAAAGCCTATGACAGATATCAGAATAATTTTGGCTCAGGAAGGCAGTGGCGCATTTAGCAATCAAAAGGGAAGGCCCGTATTTTGAAATTTTGTTACCATATTGTGGCGTCATAATTGTCCAAAATGACGTTTTTATTGTCTATGATGATGTAACAGTCGCAAGATCGCGATTTGAAAAAATGTGGTCAAAGGGTTAAACAAATGCGATAACTTCTGCGCGCAAAACGCTTGAAAAATTTTTCACATTTCAAAACACTTGGAATGGCCATTCTGCGATGGTTTACGTTCGGCGAGGACCATATGCCCCTCTAAATACGCCAGTGGATCACGAATAAGCATTTAGGCCAATGCAAAAATATAATGGCATATGTGAAACGCAGCAATGAATTTATGTTACAGGATGTAAAACTGAATAATAAAACATGCACACCACAGAAATCATCCTATGAATTTCCCCAAGTTTGTTTCATCAATCAAATGTTAGTGCAAGTTTTAGTGGGCGATAAAATGTAAAACATGGACGATTGACTTATAATTATAGACATATTCAAATTGATCATGACTCATCAAATTACAGACATAAAAAAGACGAAAAATTTTTTATGTAATTTATAGAGCCAAGTATCTTATCTGCTCAATAAAATCTGTTTCCTATTTCGATCAAAAAAATTTTCTTCGGATCTTTTGGCACATTCTTCCAAACACTCTCAGATTTAAGCGAAGCGGGTGAATTATCAGAGTGAACATTCGATGATCTGGTGAAATAACATCGGAAAAGTTCAGGCACCTGTTAATTGTTATAAGGATACATGAATCTGCATTGGTCAAGATCGTGAATTTGTTTTGTGACACTGAAAGTTGTACCGACTTCGAAGCACAATCCCAGTTTAGGTAGCCGTAGCCGTTCGAAGAAACAACCATGTTAACACTTCTCCTTAATTCATGAAAAGAACCTTAATGGCAGAGAATTGCAGGCAATGTCAATATGAGGTTTCCAATTGAGATTCCCAAATAGGCCTGCCACGAACATGGTTTTCGAAGAATACAAGGGCAATTTATTTGCTCAATCCATCATATTTTTTCATTTGGTAATTAAACCTATAGCAGTATACGATTTAAATTACAACTCCAGAATCAAGACTAGGCTTTAATCAACTCAACAGCACAAAGTGAACTGAATAGTAAATATTAGATACAAGGCAACAAGTAAGCCAGACGTAAACAACGTAATCAACCAATTCAGGATCACGTAATCATTGCGGTAGCTCAGAAATTACCATCCAACAGATAAGATTCATATTCACACGGACAGTATTGGAAATTAGATACATCACAATTATGTACTGAATTAATTTTCAACCACACCTTATAATGTAAAAAATCCACAGTATACAGTTACAAGCAGTGGATAATCAACAAAGTCTAGTCTGATGCAGTTACTTTTGGAAGATCATTAATATAAATCTGAACAATAAGGGGCCAACTGTGCTTCCTTGTTCAACACCGCAATTGTGGTATTCGCTGTATTGAGGAGGGAGACTAATTACTCACGTACTGCTGCCGATTTGTTATGCAAAAACAAATTCCATTTCTTCCATTTTTCATCCAGCCATTCTTGAAGACTCCTATTGTGAGGTCAGCCAAAAAATCTGGATAACACACATAGGTCTAGAGCTAGCAAAATCAATAGTGCAGACACTAATAACTAACCATTCATCATCCTGGGAAAGCACAATCCATCAGTGATGGATTCTTGTATAGTATAGTAGACCAAGTATACCTATTAGATTGCTCTTAGTAAATAAAGAGGGATAAAATAATTCGCTTTCCAATTCCCAGAATGAATATTTAAAAAAGAAAACTTGAAAAAATAGAGCTACTTCGGAAACCATACTTTTGGTAAGATATTACTCTATTTTTATATATTACGTATCGCGACACCAGGTTTCATTCCAAATGAGAAATTTTATTTTGTCAAGAGTGAGTGTTGAACCTAACATTCATACACGCGTAAATATGTTATTTGATATTATTACATATATTATTTCCTCTAAGTATTTGTGACAACAATCCGCCAATCCCTCTATCTTGTTGCCAATCAAAAAGTAAACAATGTAGCAGGTAAGGAAAGTTGCGACTTGTTTGCTTCATGCATGGAAAGATACTGATTTTCGTATATTTGACGTAAAGAATTGCGTAAAGAAGTAGCCGAATCTCCAATTAAAGTATTCAATCCTAGAACTATGCATAATGAATCAATCATCCTTTCAAATGGAAGATTATACTAAAATGTTGCAAGAAAAGATAGGTTGGAAGGGAAAACGTTTTATGCGGGCTACATGGATATTTAGCAATATAAACCAAGGCTGAGTAGTGTTTGTACTGAATTGTGGTGAAAGTTCAAAATCCTCAATCCAATTTGATAAATGAGAACGAAGTTATTATAAGCTTGTTTTGGTGGTTTATACACATGAAAATTCCGCGGAAACCTTCAAGTCAGGCGCCGTGAGTGATTTTAAACCTCATTGATGACAAAAATGAGGAGGCGTTTGCGTAAATCAAGGCATTAATTAAAAACAGAACAATAAAATTTGTAAACTTCACAAAATAATAATTAATGATATCGACACTATATGAAAACTTCGTTTTTGAAGGAGCAAGATTTTATCCAAATATGTGACAACAGGACCCAAAACTTGTTCTCACAATGTCTGGATTATTGACCTCCGATATGATTGCTGATTTATCTTGTTATATAATTGATAAAAACATACACTTCTTACGTCATCGATTAGGCAATATTATGTTCAGCGTCAGAATCCTCCAGTAAATAATTAACGTCACGCCAACATCACGCCACCATATAATATGTTTACCTTGTAATCAACTAGATACAAAGTCCAAATATTTTATTTCTCGAGATAAAAGAAACAATTTATAAGTTGACTGGGAATAATGCTGATTAGAATTCTTATATAGGTGCTTTAAGAACTTTATTGCACTTTGCTCGACATTTAGATTGAGCCAGCAGAACATGCAGCGTGAAGCTATTTCATCTCTGAATAAATGTTGCTAAAGAACATTGATTAGTATGTAGTCTGAACCGGAGATGCTACCTTGTGTGACGAACGATTTTAATTCTGGAAAGGCAAAGAAGCAAGTCTTATATAAGTTTTCGAGTCCAGTTGTTTAAAAAACACAAAATTTTTATTTCCTGTCCCGATTTATTTATGTCAACAGGTGCAAAATGATTTAGTTGTTATATGTTTATTGCTATATTACCTTGAACATCACAGAGAGAGACAACATTTCTTGCATTTCAGCGATTGGAAATACTCGAAAAATATTGCTAAATCCATATTTTTACACCTACCTGCAATTCAAAAAATTCAATCTGATCAGACTTTGCTAGTCACTTTACATTCGCCTTAGTATGACAAATTTTTCATACTATATTCTTACAATTCTTCACAGATTAATTTTCATGTTCACGCACATTATATTTCAGATTAATATTAAATAATTGCTGAATGAATATTAAAATATTGATCTAACCTGTGCTATAGAAGAAAAATTATCAAAGAATCATGAAAGAGTTTCATCTCATAATTTTATTCATATTTTTTCTCACGGTAAGAAACTCAATGGTTTGAAACTTTCGCAACTTTTCAAATCCAAATATTGTTTTAAGTAGAAACATATTATTTTAAAAACTGTGAAATATGACAATCAAGAAGGAACACCACGGTTCCTAGTTTTTACTAACCTGTTTTCTATTTTGGCATAATTTGCTAAGCGAATGAAAAACGTACGGGAGTCATATTACACCTCTTTTCAAATTTGACCGAGTTGCTGGGTATATTTTCGGTAGATAGATATTTCAACAATAATTGTACACAACATGGCTGCCTTTTCCTGAAATAGTGCGCCATGTTCTTAAATTCAATCTCCTCATTGCCTTTCTATGATGCACTGCGCTGTGCAAGCATTTCCAACATTAGTTGCCATGAGTCTGACCGATGGCGCTGTTAGGAGAGGGGAATGGAAGACTTTAGCTTTCAATATTTGTTCAGAAGTCTTATTGTAACATACACTATTTCAAATTCATCTGCAAATTAGGTAATTAGAATGAATCTATCTTATTTTGGGTTCATTTTACATGATTTTGCAATAATTCGAAATGCCGTTTTATTAGACGCTGAGGCTTTCGCAAAGCTGAGAATTGACTCATTTCATTATGACCATTTTGCAGTTAAAATCATCACACTGTGACAACATTGGGCCAGGTTGGTGTTCAATATATGGAGAATGTGGATACAATCCAACGGTAGAAAATGCTGAATTCCGAGGTGAGATTATTGAATATATTTTGTTTACTTCGAGTCCAGTTCTTGTGATCCTTTCATGACGGTGATCCTTTCATGACTTTCATGATCCATCATTGGCTCATATTCCGACCATGACAAAACATATTGCATCTTTTTTTTCTAGGAAATATTCCTTGCAAAAACAACAGCGTAGCAGCGGAACATTACAAAGGATCTGAATTTTACAAGCTATTCGCAGAAACTTGTCCAGATTTGATCCCTGCTGATGGAGATGTTGCATATGCATGCTGTTCATGGACCCAACTTAACACATTGGCTGATCAGCTTGTTGCTTCCTCTCTTCTCTTTTCACGATGTCCAAGTTGTGTATCCAACATGTACAATCTTATTTGCCAGGTTTGGTTTATTTTAATGCTTCTTTCGACCTCGGCCCTAAGAGGATCAAAAGAGCGTAGGGCTCAATATAAAAACACAACTTTACCAAAATATAGATTTAATAAAGAAAATTGTGTAATGTCAAACACTCGTGTAGATTTTAGTATCGTAAGTACGCTAAAACACGATTTTGTGTCAATTGCCTACCAATATCCAACAACACTGCACATTACACCATCATTAGAAAATGTGACCTCACAGTCACAGGTACGCATGATTGATTTGCGTGGTCGACGTTCTTTCTGCTGCAATACATCGTTATATTTGACCTGTTTTTAGTTATCAATATGGTCAAATTTTGTAAATGGTCATAATTCAAGGCACTTTTCCAAAAATATACGGTTGTCTGGAAAACGAAGTGTAACAAAGAAAAATGTCAATTTTGGATCTTAAGTGAGCGAAAACCGAAATTACATCAAATAGTTCTGCGCACTTCCAGCGTGCCTTTAACATAGTATTTAGGATAGCATTGGTTATTTTGTAAATATTTGCTCAAATTAGCGTTATTTTGCGAAAAACTGCAACATTTTAACTGAAAAAATATTCTGATGGTATAATTCGATCGTAAAACGGAAGAAAAAAGGAATTCGCACTGAAACTGCCCGAAAAATTAGCGATTTCTCGCAATTTTATCTTGATTTTTGCTGACCCCATCAATATTTAACATTGAATGATCCGGACACCGTGCTCCCGTTTCCGCCACCAGTGCCAACCCCATTCGTAGGGTTGGCAGAAGTTCCAAAGTTACAGAATTGTCTTCAAAATATATAATATTGCTTCAAGTGTTCTTTAATACCTGAAATATCAAATTCTCCGCTGTTGCGCTAATCAAATTTTTCATCTTGGAAAAATCATGGTAAAGCATATTTTTTGATCTCCAATGATTCTAACGAACGATGGATCGCATGAGGAATTTTTAGAGATACATATGTAACCGAATTTCATTTTACAATTTGTTCAAAGTTTGGACAGTCATATTTTACAATTTGAATCCAGTTTTTTCACATTTGTTCAGATCTTTCCTAATCTCGAAAATTTATTACAGAATACGTGCTCACCAGATCAATCAACGTTTATAAATGTTACGCGTTTCATGGAAAATGGCAAACCGGCACCCGTAGCATTGGAATACACAGCTCATCTTGACAAAAATTTCGCCGACGGTGTATTTAACTCATGCAGTGAGGTCATATTTCCTCAAACGAATGGTATTATTTTTTATTATCTCCGGTCCAATTCTTAATGACCTAAAACGTTGATTATCTATTGAAGAAACAAGAGAGTTCATAGCAGGGATATTCAAATATTCTGTACCAACCTCCCGATTTTTAAATTCAAATATCCGAACGTTCCGAAAGTAGGCGCCGGATATGGAATAACCCGTACGTATTTTCCGCGTGGCGTAAGAGGCGACTAAAAGGAAACAAAGAGAGTTACCGGTAGGGCTGGGCTAAACCGAATCATTTGGAATTCGAATCTGATTCGAATAATCCTCTCAAATCGGATCGAATCACAAATCCCATAAAAATAAAAAATATCCAATTTTTACCATCTTTTTTATTGTCTTCTTTTTGATAATTAAAAAATTTTTGGATACGAATTGGAAATATTAGCATAAACAGATTTGAAAGTAAGATATTTCAATTACGCTCCACGTCCAAGAGCGAAAATTTTCATTTTTAACGACAAAATGCAATTGATTCTGGTCAAATGTTACCAAAATCGACTGCATTTGTCGTTAAAAATGAAAAAATTCACTTCATTTAGCAAGTTTTTGTTCCTATGACCGATTCACGACAGATTCGAATAATATGTGCTCACCGAATCGAATTGCCCAGCCCTAGTTAACGGTAGATACTTATACCATCGCCCAGGACAGATGTTACTCTCTGCATTCTGCTCATAGTGTTTTCCTCTTATAGTGCGGATTTTGGTATTACATTTTTTTGCAATATTAGTGCCCGTTTGTAGGTTCCTTTTAGATGCTACATCTGGTCTTGCTATCAAATTATCCAATAACGAGACTCTACCTAATTTTATGTAAACATATATGTTGCTATCCCTGTCAATATAATAATTTTTGTAAAATAAGAAATATATTACACTGACCTCGGCGAAATGAATTTTCGTTACTTTTCTTATAGCATTTGAATGACCTCTCTACCACTTTGCCAGTCAACGACAGGTGTGATGCTATCGTAATAAATTGGGAATATATCTATAAACTTATTGTGAACTTTTTGCAAACCAGTTATGAATTGCTGGAGTAACAGTATCGGTTTCGCCACTCAAATCACTGTCATAGCCATACCTAAACGCCTTTGGACGCAAAAATGAATATCTTCGTTTTCTTAGAATGCCAAATCATTATTTTCCCTTACTATGACAAATAGATTCAAGAATTTTGTATTTTTGAGAAGAATCTAAATATTTATTTAACCACTGTAGCGCTGTTTTGCAATATTTTAAATAAATATTTGTGGAAGTTGAAATCTCTTGTACGTGAAAATCAATAATATTACTCATATTTCATGATCAGAATTAAATAAAGCTTTCAAATGAAATATAAGTAATGCAATGGCTGATTGAAATATATGACTCCTCTCTTTAAAAAATAGCAAAATAAATCAATTACCATCCGCGCACCATTAGATTGTATATACATTAGCCAGGTATTAATGTAACTTTTTATCATTGAAATTCACTCTGCTCACTTAATAGCAAAGAGCTACTAAAAGATGTAGCACCAACAACTGCACTATAAAAGGAAAACATTCCAAACGCAACTGAACTGCCATGGCAAAGTGCAGTGAGTGGTATCTGCCCTGCGCGACGGTAAAAAATATCTTCCACTTCTTCATTGTTGTAACTTCAAGTTTTTATTTGTATTTGTCTGATTTTGAATTTGCCAAAAGCATTTGAGAATTATCAGCTATTTATGACCTTTTTAATTCCGTTCATTATCAGGAAGAGCAGTTGACTTGATGTGCAATGGATATAGTGGTTCAGAATGCACAACACAAAGGTGGCTTGATTACATGGGTTCTACAAACAATGGAATCGCTCCAATGGATATCATTTTTAAGCTCTATGACAACACCACTGTTCCTCCTGTCGGTGGGCTGATTACTCTTTTGGTCTAGTTAGATTACTAGCCATTATCTTTGGTGATTCTGAAATTTCAGAATAGTCGCATTTCCGTTGTGCAGTATTTAAAAAATGTTATTTTCTGTGAAATTAAAAAAATTGACTCAATCTGAAACGCTGAAATCTACTTTGATCCTTTGTACACTGTAACAAAAATGTAATAAAATTACTCCTCTTTGGCGGTAATTTTACTTGGTGATATTGAAAGAATACTATAAAATTGGCTTCTCCAGCCAGTTTTAAGGCCTTTGATTGACCTCAACGCCGAGGTGTGGTCTATCAGCGGCTCTTACTTTGCATCTACGCGTAGCACTCATCGAAATGGTTGTTTCAAATTCGAAAATATGCAATTGCTGTAAATGACCAGCAAATATACTATATTTTTGTAGCAGTGTTAGATACAGTTTAATTGTTTCTAAAAACAGCAGAGAAAAGATAACAATAGCCTAAACTGTAAAGAATGTTGAAAGTAAAGCATAATTATAATGAGCGATGCCTGAATTCTAATCTAGTTCATATGCGCCCCCGCTTTTAAAGCAGCATCGTTTCGTCGAAAATATCCCAAATTCTAATGCACAACCATAGGAATAGACCTGTTGCTTAAAACTAGAAAAATCCTATTATTATCATTTACCAATTTTATCATTTATCAATTCATCAATCATCATTTTTTCTATAGCACCAGCTCCATTGGAAGCCCACGCTGCCAAAGTTTATCTCTGTAGCGAAGCTCCTCCCGAAAAGGAGCCTTGCAGTTGCACAGATTGTAGTGATACATGTCCAGCACCACCTCCAATACAACCAACTCCGGAACCTTTCACGATCGGAGACATGGATGGTGTTCTTGTCATTGTTATTATTGTGTTCAGTATTCTTACTGTTGCATTCTTTGCATTCGTATGTGTTTGCTACTTCCGAAAAACTAATAAGCCACAGCATATTGACTTTAAGCAAGCTGAAATCGATGATTTATATTCAAAGGTAAGTCGACAGTCACAACATTTAAGTACGATCGCTTTTATCAGATCATGCGATAGAATTCCCAATCTACCTAAAACCGTGTCACATTTACATATCTGCCACAGCGCGACATCGACAGATTATGCCATATTATCAATTTGACATTAAACTTTTAAATCAGTATTGATGAATTTTTTGATGAGTTTTTTCCGATTCATATATCTGACTAATCGGATGTTGCGTTTCTGTCAGATTATTAAATAGGGAAAATGTTAGCTCAATTTGTCCGGAAACGGTCAAGATAAGTTATAAACATATGACGCCTCATCCGGTATATACATAGAGGGATTAGCACTTTCCATTTCCCTCCTTAGCTGACATTTTAGAACGAAATTTCATAGACAAAATTCTACCACACACCACTTTTAACGCTCGGCAATGTGGCAATAACGTATTTGGACCCTTACTTTTCCACTGAACATATAACGACAATGTAAAGTGTAATCAAGTTATTGTTGAAAACAGCAACTAAATTTGTATTTTTTAGTTCAATGACGATCTTGAAGGACATGCTACAATACTTCCTGGTCAAATAAGCTGGTTTGAAAAATGGGGTAAACGAAGTCAAGATGCTATTCAACACGGCTTTGAAATTTGGGGACGTTTTATCGCGCGGCATCCAGTCTCGACTATTGTCATAGCACTACTGGTCGTCATCAATTTGAGTGTTGGAATTACAATGCTGATACTCACAACTGACCCAATTCAACTATGGTCGGCCGAAGGATCGAAAGTACGAAACGAAAAAGATTTCTTTGACGAGAACTTTGGAGCGTTTTATCGTACAGAACAAATTATTATAAGACTGAACCCGGAATTAGAGAACGACATTCAATCCTACACATCTTATACTTCAAATTCTTATAATTTTTCCGCCATTTTATCAAAAGAACGTATGTTAGAACTTCTGAAACTACAGAATGAAATTCGTTATCTCAAAGCACCATTTCCCGAAGGTGAAGATGATCTTGGCCGAGATTACATTACTTTGAAAGTGAGTTTCTATATTTTATTTATAATGTAGAATCAGCACTCTAATTGAAACCCCTCTAGCAGGATCCTGCCTTTGGAGTGAATTTAAATAAAAAATATATATATATATATATATATATATATATATATATATATATATGCCTACCTGCAACCCAGAATTTACATCAATCGAATTATATAGTAAAAAGCACTCGAAACGTTTCTGCACGTATTTTTGTGCATTGCTTGTATTGTGCATCCTTTTAAGTTTTATCCGTTCCTCTTTTTCTTGCAGGACATTTGTTTCAAACCTCTGGAACCAGATAATAACAACTGTACAATTATGTCGGTTCTCAACTACTGGCAGAATGATCCGAATGAAATTGATAAAATTGCTTACTTCTATGATCCACTGAGAGATGTCAATTATACTATAGATTATCACGATCATTTTCTATATTGTGTACAGTAAGTGTTAATTGATATAGCGAGAAGTAGAAACAAATCTTAGTCAAAATGTTTTTTTTTGTTATTTTTTTCATGTAATTCTGAATTATAAATATAAAAATGATCTTCAACAGTCTTAAAATAAATCAGAAGAATAGTGTAAATATCTACGCATTATTTCCGATATTGAACATGCCACGGATGTACTTGTAGTAAAATAACATGCCTGCTTTGTTTGTCACGAAACCTTAGATTTCAAATTCTGTACACATGAAGTCTCATTTTATATCATTTTCTTCTCTTTTTCCTGGGAAAATACTGAAATAACTAAAATGCCAAAGAGTAATTATAAAATGTAGTATGAGCACACTCACTCTGGGAGGAGAAAAATATTCCGAACAGAACTTAACCGTCATTGTAGAACGTAGGGGAGCAGAAAGCAAAATTAAAATATAAAAACATTTATATTTCACGCAGACTTAGACTTTCTATTTCTCTACAGAGCTCCAAATTCAGTTCAAGACACAACAGAATTGAAGCAAAATTGTATGGGGGATTTCGGTGGCCCCATTTTACCTTATGTTGCTATGGGTGGATACGAGGTATGAAAATGATTAATGATCATGGATTTGAGAGGAGTATCCTTACAGATTGCGCTGTAGGCCACGTGAAATAATATGGTATTTTGTCATTTCGTATTTTACATATCCGCGTTTTTTATCATTCTAATAATTTGTCGCATCTTATCATCGGGTACACACGGCAATAGAAAAAATTTGTAATAACTAGGACTTGTGATTTGAAAAACATTCATTTTCAAATAAAAACAATTTGAATCGAAATTTTGATATAAAGTTTGATCAAAAACCAAGGAGAAAGTTTAATAAGTGGTCGTTACGCCGTCTAGGCGTTCATTTGTCGCTCATGATTGATAAAAAAATTATTTTCAGTCAAAATATTTCGAAAGAAAAATCGCAGTCAATGTGACAAAATAATTTTCTCAAATCGCTGTCAACTAATACCGAATTACATGAATGACTATTCAAATCATTTCAAGGAAATATTAGCGGGTTGGTTCGAACCTGTGATAAATTTGCAGAAAATTTGCTGTTCATTTCCAGTAATTGCATATTTCAAAAATTCAAAACCCTCTTGTAGACGAGACGAAAAGGCGATGGCCTTGGCTATGCATTCCATCAACAATCTATGACTGGCCAAAAAAAGTTGATTTTGTAGCGTTATTTCAATACTCGATTGGAATTACTGCGAAGAGTGGTAATTTTACTGCACTTTGTCGCGATGAAGCTTCACTTGGTATATCACGTACCGATAAAATATAGTTTTTTTCTAGGATCTTTTACTGTTGGATAAAGCTTCTTCTTATATTCGTGTACTATTAAAATATACATACCATTAAAAGTCTTCTAGACATTAAAAATATAATTAGTTTATTACATTTCCAGGATGATGAATATTATTCATCAATAGCATTGATTTTTTCATTCATGGTTAATAACTATCCACGTGATACTGTCAAATTCAAAATGGCGCTAGCATGGGAGAAAGAATTCTTGAAAATCATACAGACTTGGAACAACACGAACTTCACAACTGCATATTTTTCCGAAGTAAGTTTGATATAAAAGATTACAGTAAACCATATTTTATCCATGCGCTTTGATTCAAAACAGTTTCATGTCCAATGTCAATCCGATTAAAAACAACATACATTTATTGGGGTTATAAAGCGAAAAGATACTCTACTTAGGTCAAATTTTGAATATATTCATAACAAAATGTGAAACACCGATCAAGTCTGATACCCCAAAGTATAATTTGAGAAATATATAATTTGTTTCCCATCCAAAATTTCCGTCTATAAGTGGCGTTAGTACGAGGCCCTAGTGTTTGCGACTGAGAAGTGAGATATTTAAACACTTGAAATTTTACATCTCTTGTGCTATGACGCTCATTTTACGTTGGATTATGCCACCGTGACCGACATTTTTAAGAAACAATATTTTTTATAGCAGTTTGAAATATATACTCGAATGAACCAAATAAACCTCAAAATACAATAGTTCCTTTTGGGTTCTGCTTCCAACCTTGCACTATTTCTCTGCAGAGATCTATCGAAGACGAACTAGTGAGATCCAGTCAAGCAGATTTAGTTATATTTGCTGGAAGTTACCTTGCTATCTTTCTGTACATTACCATCGGACTTGGAACATATTCATCATTTTCCAGAATACCGGTAAAATCTTAATATTTTTTATGTTCAATTGTGAAAAAAATTATGTAAAATCCTGCTTAAATCGAATTGATTTATTTTGTCACGGTCACTTTGTCAAGTAGAAAAGTTAAAAAGAATCAATGTTTCATTCGTCCACGCGATTTAGGCTCATTTCTGTTTTTCATTTTTCGCAATCGGATTAGAGAATAGATGTTTGGCCAAAACGCGAATATCGAACACTGAGGTCGTAGATACGAAGATGAAAAATATGATGTGAACTGAGCATTGTGGTTGTCCTGGTGTGTTGGTTTTAACGGTTATAAAAATTCCAAGAATATGCTGATTTTGGCAGAGAAATCATGATCGATGCATGATTTCAAAAACAAAAACAGCACGTTCTCTTCAGGAATAATTATACGCACGGTTCACTGCAAGACATTCCATAATTTTATTATAACTTTACTTGACGATTCGTATAAGGACATGCAGGCTAGATTAAAGTTATTTAATTAATAATTCTTTAATACATTTTTGTTCCCAGGTGGATTCCAAAATGACCCTCGGTTTTGTTGGAATCCTTGTCATACTTGGAAGCGTGTTTGCAAGTGTTGGGTTTTATGGTTATATTGGTATCGCAACGTCACTCATTGTCATTGAGGTAGTTCCGTTCTTAGTTCTTGCAATTGGAGCCGATAATGTTTTTATTTTAACATTGGAATTCCAGGTAAGCCGTAATCTTATTTAATCTTATTTTTATATATGGAAACTTAATTCCGACGAAATTCCGTTTCGACTTTCAATAGTAATTCGAAGCGTCCTTTTGAAGAGGCATTATCTGCAACATTTGCTGTAAAGGGAGTGCCATTAATTCATACATTATTTTATTGTTCAGAGAGATGAGCGGAAACCTGGTGAAACACTAGAAACGCAAGTTGGAAGAGTTTTAGGTGGAGTTGGTCCAAGTATGTTGTTGTGTTCTTTGACGGAAGCTGTTGCCTTCTTTCTCGGAGCACTTTCAGACATGCCTGCCGTTCAACAATTTGCATTGTGTGCAGCGTTGGCTATTGTGATTGATTTTTTCCTGCAAATCACTGTATTTGTGGCTGTGTTAATGTTGGATGCAAAAAGACAAGAGGTATAACGATGTGTATTTTTCGTTCTAAAGAGCAGTATGGTTAGTAAAGTAAGGTTACAGAGTGGTCAAGAGCAGGTTTATTAAAAATTTTATCTCCATCAAAACCACAACTACTCGAGATAGTAGTTGATTGAAGAACCAATAAATGTTGTACAAGGGTTCGCATTCAACTCATGGATAAATCTATTTTTAAACTGCCGTTGGAATTAGCGCTCAATTTAAAGTAATAACGTAACTATAAATTTACATTTTAGAGCAACAGAGTAGATGTATTATGCTGTGTTAAAATGAAAGGAAAGTCATCATCACCGAAAAGACTTGAACGCATTTTCGAGAAATATTATACTCCTGCATTAATGCATGATATTGTCAGAGTGCTTGTGGTAAGTTTTTTTGGCTAACAGGATTTTTTTATTGAAATTCACTCTGAACAATGCCGGAAGCACAGCATAAAAGAAACCAACTAACTACCACTTTATATCAAAGGACTACTAAAAGATGTAGTACCAGCAACTGCACTCTAAGCGGAAAATATCCCAAACGGAACTGAACCACCATGGTAAAGTGCCGTGAGTGGTATCTGCCCTGGAAAATGGTAGAATCATCTACCACTTTTTTGCTTCCTTTTAGTCGCCTCTTACGACACGCAGGAAATACGCTAGGACTATTCTAAAGCCCGTATTTACAAGGCCTTCTGACTACTCTAAATTTGCTCCGCCGCCTTTGAGAAACAAGCAATATCGTTGTAAATCATAAAATTAATGACTTTAGAATATGAAACATGGTTTAGTTTATGGAGTCTGCAGAAATGTAAATTTACGACCCATCGAAGACATTTCATAATATGTCCGGGAGCCTGCTGACAATAGGCGAGTTTCACATTTAAAAAATATTTTGTCAAACTTGTTACACATTGAATTGAAGTTTCAATCGACTAAACCAATTGTTGCACCATTGACAGGAATAAAACGTACAAAACCTAGATTTCTGCAGCATTGAATAATTTATTGGTTTATTCTTAATTGATCAATATTAACCTATTTTATACCAGCTACTTGCATTCTTTGCTCTCTTCTTCTGGTGCATCTATGTAACTTCAAATATGACCGTTGGACTAGATCAAGATCTATCAGTTCCTCTAGATTCCTACGTTTTAAATTATTTTGATTATATGGAAAAATATCTTTCTGTTGGGGTGCCTGTATATTTTGTGACCAAAGGTGAGTTGCGAATGAATTTACTGTCATTATCTCCCTCGACAACGTCCGCATCGGTTTCGCACAGATATTTAATCAGAAATTTTTTATCAAAGACTTTTTTTATTAATTATATGCTGTTGATAAGTCATGACATGTGTAAGGTAAGCAATTATCAATCCAGTCCAGACGTAATTATTATCCAGGATGCCCTGCTTAATCTTGCTTTAATTCTACATTGATATTATAACATGATTATAATAATCATTCGTCAAAAACTGTTTGTTAAAAATCAAGTAAATTTATTTATCACTGTTACTTTTGTATTTGTATTTGTAAGGCCTATTCAATAGGCATGTATACCTCGAATAGTTTATTGGAAAATTTCAGAGACTATTGAATTACTTTGAGCTACTGAATGAATTAAACGACAAGCAAACTACATACTGCATAGCTTACCAGGAAATCATTTATTGTAGATTTCATAAAAAAGCAAAGATTTATTTATCATTACCAGCAACTTCATTTATTCTCATACCATCACAGGTGCATTTAATTTTTCAAATCCCGATTCTGGATATTACGTTTGTGGGTCTTCAGGATGTCATCCATATTCACTGATTCAACAAATATCATTTGCATCGCAGAATCCCGAATAGTAAGTTCTGCTGTGCTGGGGTGTATGTAAATATATTAGCAGTTCTTTTTGGCCTTTGTTGGGAAATTCAGGATTTTTGTTGAAGAAACGATTAATGTGCAATGTATTGAATGTACGACGCAGGCGTTAATGTTTCGCGATAATTAACAGTTGTCGGGGTTACGGGCTAGGTTAGGTACGTGAATGTCCGTGTGCATTTTGATCCACTTACAAAATTTAACTAATCTAATTCCTACCTTATGTCTAACCTGCTGAAACAAAACCATTTTTCATTTACTATGGTGCAGTTAATACTCGCTCCGCTTCATGAAGCGACCATTAGCCAGTAGTATTGTCGAATGACGATGACCAAAAAGATCCAATGTCTCTTTTCTTGCGATTTTGTCTCGGACGTCTATTTATTCTGAACTATTCCAATAGACGATATCATACACTTTTACATCCAATTTATCCGAATATTGTGCAAAATCGTTGTCGAATAAAACCGAATCAAAGAAATAACTATTGGAATCATTCGAAAAATTCAAATATTCGAATCCGATTCATAGCAAATCTGGATTCTTAAAGAGCCTCCTAATCTGTAAGTACATTCAAAGTATAAATTCTGCCTTTCTCGACATCTTCATTCCGAAATCGCACTTTGGGAAGCCTCTAAGCTCATTCTTAACAAAGCACTTTCAGGCAAAATTTAAAAAAAACACCTCGTGATGTAAGGGATCGCATACCTAGTAGAAATAATAATGCCAACAAGACTAGTTGTCCGATTCTGCTCTCGTTCCCCCGAACAAACTTTTTAACCGGTCAACTCGATTAGCTCCCCATTCACTGTGGAAATTCCACAGTGTCTAAGACAATTCTATGCGAAAAAAATTTTTTGCGAACTTCTGTGATTTGGAATTCATGGCCTTCACACTGTTTCCCCGATCGTGTGAATTGAATGAAGGTTTCAAAACTCGAGTCAATAAATAAGTGTCTTTCGGGAATGAAGGTTCTTCGGCCTTCGTTCTGCCCTCATGTGGCTCTTTGCACAAGAGTGGTTTTGGATGACTCTTATTATTGATAGTCTGTTAAAACCTTGCTCTGAGCGAATTCAGATGAAAAAAACAACTCACAATTTTTTTGTTTGTTTTAGTTGGAAGATTGAAACTCCAGCTTCTTCGTGGTATGATGATTATGATGATTGGATTGCTGGATTTGGACAAAAATCATGCTGCAGGTATAATACAATATAGCTTATACCGCAATACTTCCAGTCAGCTAGAAAAATATCTACTTCATTTGAGTCTTGTTAGAGAAAACCTGGGCGAAACCACCAAAAACATAAATATAAATTCTAAGAGTTCAAGTAAACACGTGTGCAATTACATGTTACTAAAAGATATTGCTATCGAGACTCAGAATGAAAAAATACTACGATAGCAGGGGAAATAATTTGTCCGCATCAAACAGAAATCCTTATACGAATCTCACCACTTTTGAAGGCTTTTCTTCATCTTTTTCGTGATCACAAGCAATTTTAAAAAGATATCCGCTGTTTTCATAAAACCACTAATTGAAAAAGTGTGACCAAGATTCGCTTAGTTTGAACATATTCTTTAAGGTACGGTGCTGATGATCCATCATCGTTTTGTCCCGCAACTGATCACGTTTCATCTTGTGAGCCATGTCTGAAGAGAAATACCGAGCCAACACCTGATGAGTTCATGGAATACCTACCATGGTTTCTCAAGGATAATCCTGGCGTTGAATGTAATAAAGGGTAAGCAAAGAACGTCCATATCTGATGCTAAATTTTCTCCCCCAAAAATCAAACTGCGCGAGAAGTTTTACAGAAAGTTGGTTCGAAAGTAGAAAAAAGTTCGATCACCACATTATAGCCTAGTGTTGTTTCCCTTTTACAAATGCCACAAGTCATGAATTGAAAAACAGTCGGGTTCATTATTAAATTTGCTACGATTTGCTAAATTTGCTATTTTGTACAAAAAAAAGTGAATTTGTCTTCAATTATTTCTCCTAGGCCCCGAAATCTTGATTTTTAATTGGTTTATTATGTGATTTATTGTTTTTCCAAGGCATATCAAATTACACTAAAATCTACCAAATTATCTTAGCTCATAGTGCGTTTTTTCAACTTCCATTTGCGATAGGGCTACAAAGTAAAGTTTCTTCGGCTTGGTGACTTTTCAAATTCGATTTCTCCATTCTATAATTCATTGGACAATTATTACTTAATTTTGCATTCAGAGGTCATGCTGCTTACGGCAATGCAGTTTCGCTGGGAAACAATGAAAACGGAAGTGTCGCAGTTGTAGGAAGTTATTTCTTCACATACCACAGTATTTGTATAAAATCAACCGAATGCACCGACAATTTGAAAAGAGGTCGAGAATTGGCGGAAAATATTACAAAAACATTAAGTTATGCTGAAGATGTTCCCGATGGATTCGAAGTCTATCCTTACTCGTACGTAGGATTTATCGATATCGACATTCTTGACAAAACACTTTCAACCTAAATTTTCAAACAAAAAACAACCTTTTAACCGGTAATTTTGGATCACCAGGGACATGAACCCATACATATTGCCACTTATCACTTAGTTATTTATCATCAAAACCGTGACAGTCGACAGAACGGACGCGGCTTGTATTCAAAACAAAATGCCTCCGATGTTAGGGATTTTTCGTACACGCTTACCAGGAAATTCGTGATCCTTATCCGATAATTTTAGACAATACTGAGTTCGTATGTATTTATTTTCAGGATTTATTATGTATACTACGAGCAATACTTGACGATGGTGGAAGACACTATATTTCAACTAGGAATGTGCTTGATCCCAACGTTTATATTCAATTTTGTTTTGCTTGGATTTGATTTTTATTCTGGATTAATAACTACAGTAACCATTATGATGATTGTAGTAGATACTGCTGGAATATGTTCGCTATGGGGAGTGGACCTCAACGCTGTGTCACTAATAAATTTAGTCGCTGTAAGTACATTTCATTCAGTTCACTATTATGGCAGCATAGAGAATATAAAGTTTCTGCTGTCATTTCAGTCCATAAAATATGACACAGACGCATTATCTGAAAAATAAAATATGTAGGACTTTGTCGCATTATTGATGTCGATGATTAGTTTCACGGCTGACCAAAGTCATTTTTTTGACTGTTCAGTCTACAACTCAATAGGAGGACAAGATTATGTGTAGATAAAATACCAGTAAAATCACAATTTCTCGTTTGTTTCAGGCTATTGGACTATCAGTTGAATTTACTAGTCACGTGGTTCGCGCATTTTCCTTGAGTACAAAGAAAGGGAGAAAAAGAAGAGTGATCGACGCAATGAGTACAATGGGTCCTGCTGTGAGTTGTTAATTTAATATTTCTTTTTTATTTATTAAATCCTTACCATGATTGTAACTTTTGAAATGAACGTTTGAAGATTCATATGCTGCAAATTTTCAATTACTCTCCATGCTTTGGTTATTTTCTCTGTTCAAAACTAAATTAAAGTAACAGTTTTAAAGTAACAGCAGAAGTCGATGATAGACTGCACCGAAACTGTGCGATACATCAGTGGCTGGTATTTGGGGGTCGCACCTTTAATTCGGCCATGTAAATAACTCGGGAGTCAGGACATTAGAGTGTTTAACGGCTTTGAACCTGCTTTCGTCTTGTGAATATGTTAAAAAGTTTTTCGATGGTTTTACAATTGCCCAGGACTGTTACTACTCACTGCATTTTACCACGCTGGTTCAGTCTTGTAATGTCTTCCACTTAGAGTGCAGTTACTGGTGCTACATTTTGTGGCTGCTTTTTGCCATTTCAGTGGTCGTTTATTGGTTCTTTCGGAGTGACGTTGCTAAAAGTGAACTTCATTGGCCCCGTATCTGCAAAAGCAATAAATTCTTTGATATCCTTTTTGCAGATTTTACTCACCTGACTAAACACACGCGCTCCATATATTGACGTTATATGAATAATATTGGTATATGCTCACGTAGAACAGTGTAATATTACCACTGTCGAATTCAGAAAATGTTAAAATATTTCAAGTTACAAATAGTTAAATTTTGGAAAATTCTCACTTTCTAAAAGTATTTCCAAATGTCTGAAATAATGCAACTTGAAAAGATCTCTACAGGAGATGTCACTATCCTCAAAAATATTTATGATGTATGATCATCAAATAGTTACTTTTATTTCGAACAGGTATTTGCGGGTGTAGCATTGACTAATCTACCAGGAATTGCAGTTCTTGCCTTCGCAAGAGCTCAACTGATTCAAATATTTTTCTTCCGAATGTGCCTCGTTATTACTTTACTTGGAATGGTGCATGGATTGATATTTTTACCAGTATTTCTCAGCTACTTTGGTACGTTTTTAGTTTACTTGGCTGTTTTTGAACCGGACAATCATCTATATCACCAATATATATCAATCATCTACGAACCCAAAGCTTCCAGAATCCCAACAAACATTACCAACACGAAAACGTGACAAAATACTAAAGTGAAAACTGACTACTAAATCGTCCCTATAAGCAATATATTTAACCAGCCAGAACCAATTTCTGGCGTGCATCATTTGATATAAAGCGCTGTTTTCAGCGCGATCAATGACTAATATTCAGTTTTCTATTGTAGAGGGCTTATACAAAAATCATATCTCGTGTCCAAGAATCTTTGAATATACCGAATTCTAGTTGGCTCAACTATTCTATTTCAACAAGCAATGTTTCGATCTCTACAATCCCGACATCTTACTTATAATAAATAAAAAATATTCGAAACCGATTTTCTAAGAATAATGACTGATCACAAATAATGCCTCACCTGGTGTAGTCCAATATAACAAAATGCATAGTAGCAAAATATTATTTGTTAACATTTTACAGGACCACCAGTCAATAAGGCGATTTTATACGAGAGGCAACAGAAAGCTAAGGAAAAAGTGGAGATACCAAAGAAATTCATCAATGAAGGATTTGAAATGGAAGAAACCATACCACCAATTATAGAAGCCAACATTCCACCAAAAGAAGGTTCTGAAGAACCAAAAATTTCGCCCTTGCATGAAGAAACTGTGACTGCATTGTGAAGTATAAATAGATAAAAATCTATTTTCTGTCATTTATCTCATCTATTATTGCAGATTTTAATTTAGCTTGACTGAACTGACTGACAAGTCGGTGTATTATAATGCTCTGCAAATAGAGCTACGAATTCATGACTGCAATGTTTATACATGACTAATATATATTAATGAATATATTTCTATCAAACACTACACTAATTTAACCAATATTGGTAGTGGGTATTCACATTTTTTATTGTTTTGAATATTTGTTCATTTTTATTTAACGCGGAGTTTCCCAGATTAGCGATGATGCTATGATATGTACTGCAAAATAAATTTTGGGCGGACATCGGCCTTGAACTAGATCCACGGCCCGCAGTACATCAACCCAATTCTCAAAGCTTGTTAGTGTTGTCAGAGTTAACGCAAACAGACATAGGAGCACAATGAGTGTTTTATTTGAAATAAACATGTAAAATCAGGAATGTTGCAGAGGATTTAGAAAATCTAGCTCTCAAGAAGCAGAATATACACGACACACACTTCATGCATGATAATATGATTTTATTGAGTTAAAATATAATAGAGAGAATGAACTCTTATGTAATGATCGATATAGTCTAGAATAAGTTAGTTAATAATTTCTTGTTATTTTTTTCTTGCATAAGGTCTGATTTTCCCACTTGCACAATATTCTATGACTGGTGACCATGCTCGCCCCCTATGGGCGTCATCTTAATGGCTTATGCTTGATAAGTCTATCTCTGGTTGATAAACTGTATGTTATAGTAAGTATATATAATACAATTGAGAGTATAGGATTTCATTTTTATCTTGCATGAAAAGCCGAGGACACAACTTAATCATATGGCGAACCACGACCACTCCTGCGGATACCAGTTTCCGAATCAGGATTTCTGGCTTATCTTATTTCTCATTTTTCCTGTGCATGAACACGGTTGAAACCAATGAGCAGCGCTTCTGTGAACCACAGCAGACCTCCCGCATATAATCATCAGACATCACAGGAATCTAACCTGCGCCACGGTGGTCAGAGATGCGTAACTATAAAAGTATTCCTAACGCTTAAACTAACAACCAATCAACGAAAGTTCTGCATTTCACAAGGAAAAATAATATACAATCAATCTTGTTAAATATAAGCCACACTCGAATTAAGCAAAATATGTTGACATGGCATTTTGAAACCCATCAACTTTATAAATGAAGTTTATGTAAAAAAAACACCAATATACTTGTTCAAATATTAAATAGGGCCACATCACAAAAATGATCTTCATAATACCAGTACAATGGAACAGTTGATACAACACACTTAGTAACAAAAAGTACAATTATCCTTCATGATAATGAAAAAGTTTCAAAAAAGTATTTCAGGGCAGTGAATATATAAAACAGATTAGGATAAGAAGACCAAATCTCATTGAAGGCAAAATTCAAGCTTACATTTTACTTTTATACAGTTTAAAGATTAACAAGCAACAGATGGAACATGCCTATTCCAAATGAGAAATATTTCATTTTGTCAAACATGAGCTACTGATGGCCGGGCCTCAACGACGCATTCCATTTGTGACACACGCTTAACAAAACATACCTTGACCAAAATTTTTTGACTGTGTACAATTTCAGTAATTTTAATTCCAACTAGAGATTATACTTATTTTTCTCTTCAAGCGTATTTATTTACAAAAATTTTAACTCCCATGCTTTATATGATTCAATCAGAATCTTCATTAAGAGATCTTTTCACTCTAACACTTCCAAATCCAGAAGTACTGATAACTGGTTCGTCAGATGATATTTGATCATGGATTGCTGCAGCATATCTGACATCTTCAACATTTCTCTTGCTTCTTACACTGATGGTAATAAATATAACAGAAGAGGAAATCATGAAGGGTGTCATGGTATAACTTATCAAACTATGCTCCAAACATCAAAAATATGTCATAGATTGCAGAGTTTGAAAATGTGTGGGGGCTTAAGGTGTGAACATGGATAATTAAGATAGAGCACAAGCACTTTATTGACGCATTAAAATTTTCCTATTCAATATGTGGATTAGGTTTTTTCAAAAAAGGTATTCGCAATTATAGAATATAATTTCAACTTGAGAACCAATTTTTTCAACCAGCCCAGCCGGTACAGGCTTTCGGCAGGTTTTGAGGGGAGACTAAATAAAAGCAAAGAGGGGTAGATAATTTTACCTTCGTCCAGGGGAAATACCACTCACTGTACTTTAGCATGGTGATTCAGTTCCATTTGGATTGTTTTCTGTTTAGAGTGCAGTTGCTAATGCTACATCTTTTAGTGGCTCTTTGCTATTAAGTGGCTGTTGATTGGGTCCTACTAAGCACTGCTTCCGAACCTGCTTGAGGTGAATTACAGAAAAAAATATAAAAAAGGGATAAAGAAAGATATGCACTGTGCAACTCTCTCACACATAATTGACAAAGTTAACATACAAAAAATTTTAATCTGTGTCTGTCATACAGAGTGATTAACATGATAAGCAAATAAGATGCATTATAGATTTTTATTGATTCAAGTTACTATGAGCAAGGTCCATAAATTTTCAATTACCAACAATAAAATACACTTACATCCCGTCTTCGACATCATTTGTCACTGTGATTGGTCCCAATGAGATTAATTTTTTCACTTTATTACCATTATCACGCCTCTTTCTTGCTAATCCACAATTCTGTTATGACAAATATACATATATTATAGACAATTAAGTTTGTGACCAGTGGGCTGATAGTTTGCCATTTCTGCTCCTGGTGGTAATACAAAGACTGGTACTGTATGTAATAATCTAGAAACATTATGTTCTGATCACCCTGCAGGTAGGTTAGTAATTGCCCAACTAACATCATGTGTGTCATAGAGAAGTGGTGGGTGGTTATACTATCACCCATGCCAGATACCACTCAATGCACTTCATTCTAGCAGTCCAGTTCTGTTTGTGAAGTTTTACGCTTAACAGATAATTTCTATTAGCGTTCTGCCCTGCAGTTGCAGCTTAACAATTTGGCTTGATAACTTGGAACGATTAGAAATCAACTGACTATTTTCGAAGAAAATTTAATGGAATACTAAATATTAAATGTTTTTGGTAATTAAATAAATACATTCCTTAATGCTGATTCAAGACAAAGCATTACAACTTGGAAAAGGTTTGAAGAACAATTGATTGTTAAAATTATAGACATTGAATCAGAATTATCAGAGTAGTTTGAGAATATATTGATATAAGTATGGGCTGTTTTCAATGCTGGTTGAATCACCATCGTTTATTTAACGGTGTGTCGCATTCAATAGATTTAAACAACATATTCTCACCGGTGTGCATTCAGTCTTATCATGAACACAAACAACAACTTGACAATGTAAAAACATAGTTGTGTTATCAGGATGATCAGCAAATACAAATGATTCAAATGAAAATAGATCTTCATTATTTATTCCGTTCTTCGCAACTGTAACATCGGGACCACTGGCACACCTGTAGTGAGAAAACGATAGAGTTAAAAATATTTTTTGAAAAGTATTACTTTTTATTATCAGAAATGTTTGCTCTTTGAGGTTGTTGATCTCTGCTTTACTGTTATTTAAAACAGAATACCAGAAGATGTTAGAAAATCAATTTCAATATTTTGGCAACAAGTCAAGTGTCAATTTATATTCTCCTAGAATTAATTTTACCATATTTATAAAAAATAACAACACAAGTAAATGAGAAACAAAAACATTAGAACAAAACATACACAATATCAATATCGCAAAACTTTAAATAAGTTGAATAAATGAAGTGCAAACAAAAAATCAATAAAAACAGCTTAGAAAAATAAAGATTTATATGGCATGTTTAGATCTCACACCACATACTCAAGGTAATAAACCTAATATAATTAAAAAAGAATGGCAATAAATCTAATTTATGTTTGGACTTTCACATCGAGAAATTTTAAATTTCTTTACTTGGTGAATTACAACATAAACACCTACAGACAACTTCAAGTGCATTGTAGCATTGAAAGGGCATATTGATATGGAAGATTTAAAAAAAAAAAACAATACAGACAAGCTCATGGACATTCTAAATAGAATAAAGCAGATAGCAATGCAATCTTTCTTTTAAATAATTAGGAAAAGAAAAACAGACATTAAGTGAAATGACTTCGTTAAAAGATATTACTGACCCATCAACTACAAGGTCATAATAGTCATCATCATCAGGATCATCAGACGCAGTAGCATGACATTCATCAATGTATAAGACAGCATCATTCACACCATCAGCCAATACAGCAACATATATTGAATCAGGAACCTGAATAGAATGAAGTTGAAGAATAAATTTTGGAAGTTTTATGAACAATTCCACTGATATTCTGATAATTCGGACAGCTAATTCTAAAAACTACACTTTCTTCTGAAACCTAATTTTTTTGAATCCTCAAGAAGAGGTGGTTGTCTAAAATAAGAAAAACACCAATTTTAAAACCATACGCCTAAGGTTTGAAGTGATAGTTTTTCATTTTGAAAAAATTCCCCTTGATTCACAAATTGCTCAGCATATTTTTATGTACTGTATAACAGTATAGTAGTAAGAATGTTTCATTCTTATAAAACAAGACGTCATTGTACTTTAGTTCAAATAGTTCTTGGAATTCAATATATAAATAGAATATTGCTTCAACATTTCAGATATTTTACCGTATTTTGAAGCATAGTTATGAGACATATATCAAAATTTGACTGCAAAATATGTGAATTTAAGAAAAATCGCAATTTCGATCATGACTTTTTAGAAGAACATCAGAAACCCCTATGCGGTGCTCGCGATGAACTTACTTAAATCAAACAAATTCTTGAAGTTTATAGGAACTCACATGAACATTAATAGGAGCTTCAGCAAGTTCGAGATATTGTGAATCTTTCCATATTCCCATGACTATATCAAAACTTCCTTCAGATTCGACCGTAAGATTGATTTTACTGAAAATATAAATTTTTTGCAACTTAAAATTTCATGCAACTCAATCAATAACTAATATATAAAAAGTTTCTGATTTATGACCTAAATATTGAAGCCTGATTATATCGAGTAAAGATTTTTCAAATATAGTGTGGAATCATGGATGAATCCAAAGTCTATAACAAATTTCTAGTTTAAAGTGTAGCTTAGATTTAGTCAAATTATTGTTGGGGTGAATATATATGAAAACATACCAAAGAAAATCTTGAATGTAAAATGTTATGAAATAAAAACATTTACGATATAAATGGGTGTATAACAGTATCCAGCGTCTTCCATAATGTTCGAATATAATTGCAAGTAAATTGGACTTCTATTGGCCGATCTCGCAATATCATTCCATCACCCGAAGCTCTTGATCCTCGTATCATATTTTTATACATTATATGAGTGGCGTTTTCCTGAAAATATGTTGATACAGTTTAAACAGTATTCATATTTTTGTTAGGTTCGACTTCAGCACTATATTGAGTATAATTAACTGCTATAGAAATATAGAAGAAAAGGTGGATAACCAAAAATATGATCTATCAGATGTACAATACCATTTAATTATATGATGATCGGTGATTTATGAAATTGTATTTTCCATCTGTATCATCATACTAGCATTAAAAAAATCCTCAAGAGGTCTTTGATCAACAAATTAAAATTATAACTGTGAGGCTTGAACTTAAATAAACACAGCAGTCATAAGTGTATTAGAAAATCTTCAAAATATGGGTTTGAATTCTTATAATAGTAAAATTATCAGTTTACTTCGTTGTTTCCCAAACCGAATGTCGTAACACAAAAGATTCCCAGGTGTGACATGGGAGTTGATGGAAAATAAGTTATTTGTATTAGAAAATATTTATTTTATTATATTCTATTTAGTTTTAAATAGACATGTTGACGAGCATGCCACAATTGTGTGCTTTGTGAAACATTATTCATTTTATTTTAGAATATAGTGGTATGCATGTCGATATAAAAATGAAACTGACCACAACGTCAGCATTGCAGTCGGTAAAATTTTCGGCAATGGTAAAGCTGTAAGCAATTCCATCCGAAGTAACTGAAACTTCTCCTCTGCATGTATTGCAATCATGCGTTAAATCAAGTCTTTGAATTTCGCTGTCGAATGCATATGATTGATGGAAGACAGTTTCTACTGGTCCATCTCCAAAGATAAACAAATTGTCAAGGCGGAATCCAATTGCATTCAAACCACATTTATCCAATCTTAAAAGAATTGCATTAGAATTATCAAACTATGAAATTTAAAGCAAACTTCTTATTGTTCTTTAAAAAGTTCAGGATTTCCACCAGAATTTCGAATTTTTTTTGCTCCAAGCCTTTTAATTATTAAAAAATTTCTTGTTTAGCTTCGCTGTTACTTTCAATCATTCTAATGAACCATCTATGAATATGACTAGTTTTATTTTTCAATATATATAACAACTAGTACCAGTAACGAAACATGTTCCTAGAGATTAAATTGTTTTCAGTAACCAGCCACATTGGTATGAAATCATAAACTGAAATGACAAAAGTGAAAGTTACACCCCATTTTATCATTGGTATCCATAATACAATTGAACATGATCAATCAACATTATTTTGAATGTCATGTTTTAGGAATTAAGACAATTTTAAAATATCACAACCTACCTTAATTCCATATGATCAGGCATACAGTAAATTTCAGGATTGAGTAACTGTTCCAAGTTATCTGGATCATGTTCATCAAAACCAAACTCTTCCTTACACATGCATTCAAAACCAATACATTCAGAATGAGGACCGCAAGTTAATAGATCAGCACATTGTTCATTTTCACCTGAAAAATGAAATAATTTTGTTTTAAAAGTCAAATTTCTAAAGTATAAAAAAATTTATAATAGTTGGCTCACATGATTTATAGCGACTCTTTTTACCTGAAATATTACAAAAATGAACGTAAATCTTGTCTGTAAACAATTATTAAAATTGAGTGTTTTATAAAATATCTTACAAATCAACTAAGCAAACGATATTAGACCAAAGTAACTTATTTGTTGTTCCTTTACTTGTTTGTAGTAAATAAATTGCTTCATAATAGAATTTGGTTTTAACAGTTACAATGCTATCAAATGAACCATCGAAGTAGACAGAATTATAAATTTTCATATTTTTAAAATGTCTTGTATTCCTTTAGTAAAACTTAAGCCAATAAAAGTAACATTTAATAAAAAAATGTGGGATTCAAATTTTCAAATAGAATGCTTCAAAAAAATGAAATGAAAGAATTAAGCAATTCAATCGATAATGAAAAACAACATGATGTTTGGCTCGAAAACGTAATTAAAAAAACAGAGAATACCTTTTTATCTGAATATATCTTTTCAAATTCCATCCCATAATTCTCAAAAAATCAACAACGAAAAATGGACAACTAACCAAATATATACGGTAAATATTTTTATTAAATTCGACCTCATACCTTCACAATCGAATAAACATAAACTCGAACAATTTCCTTCATAAACATATTCCTTGTCAAACTTATCTTCTCCTTCTTCATCTGTACAATTCGTTGCATCACGAGGAGTACGAAGCTGCGAAGATTAAATTATTTAAAATAGTCAAAAAAGTTTAATTCCTTTCAAGCCAGAAACATAATATCCTAACATATTTTCTGAATTTTCTGATTCAAGGTCACTGACGAATTGTGCCACATAGACACGGTCCAGCTGTGACCCGGATTCGAAGAAATAAAATATGTGTCACTGGGTTTCAAATCACTATTCTTTTTTGCATATCACATATAGAAGCGTTAATCGCAAAGAGTCTACTAAACCTTTTTCTTACATCAACAAGGCATAGCAAATAAATTTTTCTCTCACATGATCTGAAGCAGGATGCAATCAATCATGCCTGTCCGATTCAGCTAATTGGGATACACATTTCTGTGATTCAATATTAGGTAATAGAAAAAGTTACTTTTCAGCGGAAAATTTCTTTTATCTACGATAACGTTCATACACAAAAATTCATTCTGAAATGGAATTCGATTGAAAACTGAATAGTCCATAAAAGGAATATTTTCTTACTTTTAAAACTTTGATGAACAAAAGAAGCTTTAAAAAAGTCGAATACAGAGTCGGCCCAAGGCCTAGTGGTTTAACATGTTGGCATCGCAGGTTGATGATCTCGGGTTAGAGCCCCGTCAAATCTGGCTGCTTATCCATGCCCACCGCTCAATTCAGGGTGTAATACCTTGGGTAGGCTAAGTCGTACAATTACAATTTCCAGTAATTGTAACCCTGTCCGTCTATAAGTGGCCGCTGTTACATAAGTGGCCGCTGTTACAGGGCCTTGGGCAGGGTGATTCACTCCAAGAAGTGGTTATAAATAAAACAAAATGAAAAATATAAATCTTTATCACATTTCAGAATGTTCAATGTCATGTCCAATATCAAGTAAATATTTATAGACTCACAGTGATTGGGTTGGCAGATACAGAAAATGCAGGAGGTTCTTGCTCAGGATATGTAATATAAAATTCAATCTCATATTCTCCTTCAATATCAATACCAAGATCTGAAATAAATTCGTTAAATATCAATAAACAGGTAAAAACAATCACATAGTTTTCCGTCATTAGCTAAATTGCATTGTGGGTATACAACGAGAGAGATTTTTCAGTTTCAAGTTATATCAGGATATTTGAAAGTACTTGAATACGGCAAACATAGAAAGCAGGTGGTGGCAGAGGACCAACGCAGTTTGATACGAATAATGTATATAGCCTGTTATCCTATCGCTGACAACCAAATGCATTGTGGGTCAAATGATTGGCTTATGAGGCTCCCAAGATCTCTGACATTCAATGAAAACATAGTGCCCACTGTAACATCACAATAAAAAATGAAATTGCTATCAAGACAAAATACAAATACTTCAAAAAGAGGTTCCATACAACTTCAATTTTGTTAAAAGTGACAGACTTTTTTGCGAATGTCAGAAAATTACTCCTAATCGTTTAAGCCTGAGTTTCTGAACAGTATCTTATCTACTATCAAAACAATTAGTAAATATCACTGTAAGTTTAAAAGAAAGGGTACTGAATTTTACCTTCGAATTCTGCATAACTTCCATTAAAAATAGCTTTCGTTTCACCAATCAAAGTTGCTCCATTATTTGTACCGTTATAAAATCGTGCAGTGACTTCCCAGGGATTTTCCTCAGTACCCGGTTGTGAAACAAGATTTCCATCAGTGTCTAAGAATTTCAGCTGCAAGAAAAACATCCTGTTTTAGTGGGACCAGGCTGAAACAATGTCAGCACTCTACCACTCTAGACTTTCTATAAAATTGGATTCCATTGGAAGAAAATGTTGAATATGAACAATATGACAAGGTACATGTCTTGCTGGATAAAAATATCTCTCTTTGAGTGAAGTGGTAGCAACCAAACTGTACAAAGCAGTATTAATTTTCTTGGTCATCTGAAGAGATTGACATGATCATTTCGGCACCAAAATAAATGTGCAAAGTCTGACACAAAAATTTGCTGTGTGACTGACTAGCTTGTCACACAAGTATCAGCGATTTGTTTCTTGCCAACTAATGATCCTAAACGATTTGTTTCCATATGCAATCAGAGTAGTTTTGAACAGATATGTTTAGTCAAGAATGGGGTGGTTAATTTTTTGGCCCATACTTGAAAAATTAAAAAAACGTTTGGGTATTGGCTATTCAAACTAATTTAAATAAGTCATTTTCTTGAAATGAAAGTAAAATTCAAATATATTGAAAAATTGTCAAATGGATATTTGACAGCAAAAGATTATTCTTCAGTTTTTATTTATTCTTGATTGAAATCCTTAACCATATTTCGCCACAACAAATTTCTACATGGAACAAAAAAATTGGTAGATAGTTTTATTATCTCCAAATGAGGAAGACGTATTGAGATGATGTGAAACTAAAAGGATATACTGTAACTGACCATTAGAAACATTATATCAATTACTGTGATATATTCAATCAAATGCACATTTCCAAAATTTTTGAAGCATCTCTTATCTTCATTTTTTTAAAATAAAATTAAATAAAATTAAAATAAAATAAAATGGTGACAAAAGTATTGTCAATAAAACCCACCATAGGCTGTGTTTTGAAGGCTTCTCCAGCTCTCATTAGGTTTGGTCCTGGTTGTGTAACTATCATCATTTGATCAAGTACAATTGTCCTTTCTGGTTCCAATGTTCCGCCAGATTCTTCTAACTCTATGGCTACTTCCTACGGAGAGTATAAATACATGGTTATTACGATGTGTGTTATGTGTATTCTTCTCTCAGTGATTTTCTTGAGAAGAGCATGTAGTACCTGATTAGGGCTGTCCAAGATATTCGATTCGGAGTATTCTAATATTCATAAATTATTCGATTCAACAATTTGAAATCAACAAAATGATAATTTTGAATTTTTTCGTAAATAAGTGTGAAATGTTCAAGTAAATTATAAGCTGATAAAAGGATTCTTTGTTTGTTTATTATATGACTTCCGATTTGAATATTCAATTTCGATCCAGGAAAATTCTTCTGTCAGATTGTGAAACCAAAAGATATTCGATCTTGACCAGCCCTATATCTGACCAGATGAATTATATACTTAAGCATGTGTGTAGAAAACACCTTGAACCTCCTGTCGAAATTTATTGTATAAGAGTTTTTCGAAAAAGAACACTATTAGCCATATCGAGGCATAACAAAGGACCACCAATCAAAATTTGCTCCATAATTCTGATACATCAATATGCACAGCGTTTGTAAATGTAACTGATATTGACTGTGTACACTATATCAAAACTATAGATATATCCAATGGTAGCAATGACCTACAATTTTTTTATCTGAATACGTAAAGAGCAAGGATTTAGGAGACTTTTAATAAGAGTCACTCAAAACCACTATTGTGCAAAGAGCTACCAGTACATAAGAAAGAAAATGGAAACTAAAGAATCCTCTTTTCCAAAAAATTCCTTTTTCCTAGAGTTTTGAAACCTTTGCAGATCCATAGATCAGGAAAACAGTTTGAAGGCAATGAATTCCAAATCATGTAAGTTTGCGAATGGCTAAGCAATTTGTATTGTAGGGTTTTATCATCATCGTAAAATACCAAGTCACATATTCGTCTTTCAGGAAGGTCAGTAAATAGGATTAATTAAAAACAACAAAGTTTGATCAAAAATAGATCATTGAGTGACATCAGATGACTTTTTAAAAATTGGTGCAATCGTTTCACTTCCATTTCCAATGCTCATTAAACAGTATTATTGTATAGAAATTGAAGTTACTCATAAATTAAAGTTAAATGTTGGATTCTAATTATACACGTAATTGGGCACTCAGGTGGACTTGTAGGTATAGGCGCTAGAATAGTCCTAACATATTTCCTGCATATCATAAGAGGCGACTAAAAAGAAAGCAAAGGGATAGAAAGCTTTACAGTCTCCCAGAGCTCTTTGCTATTAGGTGGTCATTGGTTCCTTTTAAGCACTGCTTCTGCCTTGCTCAAAGGCATGCTCTGACGTGTGCGTCAGTAACAAATTTCTATCCAGGACCTCAAATATTCAGAAAATGCTCTCATTGCAACATGGCGCGTCGTGACACTTTTCGATTTTTATTTAATCAAGGAATTAATTTAGCCGTTTTTGTAAATAGTTCCATAAGCAGATTATTTATCTATAAAAAGTGATAACTGTCTATTGTGAGAAAAACTTAAAAAACATGAATTATGATGTCACAAGTACTTTTTCGTTTCAGAACAGCCGCGTTAGGTCAGCCAAGTTTGAGTGGGGCTTTGCTCTGCTATCTAGCCCTATTTTATTTATCAATCTGCCACAATATCGTTATGATATCATTTGTCGGCGTAGAGATCTGTATTTGAAAAGTTGGCAAAATGAAGTTTAAGGCACTATTCAAATTCAGAACTGCATCTGATACACAACACTGAAAATTTTAGTGTTTTGTATTTCAGTTACCAAAGCATAATAAGCAAGTATACTGAGCAATTTGATAAAAACATTGAACATTGCCATTGAACAAACTTATTTTTCGCGTAATTTCTATTTCACGTAATTTTTGTTCAGTAAGGCCTTCAGGTGTCGTTACTTTTTCAATCGAATTTCGCAAATTCGCAATTTTATATTAGTATAACAAACGGAAAACATGCCATATAGAATTGACATATTGTCGGCTATACAACATGTGAGGTTTTGTGGACATGATGGCCTAGTGGCTAAACATTTTGGCATCGCAGGTTGAAGATATCGGGTTCGAGTCGCAGCGAGTCCGGTTTGTTAATTTATTCCCACCGCTCTACTCAAGGTGTAGGAATTTAGGTAGGATGAGCCAAATAAGAAAAGATCATATCTTTCCAGCAATTCTAACCCTGACCGCATGTCTATAAGTGGCCTCTTGTACAGGGCCTTGGTCAGGGTGATACGCTCCAAAAAGTGGCCGTAAAAAACTATCAACCGAAGGACGACAGGCCCATGGATATATATACCGGTGTATCAAATTAAAAACAAAAAACATAACATTCTCACCTCCCAGCTATCGTCAGTAGAACTGGGTAGTGGTTTTGTAATAGCAGGTTCTGTTATATTTACACCTAATGCATCTGATAATGTTCCAAGCTGAGCAGCATTTGTTATTATCGAAACAATCTATGAAGAATAGTACAAAAATATTATTTTGTGAAATATGGAAAAAGTCTGAAAATTTGACTCAAGAAGATGTGTGCTAAACTAAAAAAATTGATTGACATATTTATTTAGTTACAAAATTATGTAATAAAAAATTATTAGTTCCTGTGTACTGGACTGTACAAGGAATATATTTACCTCATTTAATTCATTAACTGCTTCAGTCTCCTCAGCAATTGCTTGTATTGTATCATTGCTTGCTGTACCAGGATCAATTATTGTGCCATTTTCATCAACTTCCTGAAATTTTAAAACAAATTTTATGTCCAAGCAAGAGCATCTTCATTGAATTATTTAAACTTTTGATAAAATAATAAGATCAGATTGTATATGAAATGATTTACTTAACAAATTTCAATTCTCAAATGAAGGTAAATATTGTGTTTAGCATCAAACAAATCCTTACAATAATATAAGTTTATGAGGAGTCTAATTTATGAAATAATTTTTAAATGATATTAAAACATTTAATTTCCCATTATGTACCATAATATTCTGATTTCTAGTTAGAAGAAATAAAAGCATGATTTGGCCATGTGACATGTTTGGTTGCAAGGTAAACCATATTTTCATCATGTATCATGTATCCACATCGTCCAAAATATTATTATCTTATTTTCCTTGGATTGTCTCCAAGTTTCATGATGTTATTGCAATATGACTGTATGTATATCTGGTTAACAAAGCATTAACATGACTAGGTGAAAATATAAATATATCACATAAGCATACCGATCGGGGTACTTCTTTAACTTTAGGTGGGTCAGGGGAGGGTGGTGGTCCAATACCTAATACCACTGTTGATGTTTCAGGCACTCCTCGCTTTTTACGGCGATTTGAATTTTCTCTCACAATATCCACAATCCATATATCTTCTGCAGGGACCTAAGAAATGATTAAAAGAAATTAGATCAACAGAAAGTTTCGAATTATATTAAATATATGATGTTCAATTGATCTTCTTTGGTAAGAAGAATATCTACAATTTTGGGTATAAATTATTGATTTTTTGCATAACTATGAAGCTAACATTACGCAAGTGGTGAAAGGAAGGGTGTATCGTTATCATCCAGTCTGTACTAAAAACGTTCACCGCTTCTATATTTATATGATGAAATGCTGTTTTTCGGTTAAAGAGCTCTATGGTGCATTTGGGCCTATTTAGACGATAGGAGCGAACACTCAGCAAAAACACTCAAATCAGTTACAGGTACGTTTAATTCATCACCACTCGGTAGACACACCTCTACCGTTAGTTGACAAGTGCTCAAAATGCACCCACAATCAACAGTGGGCTTTTATTAGATATGATAGGATTTCATTTTTAGCCTGCAAGACAGGAATGCTGATAATACAACTTGAACGATATTGCAAGACGTGATTTCTCATGCAGACACCAGTTCTGAATAGGTGTATGTGAATCACCATGTCCGGATGAATTGTCTCGCAAACTTCTCTCTTATATTCATCCCACATGGGATTTGGACCTTCGTCCGGACAATCAGAGATTTGTAGCTTGGAACATATTTCAGACATTTGTATCGATTCAGTTGAACGGGCAGGTATTTGACAAATTTACAATATTTCAATACAACCAAAAGCATTAAAGTTAGGAAATTTAAAATGACAATCTGATTAACAAACTATTGGAAAATATAAGGAATAGTAAAACTCACGTTTAACAATAGTGCAAGGTTATTTATTAAATCATCAAAGAATTCATCCGTGGTTACAGATGGTACACCAAATGACAAGTAGACTGCATTGGATATCTAAATATATAAAGAACATAAATAAATTTGTTCACGAAAGTTAATATAGGATATAGATATTATCGTTATATGCCTATGGGAACATCTGGTTTAAATAAAGAATCATTATGACGGGGTAAATAAATGATTTGAATTATAATCATACCAGTAAATGATATCAAAAACCTTTATAAACATATATAGAAGATTGATTTAAAAAAAATACAACTTTTCCTTATGAAAATTTGCTCAGAGCAGGGCTGCAAGAGATATATCATACACGATAAGTGTCCTAACACCACTGAAGTTCAAAGAGCTACATAAAAAGCAGGAATGAGAACTAAGTAATCCTCATCCCCAAGAGATGTCTACTTATACAAGTTTTAAAGTTATATGGACCAACATGTTGAGAAAATCAATGGAAAAAAGGGCAAGGAATTACAGAGTTCAGAGGTTCTCGAAAAAAAATCTGACATAAAACTGTATATGACACTGCGGTGCATGAACAGAGTTATTTGATTGAACCTTATCCTGAAATCCAATGACAGAATCACTACCAAATGATGTAATCTCCCAGTTAACAGAAAAGATTAGAAAAACAATAACAGGTTTATATACCTTAATGTCAACATGATCACTGCCACGGATGGTGATACAAATGGTCTGTTCTGCTCGACTGTAATAATTTGTTCCTGTTGGATCGCTGGTAGTCGGCATGTAAAAATCAGTATCGTTTGCTGGTGGTCTTCTTGTCAATACTTTTGCTGTAAGAATACATGTTCAGGTTACCTACATTATATATATACTTCTATCACTTAAACAAAAATATCACAACCATTCCTCAGAAATATAATTTTATTGTAATCTTTTGTTACAACATAGTTAGACGTTCTGTGACAGCAATACACAGGGTCGAATCAGTGTTTTGTACAAATGAAGAAAAAATTGGGGGAGATTATGGCGAGCTCGATATAGAGAAACAACTTCCATTGGGCTTGTTGGCAATTTCAAATCATGTCCTCAGAAAGCACAACGAAATGAACACTTGAGGAATCCTCTAAAACGGTCCCGGATAGTGAAATCTGAGTTGCATTCTCATTAGTGATATGATTACGATAAAATTTTGGTCTCCTCAGAGCTAGAGTTACATGCCAAGTGTTAACCCAATCAGATACTGTGGTCATACTCATGCGAATTTGCCATAGCTAGACGTTGATCCAGAAGGAATTTTTTGTTGAGACAAGAATATAGAGATGTCAGTGCAAATTACCAAATCGCATATCAAATTATCAGGCAGATCATTAATATATATCAAGAACAAAGTTGGACCAAGAATCGACTCTTGAGGGAGACTGAATGAAATGGAATAAGTTCCTGAGCATTGTTCGTCCACAACAATGTTAATCTTGCGATTCAATAAGAGAAGTTCCAACAATTGAAAAATTTTGACCAGAAATCCCATAAGATTGAATTTTTTTGCAATCAACCTTAGTGCCAAACTCTGTCGAGCACTTTGGAAATGTCTAGAGCAACCGACTTTGCCTTGCCACAATAAATCAAGAGCACGAAATATTTGTTTAGGTATTACTATCAACAAGTCAGCAGTAAAGCGAGAACAACGAAAACCATACTGCTTGTCAGTGAAGAGACAAAGTGACTCTAGGTGTCCAGAAATTTTAACTCCACCTTGTCTCTTGAAGAAAACAAAATTTCAGGGCCATTTATATGCGGAGAGATACTTGAATTGCCCCCTGTTCATTGCATTATTTTTTATTTTCCAAATATCTTTGGAACCCAATTTTTGTTCTGAAATTTTAGATTTGGTGGATTTAGTGTATCGTGCTTTGAAAACAATTTTACAATAATTCTGAGTCCTTCTGTAAAGTTGTCTAATCGGCATATTCAATCAGTGATCCCATATGTCCAACAAGGCAAAAAGTATGAAATGGAGAAAGCCTCAGATTCGTGTAACCACCTTACCTCCTTCATAATAGCCATTCTTAGGTAGAACATAAGAACCTCCAGTGTAAACATCTAATCTGTTAGAGGTCGAATAATAAAGACAAGCAACGATCGCTTCATCTGATTCAGCATGTGGGAGTTTTAACCTGAGTTCTTGAGGATTGCTCCCTGTAAAACGAAAAATCACAGAAATCGAATGAAAGAAAGCGTGAAATGTATAACAGAAACAAAAGGGACTTTTTTTCTCACTTGAATTCTATTACAAACCAGCATGTGGCATTAGAGGTAATGAAAAAATAGAATAATATTTATATCCCGGGAATAAAGACAAGATAACAGCCTAAACATATGGTGAACAAACTTGAAAAGAGCCAACGGTACTACCGTATTTCGCGGCGGATAAGTCGCTACTTTTTTCCAAAAGTTTTCTTTCTGAGACTTATACGTTGCTGCGATCTATTTATTGTTTTTTCCCGATTCACAGCGATTGTGAAGCGTTTTAAAAGTTATATATAGATGACGCGGCGAGCGCATGTACTTTCAAGATATGTCAAATTGTAGAGAGATTTGAATTAAATTGATAATAAACTGCACCCAAATTTACAGTGTACCTAGCACATGCTCGATCTTTTGGCTTGCAGACATTAGTGAATTTTCATTGGTACATACATGTCATACATCGTCATACATGTGATTTAATTTGAAGACGATCCGATCATGTGTGATCATCAATCGGAACGGCCAGTATTATATCATTCATTGCAAAACGGCGCGAAAGGGAATGTATGTAGTTCGCAATCGACGCCAGCCTCTAAATTAACGAAACAAGGAATTTAAACTTAGCAAGTTCGAGAATTACTTTGACGTTTTGACAATGATGCAATCGACGCCAGCCTCTAAATTAACGAAACAAGGAATTTGAACTTAGCAAGTTCGACGAGAATTACTTTGATGTTTTGACGATGACGCAATCGACGCCAGCCTTTAAATTAACGAAACAAGGAAAAACAGCGGCGACACTTTGAAGGGAGAAAAACGATGTTTTACGGTCATCGGCCGAAACGACATTTCACACCTGGCCGAACGACATTGCACACCTGCACACCTGGCCGAAACGGCATTGCACACCTGGACAAAAACGATACTGCACTCGATCCATGCGTCTGAGTTAATGAATTACTGTACGTTATTACTTTAGCATTTGATAAGGTTTGATAAGCGTTTTTGAGGAGTGGTTCACGGACGCTTTGCGACTATTACGGTGCTGCGTCATATCTGTGTGCAAAATAGCAAAATTTTAGAAAAATGACCCTTTGCGACCATTACCACGAAGGTGCTTATACGCCACAAAATACGGTAGTTACAAATACAGGATGAAGGCTAACCGTAGATGTCATTTACAATGGAAGCTGGTGGTAACCAGTGGATATGTGAATTTCATCCCATCACTGAGTTGTCTTTAGCAACCATCTCAAACATGATAATCAGTCACAAGAATCCAACCCACACATGGTATCTAGCAATGCACTTACAGACTTATTATTATTAAACATTTATTTTAAATGACTAAACAAGCAAGGCAACATTGAATATGAATGAATAAGTGGATATTTATATTAAGTTCTATTATAGATCTAGTCACTTACGGGACTTGGACAGAAGGTAGTAAGGCACCAATTTAGTTAAGTAATTGTGTAAAAATCTTTACAAAAGTCAGTGTATAGATTAATATTGTGCCACTCAAAAAGCTTTTCTAAATCTAAATAAATTTGGCTTGGTGCCTGTGGAACGGTACCTATTGTGACATCACAAATAGGAACCAGGATTTGTGGACTTTTTAAAATCATATATCATCAATCTTGATACATCCCATTACTTGGAAATCGTGCCTCATTTTTTTTATTTTTTTATTATAAACATTCACTCCAAACATGGCTGAAAACAGCATTTGAAAGGAACCAACTATTGGGCACTTATATGACAAAAAGTACTACAAAATGGAGTACAAGTAACTGCGCTCTAAGCAGACCAATGAAAATAATAGAAAAAATATTGTTACAAATTCCTAATTAGGTAAGTACTATTCATTGTTTGACTAATGATCCTCATCACAAACCTGTTGATCTTTAAGGGCTTAAAAATATATACCGGGTAAATAGTTAAACCAGGAATAATTGATCTCTGGCAAACCAAACTAATATTTGTTATTCAATTTACCTGAGAAATGGATTTCATATTTATAATCAATGGCAACTGTTGTATAAAAAGTTGACAGCCTCAATTGACAAGTGTACCCAGCACACCATCCATGATCTTGAGGTCCTGTAAATAACAATGACAACAATGTGTAACTTGTGTGTAAGACTACTGTAAGTATATCCTAATGCAGTGGTTGGAATGTCACTGGTTTGAAAGGAAACCTTTGAGGGGAAGGTATAAAATGAACATGTTATGTTGTTAATAAATTGATGCCAAGTGTCCAAAAATACATAATATTCAACCCATTTAGCACAACTGTTTTGAGTGGAAAATGGAAGCAGATTGCTGGCCAAATATCACTTTCCTATTTTTCCAAGACTAGTTCACTACAAGCTAGGCCTGAGATTTGCACTAAACATTTATTTATTCAGACCAAGTAAACAATTGACATAGTATACTGCATTTCAAATCTGCACTAACATTCAGATCTGATATTAAGTGTTTTTGCATAAACTTTAAAAATGTAATATATATATATATTAAATCAGTTTATTAAGTATATATGAAAGCTGCTGGATTAGGACAGTGCCAAATGAGCGAATTACAATACAACTCACCATTTACAAGATCAATATATCCTTCAGACAACAAAGCAACCGGAGATATTCTTCTCGTTTCACTGTCCCAATCTAAACTTTCTATGATGAACAACTTATGATTATATCCATGACATTCGTATGCTTGCCAATCACTCTGATAAACACAAGTTTTGCCTCCAACATTTGCTCTGGAAATATTTAAGTAAAGTTAATTTAAGGAAAGCCAGGAATACTGCTTATAGTTATCCCAACAATATTCAAAATTCACTAAATAGAATAATGTTTAAACATTTCAAAAATACAAAATTGCCAAAATTTGATCACAGCGAGTCTGATTTATGTCAAATTTCACAGCAAAAAAATTTGGAGTATATCATAAACACACGGCAAAATGAATCAATGGAAGAATGAACAAAAAAACAAAATTATATTAAATTAGAATTTTAGAATATCCGACCAATCGGATAAAGACATCTGCCTTCAGAGGTATTATATTTTTTCGTTGAAATAAAGTGTTATTATACAAGACAGTCAGAATTTATATTTCGGAAATACTCACTAGAGTATACTGTACTCACACACAGAAAACTTTATTTGCACCTCTGATGACTTTTTATTTTAATGACCTAACAAACTACAAAATTACATGATTCTGACTATAAAATTCACATATTATAATACCATTATCTAGATGTAAACAGACTAACAAAATCAACGAAAAATAAGTGTATATACAATACTATGCAAGGAAAATTCCACAAAAGTTGCACATGCATGAAAAACTATTTATATTTCTGCCTATGTAAAACTTTGCATATGAAGGCCCCAATACATGATTGCATTGCTTGCACAAACTTTATGACTGTTTTATGTCACTTTTGCACTGCACTGTGTCAAACGCCAAAGATAAAATGGTACAAACATAAAAAACCCAACCTACGTCAGCAGGTATTGTAGCCTTTAAACTGCAAAAATGTATAATTGCCAAGCCAATATCAAGCCAAGCCAGACAGGCATGACATCATAATACAGCTTTTTAGCAGAATTAACGATTTTTATCATTGTATACAAAATATTTTCGTTTTTTTGCAACCAAAAATGAATCATATTTTTTCACATCGAAAGTATTTGGTTTTCTACAAAGAATAATAATTGACATAAAATCAAAATAAAATTCGCTATTTCAAAAAGTTTTAACATTAACATTGTTGCTTTTCCTTCTTTCCATTTAAGCATTGCCCCATCTTTTGCGTTTGATATTGCGGTTTAAATGGTTTTAAAAATGATTTTTTATGTAATTTTTAATCAATTCATTATTCGGAAATTCATTATACAAACTGTGTCCAAACTGCATATGTCACAAAACCCAACATTCAATTCTGCGTCATACATAAGCAATGTATATTCCCGATTAAAATATAAAACTAAATCTGATAATGAAACGTTTTGGTAATTTTTGTGATGAGAAAAATGACTTACGTACTTTGGTTATGAGGGTGACGGTATGCTTAGTTCCATAGAACACACTGAACAAAGTAAAAATCTGTGGGGCAATAGAAATTGTGAACACCAACCTTAATATTCCCTTATTTGGTGCGATTTCCTCAACAGGAATTCTACTTCCATTCAATCTCGTTAATAATGTTTTAGGAATTCTGGAATCACCCAACCCCCTTGCAGGTTCTCCATCCCATTCAAACTCAGCCTGTATTTTAAATATGATACGAAATAAAGTCAAAGTCAAAAATAAAGACTGGGCATTAGAATCCACCTATCATTACTTTTCAAAAACGAAAGGTATCAATACATGTCTAGTACTCTTAAAAAAATAGTAAAATATGTTTTCAGCTTTAATTACTGTTAGCCGACTATTTTGCTATAATCTGAGAGTGTATATATGGTGAGCAAATTGATCTTTTTTACAACAATGATGATCTCACTATCATCAAAAGCAAATACCATTCTTACATTTTCTGCAGCTATTAGTCCACAATAGTGGCGATGACATATCGGTAATGTTCTTGGTTCGAGATAATGGAGCAACTTACTTAAGATACTCGCAATTGCTTAGGCATAATAAATGACAGGTATGAATAAAAGATTTTACAATTTAAAAAATAGAAACCACTTGATCACTTTGAGGTAATAAGATAGAGTTTTGTTTGATTAAAATCCCATGAAAATATCTACAATGACTTTAACAGTCAACACTATGATAGAAGTGTTCAACAATCTAGAGATGTTCATTAAAATCTTCATCTAAAAACATTTGGCATAAATGAGGACACAATTGAACAGTTTTACAATGTTTGAATGAAACGAGAGAAGAAACTTGAGAAAATAAATAAAAAAAAACTTTTTTAGATTTTGTTAAATTCACCTGTGAAATAACAGTTCCGCCAGGTGCTGCTTCCAAGAATGAACCATCTGTATCATGTAATATCATGTTCTTCATTCCATCACATTCCATGTCCACACAATCTGCTGGATTGATTTTACTATTGGGACAAAATATTGATAAAAAATATAAGATGTGAAAAATATCATAAACAAATTTCAGACAACACAATAGCTTTGGTAAATGAAAAATATTCGATCAAGTGAATCACAGAAATTAAAATGAGTTCTATGTTGTCATCAGTCATCAGTGAAATTATTTTTTAAACTTTTATAGGCTATTTAAAGTTCGAATATATAGTGAGATTTATTACAAAAAATGCTGGAAATACATGTTATGTTATGTTAATGAGTCACTGATGGATATCATCACTTCAGCAAAATAAAATTTCTGATTGGAGTGTGATATTACTTCACATAAATAGATTGAAAAATGAAGAAATAAAACCTTTTTTTTAATAATATATATTAAGAATTGATATTCATGATATCTTTTGGAAAATCCTAAATTTTTAAAAAGCACTTAACAAATTTATCAGATAACTTATCAGGTAAGCGAGATGCGAGATTTGAAAATTTTTTATGATTTATTTTCAAATTTGGATCAAAATTTATGTGATAGCCAAGGACTAGTAGGTTTTAAGTTCGCATTCGAGATTAGACATCTTAATTAACAAGTGAGCGTAATGAGTGAGCCATCTATCCACTTTGTTGTAAAGATCAATAATGGACAACGGTTGTGTGATGAACAGACAAGTCGCCAAACAGAACACCTAATGAATGACACAGGTTCGAACCCTGGAGAAGTATGTCAAGAGTAATGAACGAGAAAGGTGTCAAAGAGCAATACATTCAGGTTGCGCTGTTCGGCGAAGCACTGTAACCCGCAGCCTTGGGACTATGCTCAATGACCTAACTGGTTTCTCATTGGTTAAGTTCATTTCAATATTTTTTTAACAGTAAGTAAATTCTATAGTAAATTTTTGGGTTCAACAAACTTCATGAACTTAAAAAATGCAATGTGGTTTGGAGAGTTCAAAAGTGACTTCTCAACTGCCTATTTTCAAAATAAAACAGATCAATTTTTAAAATTCAAAGTAGCGTCATATTTCTCTCAGTCTCTACAGGATGCAAACTATAGCTATGCAATATTAAATAACTAACTGTATGGAATTGTAACAAAACAAAGGTAAAAAATAGAAAAAATATGTGAAAACATTAAAAGTGAAGTAAAAGATTGCAACAACATAATGCCCCGGAATGAATGTTTTTTTAAAAAGCAAAGAAATATAGCAATACATTACCCGAGTGATGGTCTGGGATAGTATATTTTGTTAGCAGATGATGTATTTTGGAAACTAATTCCACTGAAAAATATGGGATGTTGATAATCCTCATTCTTCTTGTTCATCATAAATACTATGTTGTCGATTCCACATGATGTATCATCAAAATTTATGAAGGTAGTATCTAGAAAATGTATAAACATAAATAATCTAATTGCAGATAGAATTTCTGCATCTTAGTAAAAATATGATAACTAAAAATATGACAAATACAAAGTTGAAAAATCTCCCGAGAGACGATGTCCCATTGTGAGTGAGACATGCTCTAACTTATATTAAAATTATAAAATAATGTTATTTTTGTAAAAAAGGAACAATAAATAATAAGATGTGCGACAAAAAAGAAAATGGTAGTCGGAAATAGTCTTGTATGTTTACTGTATAGATCAGGGGTCCCTAATATATGGGGGTACGGGGTTGCAAAAGATTTGAAAAAAAAGATTTTTCTACTCTCAGTTTCAATGTGAGCACAAATGGTTGAAGCAAGTTAGTTTGCAGGTGATATAATGAGATCTGCTTTGTCTCCTACAAAGTAATGCATAATTATGGAGATTAGCGTTAGATGGGTGTGGTTAAGAACCCTAGTATAGATGAAATAAAAAAATAAAATAGTCATGCTCAGAACGTGTGACTGCTTCTGGCTTAATCATTCTTTAATGTAAGATTTTGAAAAAAGTCAATATTTGCGATAAAACAGAATTAGTCTTAATCCACATATAAACAAGGTTTAATAAAATTTTTGCCATGCAAAATGCACATCAATGGCCAATGATAGCATGATAATATCGACAAATAGCGAAATATATAAGTGGATATTGTCAGCTCATGCTACTGAATTCAGCTGCAGCACATTTTATAAGAAATTGATGGGATCCATAATATTAAAATGAAAAAATTGGTCAATTTTTATTGATTCCTACACTATGATGAGAATCTTCAGAAGTTTGGGGTAACCTCCTTGGATCAAAATCCTGGAGTAACAAATCCTTTTTCTATTACGTAATTTCACATAAGTCTTTTCTCAAAAGCGTAATTGATATAACAAAATGAAGTAAAGACGACTTTTTACCTCTTACAATAACTTCACCACCTAACCCCGGATATTGCATGAGGCCAGCACATGGTTTCTTGGTACAAGCATTATGACCAGACATGAACGATGAACCAAATAAACCTATGTTGACATTTGACCCATCTACTGTTCTTGGAGGTCTGAAGTTAGGACTGGTAACCAGGTAATCAAGAGCGGTATCGAGTGATGATGCACAAACACCTTAAAAAGTAAAGAGTTGTATAAGTTTTTAAGATTGATGCATTACAACAGCACATGATATTACGTAGTTGCTTTCCACCCACAGTGATGCCATTCCATTCTCCTACAGGTATCTGAAACTTTCATGCCACATTTTTGGATGAAACAACACCTTACACTCCTCTGTAGCAGTGTCAATAATTTTGACATTTCGCATTCAAACTGTCCAGCAATTGATTATTTTTAAAATATTTATGTGTCAAAAAATATTCTTATAATGAAACAGCTTTTTTAGATGCCTGAGTAGCAGAATAGTCGACGATTCAGCCTGCACAAAGCTTTTCATTCAAAATACTGAAATAGTGATAAATATTGTGTATAAACTTTAGCAGAACTGTTTATTTTCATTAATGACAATGTGAGCTGCAGTGGCATGATGAAACTGACAATAGCTGTCGAAAATGCAACACCTAATGAATAATGCTGGTTCGAACCAGGACATAGTATGCTCAAGATCTATGGACGAAAAAGGCTTAAAATAGCAAATACATGCGTGTGGCACTGCACCCCACTGTTTTGGAACGATGCTCAATAACCTCACAGGTTCCTCATTGGTTCCATAATAAATAGAATGACAAGATGCAAAATAACCAGATAATGTTACAAAAACTGGTAAGTGCATACCATAAAATAAAGTTCAATTTTTCGGAAATCGAACATATACATTAATTTAACCAAGATTTACACTTCTATCAACACAAGCAAGAATATAGCTGTAAGTTGTCTATAATAATGATGAAAAGTTTGGCTTTAAAAGATGCAAAGGCAAAGATTATTGAAAAAAATTATAGAGAATAAATAATGTTGCAATAATATATATCACCTGGTTTAGTATTTGCGACGATAGTTGAATCTTTGATGAGAACATATTTATCTTCATAAGTATGACTAGTTGCTGATGGTCTGAATATTAGTAAACAAGATCATAACTTTATGGTGAATGGAGTAACGTCTAGGTGGGTATTATTAGGCTGGCATTGTCAAGCTAGTGACATCAATGTCTACCACCAGCATGTACTTTATGAATAAATCCAAATTCAGATGAAAATTAATTTTGAGTTTCGATTATTCCTAAATTGATTCATATTGCAGTGAAATCATGATGTAAAATATGACTTTCTTGTGAATTGGGAAAAAATACATGATAAATATTATCAACTTTATTATTTGAAATACTGTAAAATTTGACGTACATCATGACTTTGCAAAATGAACTAATTTAAGGATGAAAATATTTTTGATCAGAATTCTAGAATGTCCATATATGGGATAAGACATCCCTAATCTGTATAATAAATAAAGTGAGGAAACATTGTACCAACCACAACTCACCCATTCAGAAGTGTCAAGATTCCGATAGAAGAGTCTGTCACTACACATGAATCAATTTCAACATCGCTTCGATCTTGGAAATATATTCCATAATCATATGAATGATGAATATTAAAGTTTCTTATTGTAGTGCAACCAACTTGGCCTGTTAAACAATGGTGGAAATTAATGTATAATATAAGACAGTGTATACTAGATCACCATAAAAATAATATAGAAGGTAAATGTTGAAAAGGTGAAAATAGACCAGAATATATCAAAGTTCTTCTCAAATTTATTGCACTTGGTAAGAGTTTTGCTGATCATAGATTTATTTTTTTCTGGATCCATCAGTTGCCAACACTCCACAAAACATGTAATGAAAATATCGTCTGGAATGTGTTTGATTTCACCCTGTACATATCATGCTTAATATATCTGAAATTAATTTTCTAAAATTGACATATACTCTCGGAATTTGTCGCAGATTGTGTTCACAGACAAACAAATGAAAAAAACGGTTACCATTTTTATTGACATAAACTCCTTGCAAAGTTGCTCTTGCTGTATTTGAACCCCATGAAGGATTACTGCATGGTTCACCACCAGTCCAATATCCTGCTCGCTCAGATCCGGCTACTACGTTTCCACCAAGATAAACGGAGGATGATCCGTCGGTCTATAGGTAAAAACATAAATCACATTTGTGTGTAACTAAAAAATAACTCATTGTGCAATCATTAAGCAAAATTCTGAACATGTTCTGCAGCGTCGAGTGGTGTTTTTTGTGTATTGAACTAGGGCTGACCAACACCGAACAATTCGAATTGATTTAGATTTAGAAAATATTTCCCCATTGATACCTCCATCACCCCACATCAAAATCTACGGACGGTGTCTTTCAATAAAATTTCAAACTTTCACTCATTTTGAGAGTTATTGTTTTAATGAACGAGTTAGAACTGATTCGACTATTTTGTGTGTTGAAAATTTTCCGATAACTAAATTGGGAACATAAATAGTGCAGGGATAAATTTCATATCCAGACACATAGCTGATAGCCCTTCTTAGAAGAATGCAAATAAATATAGTATTTTGTTAAGCACAAGTCACAGATGGACCATTTCTTGGCAGAACCACATATATACCCAGTAAGTGACTCAAGCCAACCAAAGAATGCTTTGTCAAATATGTTCTGACCATAACAGTGAATCGGCTTTTCCTTGACATAGGATACAAACAATATTTTATTGTATGATAATTTTTACATACATCTAAGTTATTGCTTCATATGAGCTAGCGTAAACAGATGGTAGGATATCACTAACCTGTACTGCACCAAACCAATACCAGATGGCATTGTTTTTATCTCTGTACGTTCCTGGGTTTATCATCAGTGTAACAAGGTTGTCGGAAAATCTGATAAAAACAGATTACAATAATTTCAAGAATTAATATTATTTGTTATTATATGTTGCACCTCATCGGTGCAATTTAGCAGTGACCCATTTTTAATTAAAAATTGTATCAAAAAAATGAATAAATTTTGACTACGTAAAAACTCATCAAGGGCATAAACCTGTTATCTGATCCTTCAATAATGACACTAGATCCAACCGTGTGATACACGACATTATCCTCAAATACAATTCCACTAGCCAGGAATACACCAATTGCTGTATTGAAATTTCTTGTAAATGAACATCTTTTTACATATGATGGTTTAATCAAGTCAGATGTTCCTAAAGAAAACAAAAATGTAAAAAAATTAAGAATCATTTCTTGTTCAAATTCATTCAAAACAAGGTGAAAAGCTACTGCTGAAAGAAATCTAATAACGGGTACTTGTATGACAAAGAGATACTACAAAATGTAGCTAAATCTAGCGAGTGCAGGCAACTATTCTCCAATAGGAAAGCAGGAAAGTCTATTGTGAAGAGCTGTTACAAGGACATGGATAAAATTATCAACCCCTTTTAGTCCCTTTACTTGCTCCCACACACCTTCAAAATACCTGGCATCCTGCAGTTTAACAACTACAGATTCAACGATTCATATTTGAATTATAGTGCAATTTCTGCCAGGACACATTGTATTACACAAAATGCTTGTTTATTGCAAGAATTCATTAGATTACAATTGTTTAGATTCTTTAATCATTTCATGAATTTGGACATTACTGTTTTCTGTCGTAGTTTTTGAATGTTCCTAGTTCCAAAAAAGTGAATATCCCATTTTCTGAATACTATATTGGTAATTTATTGCAGGTACAATATAGGTAGAACTCGGGAATAACCTAATTGAGTGAACTGATTGTAAGAATAAAGCATCATCAGTAGAGATGTCAGTTTAAACATTTTGAATCACTAATCGATTTGAATAGAACTCTAATTGAAGATATTTGCTTGATATCACTAATCGATTTCGAATAGAACCATAATTGAAGATAATTGCACCAGTGTCTACATTCTGAATTGGTTTGCTATGATAAGATGTAATTAGTGGGATCAACTCTGGGCAGGAGCAAAGGCTACTCAAGGGGGTGCCTGGTTAGCTCAATCGGTAAAGTGTTGGGAATACGCTTCGAGCTACGCATCTCTGACTGTCATGACGCAGGTTTAGAATCCTGTGTGGGATGATGATTATATGCGAGAGGTCTGCTGGACTCCTCGCCGGTGCACGGTGGTTCACGTGAGCGAAGCTTACAGCTTCTTTCGCCAACCAAGTCCATGCACAGGAAAAATGAGAAAAACAATCAAAAAGCTTCCCCCTGATTTGGAACTAGTATCTGCACGAGAGGTCGTGGTTTGCCATATGGTTAAGCTGTATACTCAGATTTCCTCTCCCGCAGGATAAAAATGATATCCTATCCTATCATTAAAGGTAAAATGAGAAGTGTGATAAAGAGTGAAAGAAGTAAATAATTTCGATCCCAAACCTTCCTTAACATTTTAGCATCGGAGTATACATGAAGATCAAGATCAATCAATTTCATATAAATGAACTGTTAACTGATTTTTGGGTATACAGGTGTCTACAGGTGTTTATCATAAACCAAGCTCAAATATGTAAAATAATCACTGATATATTAACATTACCTGATTTCCAGTAGACAAGTGAATATCTTGGATCTGAACTATCAGAATATCCTTCCTGTCCCATTCTTAAAAATTCAACATCTTCTATACGAGCATATCCTCTGTATTCTATACCTTCTTGGAAGTACTGGAAAATTGAAAAACATTTCAATGAATGTAGACTTAAGAAAAACATTGCATATATTTATGTAGTAAAGCAATCTCATTGGCTATACAATAAATATGCACAACAAAATGTGCTGAAGGTGAAATGAAACCTATAAATCACATAAGATTGGCTGTGAACATGGGATAAGATTGGTTGATCTATGACAAAATAAATCGTACCTAACCCAATAAAAGTACTTTTTTTATCAAAGTTTGATCAGAACTAGTTTGCAGGAGACTTCTCATTGTAAAGTCTTCTAAAACAATCGCACCAGAGATTTCAATCTAAGTAGATCAACATATTTAAGAAAAAATTGCAAAAGTCATTAAATTCGAAAACATAAAAGTTTGTGACAGAATTTATTGCACAAAAATCTGCACGAATTAAAATTGGTAAAGTATTCTTTGGTCACTGGTCACTCACTTTGGTCACTCATACTCAACAAAACACATTCTGATTAGAGTTTTCGGACTGGATCATCAGGTAAGTAGAGATACAAGGTAAGGATATAAACAATAGCATTGCAAAATTAAGTAAATAGTAATGTTAAATGAATAGTGAAGAAAACAGAAAGAGTTACAAACCTGTCCAACAATTATCCTTCCACCAAATGATTCTTCATCTGATCCTGGATATTCATTCCCGATAACTTTAATATTTCTGCTCAGCAGTCCAACTTCTGCTTCAATTTTTATGTCACCATTGTCATAGGAATAAGTCTCCACTAAATATTAATAAATTTTGAATATTAACTCACTGAATCACTGTTGAACATTTTAGCGTTTATCTTATAAATTAATATAGTTCTGTCATGAAATACATGTATATATGTTATGTGTGTTGAATAGTTAGCCCCAAAAATATTTAATTCCAGAGAAATATGACTTTTATCATTTACTGTAGAAAAAATACTGTTAATCCACAGTTTTGCAGATGTCTCAGTTCAAAATAACAAAAAACAATTAAAAAATACTCAGTAGAAGGCTACAGCATATTTTTGAAAACATTACCAAATTTACAAAAAATTATGCCAAAAATGTGGGAAACTGACGAAATTTTTGTCAAAAAAACCATTGGCAACATAAATTCTTTTAGGTCAAGTTTCAAATCGATTATTAGTAAACAACCCCTTTACGTATTTCATAACTGCATCTGTTATTGCATAATACTATGATTTCCTATAATTATATTGCCTTTATTGAATATTCCTAACAGATTATTGATCTTGGATTGGGATTGAGACTAGAGGAAAGTCTTGTGCTTAAATGCAACACATGAATAACCTATCAAGATTCAAGATTATTATTATCATTATTAAAAACAGGAAGACAGTCGAAACATAGCATATGTATCATGCAGAAACAATATCTAAATGGGGGGGGGGGGTTAATTGACAAAAGGCACAGGCTAAGTAAACACATGAATATATGAAGCATTTTTTGTCATAGAAAATAATGCCATAGACCAAAATAACATTTCTCCATGGCTTTAGTTAGTTCTAGGTAGACTTACAGAAAGTCATATAATATGTTACTCAAACATCCCTAAAAATAGGATGTTCTAAGACACATCAACAAGGAAGGAAGATTAGAATACCCGTTTTGTTTGTAAAACAACAATAAAACCATGAAAATTATTCAGCATGACATATGTGTTGATAGTTTTAGGGCTTTTTGGTTTATCAGAAAGAAAATCATCAGCCATTATGTGCATACCAAGGAAAATCAGATTCTTGCATGTTTTTTTACAATTATATAATAAAATTAACAGCTTTTTTAAAAATATAGCTGGTGTGATGCTCCATAAATCTATTTACCAATATGATCATATTTCACAGTTGTATTCAACATCAAAGTCATCATATCAACACTGATGCCATCAATCTTAAACGTTTCAGTTTCCCATGGATCGTAACTTGTTGTTGCTAAAAGTATATCATCACCTGATAAAGAAAAATTGGAAGAATTAAATATGCGCTAGTGGTCGGTTTAAAAGGACTAACTTCATATCCTTCTTCTATGCTTTCACGTAGGTGAATCATATCCTGCTATAAAATGCTGTAAAAAGATAATAAAATACTATACAAGATTTTCAAAAGTCTTCCCTCACACATACACAGATTAATTTTAATAACGTTGCAGAAATAAGTTTATGGATGGACGGGATTTCATTTTTATTCTGTGGGAGAGAAAAGCCGAGAATAGGGTTCAATCATATAAGCATATATGAACTTCCACGCCGACACCTGTTTTGAATGAGCTGACAGTTTTATTGGCTTATCAACTCAAATATCACAAATGCAGCCTACTTACAAATAATTAAAAAATTTATAGACACGACACCTAATTTTTTTCACTTTTAAATTTCAATCAAAACCCTGGCCACTTTTAGAATTATTTGTATAATGATTTTCTACTGCTTCGTGTGAAGAATATATTACACTTGTATGTTGTGACGTATTTATTCATGCCATTCATTTCATTACCAATATCCTTGGAATAACATGAATTTAACATTTAAATTCACTGAATTTCAACCCCGCAAGAAATCTGGCCAATATTGATCCCTTTGTTTTACTCGAGAGGATCGAAGTCTTGCTTCTCACTCACAATTTAATTTATTAGTGGCAGATTTCTTTTTCTCGCTGTTGTGTTTCGAAAATGAAGCGAACATACAAGGACAACAAACCATCACGTCCAACTAAAGCTGTGTTATCACGATGACATAAGATGCTTACTCAAAAATATCTATACACTGAAAGTATCTGGACACGTTCTAGCTTCAGGTTCCGTATATTAGGGCAACAAATTGATATGTTTGCAGCTTTTTACAGCCATACATTTCAGACAAATAGTTCCATTAAACTATTTTGTGCCATTATTTTTTCTCAATATAATCGCTTGTGCCAAAAATTATGTTTATGCGAGTGTATCGTTAATGATGGTTTGATTTGTCTACCTTTACATAGCGTCTTTCCAGAGTTGTTGTTTTTGTTTGTATGCGATATCACTTTGCATTAAGTACAGGACGACGACATTCAACAAGCATGATGATAAATAAGCACTTATTTAAATTCTCGCTAGCTCTATTTAACTTTTTGAATGCCATGCCCAGATGTGCTTAACATGGTTGGCTATCTGTGTCCATTATTTTTTTCTGTGTTGCGTTCACTTTTGATGAAGAAACGCACGCATCTTACGCCCTGAATGTTTCATATCATACCTAATTTTTTAAAATAAATTGATTGACTGTTTTAATTCTATCTCCGAAGACCAATTTCCTGAAATTCTTGACAATTATAAGTATACTACTGGTACTCACCAACTTTCCAGTCAACTGCTTTAGCAAGAGTAATAGCTGAAGAACCAGCGGTTACTGTTTGTGATAATCTTGTCCATGACGTTGTTGTTGTTATGCCATGCATGTCCAATCCACCAAACACACCTTACATAAATAATTTTTTTTTTTTAAACATTTGTGAGGAGATGGCATTTTCTAGTGGTCAAATCTTTATCAATAAAGAAAATACAAAAAAGAATCCAAAAAAATCTTCAAATTTTGAATAAAATTTTAGTACGAAGATTAAACACTGATACATGAGATTATTTCAAGTTCATTTAAGGAGTTGAAGATTCCAAAAAAAGAGCATTTCATAGTTGGTACATTTTTTTATTTTTTCCTCAAGCCATGTCACTGACAGATCAAACTATATTCATATATCAGAAGCTCAAGTTTGAAAACATCATTTCAACACTGTCCCACAGCCAGCCGAAGCAGAGACTTTCAGACCAGAGTTACTAGTGTCGGTTCAGATGAGCATACCAATGTTAATATATACTCAATCAAGAGGCTATTGTAGCTTTCTATTGCGTACATATGGCTAGAAATAGGTTTCCACATAATAAAAATTATTATCCCCCAATGCCATTGACTAATTTGCAATGCTACATTTGAAAACGAAATTTAAAATATGATATTGGTTGATAGTATTTTACAAAACATTCAACTCAAACTTATATCTTACCAATAGCTTTTGCTCCCATATTAACACCTTGCACAATCGCAAAATCATCTGTGTCTCTATCACCAGTCAATATAATGTTCGCTAATCCTCTGAATAAATTATCTTCCCATCCAATGATCAATCTTCCACCCTGGAAAATAAAAAGATACCACAATTTAAAAAACAACAAGTATTTTTTTTGAAACATCGTTCTATCGCTATTCACAGAAATTATAAAATCGTCACTGAGTGACATTTTTGTCAAGGTTGATTTGATTCAATCTTTGAACATGTCATATAAGCTATTAACATGCCTTCATTTTATGAATATGGGAGTTATCTAAAAAAATTGACTGTCATATAACCAAAGTTTTAATTATATTTTTTTAATTTTTCAAACTCTCAATACCAGAGAACGTTTAGAGGTTTTGCATCATCATAGAACCTCAAAATAATTTTCTGAGAATTGAGAAAATATGAAGTATCTGTTCACTGTAAGATGTGATGCAAACATTTCTTTCATAGTTCAAAATTCCATTATCTCATCATTCGGGGAAATGTTAAGCTAAACAATAAAAACTTACTCGGATAAAAATGTATGTAGCCTGAATAGTGAAGTTCTTGTAATCACCAGATTCATTAGGTTCCCAGTCTAATTCAAGAACTCCTTCTAACCAAAGTGTTCCAAATATTGGAAGATCGATGTCGGCTACAACCCATTTACCTGGAATTCAATAACATAAAATATTATTTTTGTTCGAACTGAAGAGTTCATCCGCAGTTACCAACAATATAAAAAATTCAGATTGAAACATCAAATATTAAGATGGATGATTTAAAATCATCAAATTCAAATTTCATGGCTTAGCTACTTCCTCATTAGTGTAAAATCTTTGTATAGCATAGCCTGTGTCAAAGTAACATCACTAGACATCAGTTTCGGGTTTGCCCATTCGAACAGTTACACATGTGAGAGGTGACAACTAAAAGTGGAGTCTTCAAAAGTCTTCATATTTAAATTTAGTTACCGTAGTTCTAACTTAAGTGCATTTAGCACTTTTTGCCTCAATGATAAATTTAAGAAAAATTTGCTTCTGATGACTTAACAAGAGTACAAGAAAGCAGCTACGGTAGTTAGTTGGTGAACATTGCTTGATATGGATGACAAAAACTGTTGTAGTCAATGCTTGTATTCGTATTTATTATTAAATTTTTTTATAAATCAAGATCGATCACTTCATGTGACAATACAACAATATTTTTTTTGGGTGTGGTTGCCTAGTGGTTAAGTTGACATAATCCTTCTTCATCCATGCTCACCATGCAACGCAGGATGTAATAACGTGGGTAGGCTAGGACGAATTTAATGTTAATTCTGTTTGTTTATAAGTGGCTGCACGTACAGGTACCTTGGGGAGAGTGTCCCCCTCCAAGAAGTGGCTATAAAAAAAACAATCTTCATCCTGATTTTAGGTACAATTTTGAATACCGTATTTCGCGGCGAATAAGTCGCTACTTTTTTCCAAAAGTTTTCTTTCTGAGACTTATACGTTGCTGCGATCTATTTATTGTTTTTTTCCCGATCCACAGCGATTGTGAAGCGTTTTAAAAGTTATATATAGATGACACGGCGAGCGCATGTACTTTCAGGTTATGTCAAATTGTAGAGAGATTTGAATTAAATTGATAATAGACTGCACCCAAATTTACCGTGTACCTAGCACATGCTCGATCTTTTTGCTTGCAGACATTAGTGAATTTTCATTGGTACATACATGTCATACGTGCGATTTAATTTGATGACGATCCGATCATGTGTGATCATCAATCGGAACGGCCAGTATTATATCATTCATTGCAAAATGGCGCGAAAGGGAATGTATGTAGTTCGCAATCGACGCCAGCCTTTAAATTAACGAAACAAGGAATTTAAACTTAGCAAGTTCGAGAATTACTTTGACGTTTTGACAATGACGCAATCGACGCCAACCTTTAAATTAACGAAACAAGGAAATGTCTACAATTGTGACATCGAAAAATATATTTTGGTATTTAAAAGCCTGATTCATAAAAAATAATAAATTATTTTATCGCCAATAATATATTGTTTTAAATACCCCCTAAGGAATTTAAACTCGGAAGATTCGGCGCGAATTACTTTGACGTTTTGACAATGACGCAATCGACGGCACACTTTAATCAACAAAATCAATCAATCAAGAAAGTTCCACAATTGTACATTATCACACTGTTTCTGTGATAATGTTTTGTACTATTGTAGAAACTGCTCCCGTTAATTATGTTTTGTTTATGTTCACGACATGACGTCTTGGTAGGCAATGTATTAAAATGCAAAATGTGTATCTCGATAAACAATAATTACAACAACAAGAAATGGAGTCTTCGGTGTCTAAGGAAAACAGATCATACCAAGGTGATTGGTTTGTAACGATCGGCTTAGAAGCGGGCACTTCAATTTTGTCTGAAAGGGAGTAAAATATTCCAGCTTTCTTAAAACCATTCACTAGGCACTCCGGGCTCACTTGTTCCCATGCTTCAACAATCCACCGCGACACTTTGAAGGGAGAAAAACGTTTTTTTACGGTCATCGGCCGAAACGACATTGCACACCTGGCCGAAACGACATTGCACACCTGGACAAAAACGATACTGCGCTCGTTCCATGCATCTGAGTTAATGAATTACTGTACGTTATTACTTTAGAGTTTAATACGGTTTAATAAGCGTTTTTGAGGAGTGGTTCACGGACGCTTTGCGACTATTACGGTGCTGCGTCATATCTGTGTGCAAAATAGCAAAATTTTAGAAAATTGACCCTTTGCGACCATTACCACGGAGGTGCTTATACGCCGCAAAATACGGTATTTAGATTTTGTTCGAAAAATTGAATTCGACACCTTGGATATAAAATTTATCATTTCATTGGTTCTTACCAGTTTCGATAGTAACATCTGAATTATCTACAGGTAAAGTATTATCTTCCCATATTGAAGTATCTGACCAAACATCATAATCTTCTGGTCGTTCTCGAGCTGGTGGAATTGTGTTTGGATCAGGCGGTGGAATACAATCCTAAAAATTCACAAAAATTCCAACAATGTTCTGAAATGATTTTCATATTGGTGGAAGTGGCAGGATAAAAGAAATGATAAGTGCTTAACTAAGTCCAACCGTAATGAATAAAACCAACATGTCTGCACTTCCTTAAGATAAAAAATAAAATCCTAACTCAAGCTTATCAATCAGCAAGAACGATACAACTTCATATCGGTATGAAAATAGGTTCAATAGTTTTTTTTTATCGTACTAAACTTAGTACCAGTGCAAAACAGGTAAATTTTGCTAAGCAACAATTTTACACAGTATCAGCTATGAATGCCAAAACAAGCCAGTAAAATCGATATACAACCGTGGAACCAGTTTCAAGATAGTGAAACCGATATCCCGGTACAACATACATTCTCTGGGGTAGACCGATGAAAATTTCCAAACTGTCTTTAAAAAACTCAAATTGTTCTTTGCTTTCAAATATCTTTAAATTAACTAAAACTGTGCATTTGTGCTCAGGATTCAATCGTAAAAAGACACCGGTCTAAATTTTCAAATTAGTGCGACAGGAATTTAGTGGAATGTGAAGTCATGGAAAAAGCACAGTACGGTAATTGGAGACTCCAATCGTACCAATACTGTAATGCCATATGCTTATTGGGAAGAAAATAAAAAAGAGAAAAACAATTGTAATATCGATTGATGACCATAACATAAACTCACTTTGAAAAAACATCTGAATGTATTCATTTCAATATCTCTGTTCAACGCAGTAGGATCAGCCCAGTAATCTCCTCCATCTAGTGCTCTTTTCTTTCTTCGTGATTTATCACCAGTTACTATAAAACAGCATGTCATCTTTTTAAAGACTTATTCAAAGCAAATTATTGGCCTTGTCTTGATGAAATTGCTATAAAAACACCATGAATGTTATGTGAAATCCTAACAATGGGAAAAATATTTTTGTCTAAACCCACCCCTAATATAAGAAAGTAGAGAAAAATAAAATTATATATACAAGAAAACAATAAATACCGATATATTCCATTAATTTTGTAGCATCATCAAAATAATAATCTCCATGATCGCTTGTCGAACAATCAAGTGATGCCATTGTACTATTTTTAACTTGACCTTCTGCTACAGAAAACATGTCTGGTGTTTGTGTAAACTGATGTCGCATTATGGTACAATCATTTGGCTGAAAAATGGATTTGTGCTCAGTGGTGAGTCGCCGATTCAGTATACATTTGCTTTTGAAACGAATCTCTAATCATATCATTTTAAATCAAATTTTCTGAATCTGAATTTTATTTTTAGAATTTATAAACTTTTTTGTCAAAAACTTTTGTTGAATCATTCCAAATGACAGAAATGAGTCTTTTAATCATCTGAATCCTATCTACTGAGTGTTAAGAAAAGTGTTAGGAAAGGTCTATTTAAAAAGGTTCGATAATTGGAATGAATATTTTGCCTTGCATTTGCTTGCGATATAAATTCAGGGTTAGATGCCTGAAGAAAAACAAGATTTGCCACTCTGAGGTAAGATAAGATTATAACCCTGATTATTTAAAAAAAAGATATTAAAAGATAGTTCCATTTTTGCATTACCTGATAATTATAATATGTCGCATCATATGTTACATTTGCCATCTTTGGTAAATGATGATATACCCAATCATATGTTTCACCATCAAATAATAAAGCCATCCAGCCTGGTTTATGAGTCATTCGTTTTTTCCTGCAAAAAACAAACAGTTTTAAATGCAGCAAAATCAAGCTCTTGAAAAATGAACAAAAATGAATTACCAACCAGTACTTGATAGAGTAAAAAAGTTTTGGTACTATACACATTACCATATTTGATCCTTTGCTTTGTATGTCATTACACACATGATTTGTCAGTGACACATACTTAACAAAGAATGTTTTGACAAATTTTATTTGATTGGATATCAAATCTCAATGACAACTCTTGACAATTGTACCTGACAATATGTTGTGTTCAAGGTTTACTTTAAAAAGGATCAAAATATAATATCTATACTGCTGGGCAAGACCAAGTGTCTTACTGCATATTGCATGTTGAAATAATGACTAATGAAAGTAAAGTGTTTGAATGAATGTTCCATGAGTTTGTAAACTGTCCCAAGATTTGGTGAACTTCAAGTATATACAAAATTTTTAAATTTAAAAACGGGGTTCCTTCACTTCAAATTTTGAGATAAAATATCAACTTTATTTAAAAATCTTTGCCTAAGATCTGACATTTTTCAAGTCACTTTTATAAATTATTGAACCTGTGCTGAGAGTTCCAGTTTTTTTTTATATAAACATTTAGTTGAAACGACTAAATTATCCAGAATAAATAAAAATAGTTGTATATATATATATTTGTACGCACTCGAATGGCACTTGTGTTCTTCCGTATTGATTAGTTAAATTAACAAGAGATCCATCAAGTGAAGTTGGTATGGCATTATTCCATGCAATCCTATGCAGTCTCAACTCCGGACAAACCATTCCTGGTAATAAGAAAATGAAATTGTAATATTACTATGCTATGTAATGAAGAGAAATATGTAGTGTTTTGGAGATTAGAGCCACTTTTTTCAATGACTTAACTTGAGACGTCTTAGCAAATTAAACTGACTTGATAAAATGCAGACATGACTGTCTGTCGATGTGTGACTCAAAGAAAACGTGCCTTCCAGGAGGATATAAAACATGTAATATACCCAGCTCTGAAATATGCACCGTCTACGCAATAATGATCATTCGAAGTGGGTACTTATAAAAGAAGTGGGAAATTAATCTGTCATTGCCAGTCAATAGATTCAAAAGTAATCTCGTGACTCGAGCTGGCTTGAATTGAGACTCCAAATTTGAATTTTGGTAAGACCTGGGTCTCGCAGCTCATGAGTTCTTCGACTCGACTCGACTTAGGACTTGAAGGGAAGTGACTCGTTCCCAACACTGGAAATATGTGTGTAAATATCTAAATATGAATTGCCGCTAGTCAAAATTATTTTAATTCATATATACATGATATAACATTTTTCTGTCAAAAAATTTAATATACATCATTAACTATCAAATATTATATCACCTCCATACATATGTCACTGGAATAGGTCATGAAAATACAAATTTACAATCATTCGACATTTTCTATACAAAATGTTTGAACCAAGTATTTCACAGACCACATATATCAATTTGCTGACCATGGATCAACAATGTCATACAGGTATAAAAAAGATTCTGTCTCCCAAGTAAAGAAATTGGAATACCTTGGTTTTGAAATTTCACCCAATCCAGCTATACGCACAATAATTATATGGTTATTGAACAGTGAGACAAATAAGAAACAAGTGAATGCTTCAATCGCTATTCAAGCACCAAAAATATTTTTCTTTCAAAATGAACCTTAATAGGTTTATTTCGTTTTTCCAGAAAATGGCCAGAAAATGTGAATTAGGTAAGTTGGTTGAATTAATTCTGAAATAACAGCATATCATCAAAAATAAAATTCTCTTAATTTCAAACAAAATTTTCATACCACTGCAAATTACCTGGATAATTTCCAACACTCCACTCAGCTTTTTCAATACAAGAAGGAGGAGCCGTGTCTGTTTTAGCAATCACTGTAGATGGAACTCCTGTTTTAGTTAAAGAGCCGTCCATGTCTTCTATAAAATTTTCATGCTCCCATCTGAATAAAAATATTTTGTGCCATAATGAAAAGAGAGACATAAATTTTTTAAAAAAAGATATTGGTGATGTGTCATTAAACATATTATCAGATAGTTGGGTTTATACTTAATTATTTTGGAAATTATTCACTGTCACTGCTAACAAAATATCTTGTAGCCAGGAACATTGAATATATCAATTTTTTCATAAAAATTCGCTCAGAGCAGGGTCACAGGAGACATATCATACTTGAAAATTCTCCTGAAGCCACTAAAATGCAAAGAGCTACATGAAATGCAGAAATAGGAACTAAGGAACGCCCATCCCTGATAGATGTTTAATAAAGTGAGTTTTAAAGCCTTGTAGATCAACACGAACATTAAAGCAGCGAGTAGGCGAGGAATTCCAAAGTTTAGAGATTCTTGGAAAGAAGCTTCTTGCATAAGACTTGCATAAGCCAATAGTGTTGACCGATTAAATATTTTGTTCGGAGTAACGAGAGCATAAAGCTTTCTGATATCTGTAAAATAAACAGGGTGAGGCAACGTTGCGGCGGTGTGGCAAACTTTGCGGACCGAAAAAAAGTTCAGGGTCAATCATATTGAATACAGCCGTGGTTAAGTCACACTCAAGCGATTTTGCCAGAGCCAGACATAGTTCTGGGAGGGATTTTTCGTTGACGGAAGAATATAGTTGAATAGACGAATAGAGTTGTATCGTCAGCTTAAATTACTAAATCACATATCAAATTATCAGGTGGGTCATTAATATATATCAAGAACAAAGTCGGACCAAGAATCGACCCCTGGGGGACACCGGTTGAAATGGAATAATTTTGAACGTTGTCCGTCCAAAATAACATTAAAAATACTTGACCAGAAATCCCATACCATTGAATTTTCTGCAACAGACCTTGGTGCCAAACTCTGCTGAACGCTTTAGAAATGTTTAAAGCACCCGATTTTGCCTCCCCACAACGATCAAGAGCACGAAATATTCGTTCAGTTATTACTGTCAACAAGTCAGCAGTAGAGCGAGAACGACGAAAACCGTACTGCTTGTCAATGAGGAGATAAAGCGAACACATTGTTAGGTAAGTAGTATATTCGTAGTGATGAAAATTTGAAATGAGATTTTAAACTAATTGAAATAGTTTTCATGAAGCAAAAGAAAAAATGATGAATCTAAGTATATATTATTCAAAAACACAGAATTTCGAAGTAGTTGCCGGGAATTTACATAAACTAATTAGCGATTATCCACATCATATAATATAAAAACCATAAACAATGAATAGAGACAAAGTATCATGCCCCAATCAGGAGATTTCTGGCTAAACATGTTTAGTCAAGTATGGGTCATTAATGAAATGTTCAATCATGACACGGTTCACCTGTGGCACATGCTTGACAAAATAAATTTGAGTAATCTAATGAATCATCAACAGTTTTGAACAAACTCAGCATTGCTCCTCACATTTTTTTCAAATTTTTTTTTCTATTTTCTGATTGAAAAGGAAGAGATCAGAATTAGAGAGAACATTACAACAGACCTGAATATTCCCAGATTGTTTGTGTTGTGATGAGTAATTCCTTCAAATTTTGAATGAAAACCACCACAATGATCAGCACATGTTCCATCAATTGTTGTAGTAGAAAGTATGGCGCCTCCAGCTCGATCAAAGTTAATGAACGCTATATTGGAAGCCAGAAAACCATCAGAATATGGAAGAACAATAGCAGAACGACTCTGTTCATCTAAAACAAAATATCATGCTTATAACAACAATAAATAAAGAGCTGGGGTGTCAAATTAGCTCAGCCGGAAAAAGCATTAGCAATATTCTTAAAGCTACGCATATCTATACATCCAGGTCCATGCACAGGAAAAATGAGAAATACGACAATCAGAAAAAAACCTTCACCCCGATTTGGAACTGGTATCTGCATGAGAAGCCGTGGTTTGACATATGGTTAAGCTGTATTTTCCGCTTTTCACTTCCACAGGATGAAAATGATATACTATCCTATCTGAAGTCAGTTTAGAACTGTGTGAAAAATGACTAAATATAAAAGAGTTTACTGAACACTTTGCCAGCGCTCAGTGCTTCATGTAATTGCTGCTTGTACTTCTCCACCAATCACGTCAATGCATAGGAAAAACTTCTATATCCAAATTGGGACTGCTATTGACGTAAGAGGTCATGGTGCGCTGAGACATATTCTCAGCATTCCTGTTCTGAAGTGAACAAAAAGTAGCAAATTATATTGTTTAATTTATGCTGACTGTACAATAATGAATGCACCAGATGGCAAACGTACATTGCCTAAGCCTGAAATACGACAACCAGTGTTCGGATTTCAAATTCAAATTCTTACTTGGTAAAGATACAGAACTATGTCCCACAATAACCGAATTCCATATCCCAGATTCACCCCACACTAGTGGTTTCGTCATTTTTACTTCAATTCCGGCCTGAAATAATATTGATTGAATAATGATAGGTTTGGATATTATTTTACTCCGAAAACAAAAGAAAATATTGTAATAAGTCCAAAATGCTATAATAGGGACCTATAATATATGCCTGAAATTGTGGATTATTCTTAAAATAGAAACTGAATATATATATATATATATATATATATATATACCAGTAGTAAATTTCCACGTATGATGAATTTTGAGAAAAAAAAACATTGAATAAAGTTACCGGTATATATTTTTCCAGTGGGAGATTCTATTTCCCTTCAGTTTGATTTGATAATTATGAGACATTCATAAATTCATTGCTATGCTGCATATTACTGCATAATATATATTTTTGAAACATAAAAACAGTATCATCATTAATTCAACCTTTTCATTGTCATGTAACTTTGAGTTATTTACTGCAACAGAGCCAGTCTGCACAAATTCTACTCCTTTCTCACAACGCCAAATCTCTAGTCCTTCTAATACAGCAAGTTTGTTCTGATTACAGTTACAGCATGATCCAACTTTTGGAGTAAATTCCTGAAAAAATAGCCTATTGATAATGCAACATACAAAGAATAAATATAAAATTTGAAAACTACAGAAAAAAGATAAAAATATGGAAAACCTCAAAATGTCTTCAATATTCTATGATCCCCGTAAGAGATTTTATACTGATAAATTTCTTCGACAACAAAAATCTCCTACAAAAATGAAATCCTATCCTATTTTCCAATAATTCATTTTCAATTGTAACAGAAATATTTATAACCTGAAATATCCATATTCCAAACCATCCTTGTGAATGGGCAGTGTTATTAGAAAATTTTGAAAGTTCCACTTTTCTTGGGCATATTTGGTTTGTGTGTGAAGGTCCACTCGGATGCTTATGCATTCTAAACCAATATCCAAAATGTGTTCCACCTAAAAATTATATGAATATGTTACAATAATTGTTGATAAATTCTAATCAGGATAATATTGCTGAATTTATATTAACAATCAAAAAAATGCTGAACAAGGGTTCAATGTGAAAAAATTAGACATTTTCATAGTCTTTTATGATAACCAATAAATAGTTGCACACAGTGGCGTATTTAGAATCTTGAAAATGAGGGGGCGAATGCGGAGTTTTGGTACATTGGTGGCTCATGATTATAAAGAAATGCTTTCCCAATCTAAAAGAACCAAAAGTTCTCTCAAGTATGAGGTCTTGCCGTCAGCTGGATCATTCTTGACAAAATAAGAGTTTAGATTGTGTCTCAGTGTCCGAAAAAATTCCAAGCAAATACAAATTATAACATAACTATTTTAACATATACTTTTCTCACAAATCGAAAAACAAAATAATTTAAGCACCTGCAGCCGCATTATCTTCAACAATATTATCAGCATTTGTTATCCAAAATGCCGCTGGAGTTATGTCATCATTTTGTAACGAAGTGCTTTGTCGACAGAAAACGACTAAATTTCCACGGATAACGTTTCCAGTTTCTAAGCCATCTTCAATAAATATAGATCCTCCCATAGAATTAAAAACAACATTCCTCTCCACCAATGCTTTGTGAGTATCATGGATCGTTACAGCTCTAAAATTAGTGTCACCATTAATCTACAGTAAACAAAATGACCGAATAATCCCACTGAACTGATTGTTGATTTGTTAACAAAAGAGGTTTGAGTGCTCAATCTAGAGTGGTTCACAAGTTTAAAAAATGTCAAAAACAACGTTATATCAAGCGAAATTAGGTTCTCTTCCATAAAATAACATTTCAAGTCATATTATTTAATCAACTATTTAAGATTCAACACAAAGCATTATTTCTAGTGTTTAGTGAGCATCCACATGTCAGACGTTCATACCAACGTGAACCAAATATTCGGATTTACCATGTATAGCGACTGGGTCAATTTGCTCTTATGTGTTATTTTATCGTCTATCATTTGATGTATATATTATTTATACTTTAGTGGGGCTTCAATTTCAATTTTTTTCAATTTCAATTTCAATTTTTTGTAAATTTTATCAGAAAACTATGGTTAACAGTACTTGGGTACTAGACTGAGTTCATGAATAAATTCAAAATAGATGATTTTGCTTGGTCTTATACATGACGCAAAAAGTATCAAATCATAATCAGCCAATTATCGCCAGCCGAAAGAGCACAAAAATATTTTGATTATTTTTTGTGAAAATTCACAATTTTTGGGAAATTTTTCAAAAACAATTTTATAGAATGTACTGGTAGATAAAAAATTATTAGTGTGCCACAGGCAAGGGTGGAAGTACGGTACGGTATGAAATTTTTATCGTACTTCGAACCAGCAAAATAATTTCGTACCGAACTTCTTACCGTACCTTTCGAAAATTCTCCGTACCGTACCGTACGATATTATTTTTTTTCGTACATCATACCGAACTTCGTACCAGTACAAAATTAAGTTAGATTAATATTTTTCATTTATCGTACTAAATTTCGTACCAGTACGAAAACAGGTAAAATTTGCTGGGCAGCAATTTGTACCGTACCAACCACCAATGTCCAAAATAGCGCTATTTGTAAAATCTGGCCACCGCAAGAAACATTTTAGATCAAAGTGATCTGGTTTATCTGGTTAAAAACCCAGGACAGTAAAACATAGGCGTAACTGGTGGGGGGACATATGCTTATGCCACCCCCAAATATCATTATCTGCTGTGCACCATACGCAGGCTTCATACAGTCTTATTCGAAGACAAGGATACAAGAACCTTTTCTTTGTGCATTTTTGCATCTGGTATTTCTGGTGCAATTCAAGTTCTCTTCAGATTACTGAATAATGCTATTTATTTTTTCATACCAGTCAGACGTATTTTCGACATGCCTCGTTCTCTATATTGTGACTTCGCTGTTTTTTACAAAATATAATTTCTGATTGAGATGAGCATCATATAACATTCAACTCAAAACAGTCTAAATATATCATTATATCCTGAAGTTTCTGCTATGTTAATATACTTCTACGTGTCAGATTGCAAACAAAACGTAATAATGGTGGTTACTGGTTAACTTAGTGGCATTGGGGTGAGAGGTTTTTTAATTTAATTTTCAAAAAATTGTCGCGCCTCCGGCTCTTCAAATATATATTTTTGTTTCGTCCTCAAAAAAAAGAAAAATTCAAGCGCGTTCGGCACGCTAATCTTTTTTTTTAAATTTGAAAGCCTGTGTTTGCATGTTGGAAAAAATGCGCCCTCCCTTAATTTTTTTTCTGAATCCGTCATTGTAATTGGTATATTTGGGCCCTGCCCCAGGCATAGATGTCGAATGAAAATTCATTTGAGAAGAATAAAGTGTAATGCGAAGGTACGAAAAAGAGTACGATACGGTACGAAATAAATATCGAACTTCGTACCGTACCAAGTACGAAAATTGAAAAATGAATCGTACTGTACTATCGTACCGGTAAATCCAATCGTACCGTACCGAACTTCATACCGAACTACCAGCCTTGGCCACAGGGTAGAAATATTAATCAGGAAATATTCTTGTTCGAAAAGCCACATTTACTACAGATGTAACATCAACATGGAATAGGGAAAATTCGTCAAACAAACAAGTAGTATAACCATATATCAATTCTCGAACACTCGTGTGATCAAGTTACAGTGCTTTATTATTCACTAATACAATTTCTGGCAGGAAAATCTATTCAAATGGTAGTTATTTAACTTCAGCATTTCGTTTCATTGGTATTTTGATACAGTATAATTTTTTACAAATTTTGTTTTTTCTTTAAAAAGCAACAACATCTTTGGAAGTTTAAAAAATGAAATAAAACTTGTAAAATTTACCAGATGTGTTATTAGATGATGGAGAACAGAAGATGTTGAAAAGGACTATGACCTTAGACACCTCCCATTCCCCTCTACTATTCTACATGGAATGTTTTCCTGTTAAAACTGCGGTTGCTGGTGCTACATTTTGTAGCAGTTCTTTGAATACTTGGTAAATTTTATTGAAAAAGAAAACTGTGATAACCGTGGCGAAGTGATGGAGAAAATTCAGACTATAAAACTTAACTCAGTTAATGTACCTTGAACCACCGTCCCTATGGCAGATAGATCAGATTCATATCAATTAATATTTAGTCAACAGGTTTAAAATATTTAACGATATTTTAAAAAATACCTGTTGAAAGTTTCATGAATACTGCATCCTCTGACATAGTTTTTATAATTCATATCACCCATCAAATGATAATGGATAGCATAACGTCCCAATCTGAAAGCTTGACCCATGTAATTCAATTCGACATATGAAATTCTTCCAAAGGCTTTCTGTTCATCAGGACTAGGATGATGAAACATGATCTGTCCACCAAATTGATCAGCACCCATCTCTTCTCCAAAACGACCCTGGTATAATACAATGAAAAATTATCAAAATTACAACGGTTTCAACAGGTGTATGATCACTGATAGATAGTAATTATTTGGAATCTAAATAAGATTTCTCAAGCATAAACGAGAAACTGATATGAAATAAAATCCCCATGGAGAAACTTCTGCAAATTTTTGTATAGGCAAAACACTTACGGTAGTTGAATTAACAAACGAGCACCGACAAAAATAGCACCCCGTCAAAATAGAACAGACACCGGACAACCAGGGATGGCCAAAACCGAATATTTCATATTTCTCATACATTCTAATAAAAATTATTCTGAATATCAAATATTAAATACATTCGAAATCATTTTTTTATGAAAAACAGCTTTACAATAAATTTATGGGAAAATACAAATTACTGAATCTAAAAACCCAGGAGTATAGCGCATAATTTTTGTTCAATGAAACAATATCAATTTAGGAGAAAAAATTGGCTTTCTGTTCAGTTTTTACAAAGTTCTGCATTAAAAACGACAAATCGTTGTATGTCACTATTCTAAAATTTATCTAAAATCAAGACCTTTACTATATCGAATATGTTCATTTTCGAATGTATTGGAATATTCCATTTGTGTTGGACACCCCTGTCAATATTAGTACACACACACCAGGTTTTTGGCAGAACCTTCAATATCGCTATGCAAATGTCAATGGCACTGCACATGCAGAACACTCTAAACTATTTATAAAATACACTCCGTCACAAAACGTTGAACGAAAAAATGAATATTAAAAAAAAAATTAACAATATTCTATCAAATTTGTTAACAAAGCAGCAACGAAAAAAGGTGATTTTGGCATTTGACATTCTACAATAACCACAGTGGTTTGGTTCATTTTTATTGGTTGACACAGCATCACAGTAATTCAGAATTTTTTTTGCAAATTTGATAAATTGTAGGGAAAAATATGAAAATGTTTACAAGATAAAATTCCAAAATACCTCAATCAACCTGATTGAAATCATAATTCAAAAAAAAATTCCCCTTATATTCTCAAAAGGCATCTGATAAAATCCTTTATCATGAACTGTCAAAAAACAAACCTGGAAGCAAGTTTGTTGAGCAAATTCTCCTGTATTGAAACCATCAGGACAGGCCGGTATTACTTCAGACCAATCCATATTTCTTGAACCTCGCACAACAACATTGTGAGTAAGAAGCCCAACTTCAGCTCTGGAACTTATGACAGTTCCATCTGATCAATGAAAATATGCTTAGATCTTAGCAAAAATTTGTTCGTTGATTTGAACATTGAAAAAGGGTGGAGGGCATTTGTTCTAAAATACCTAATCAAATTTCTCCTTCAATAAAAGTCTAACAAGCTCAATGGTTGGAAAATATGAAGTAAACATCAAAAAATATTTTTGTGTGTATCAATTCAGAGGAAAACACAAAACTCTTATAAATAAATCGCTAATAAGAGCCACTCACCAATAAATTATTACAGAGCTATGAATGTATACCAAAGTAGTCCATGAAGATCAGCTGTGGATTAGAACATCCAAGGCAGTTTGACACTTAAGTTTTAATGCTCATCTACTAATAGTTTGGACTTTTTAATTTCAATGAACATACCAGCTACATGTAATCCTGACATAGCATTAACTGAAACTTTTTCAATAATCTTGAATAAACTAGCAAAGGAACTATTGCGGATGGACGGTTAGTTCAGTCGGTAAATCGATGAGAATATGCTTCGAGCTACACATCTCTAACGTTCTGGATTCGAATCCTGTGAGAGATGATTATATGAGAGAGATCTGCTGGATGCTTCACCAGTAACAGTGGTCCACGTAAGTGCTGCTTACGGCTTCCTCCACCATCCATGTCCATGCACAAGAAATATCAATCAACGTTAAGCCATATCCTTTTCCAATCCCGATTTGGAATTGGCGTTTGCACGAGAGGTTGTGGTTCGGCATATGGTTAAGCTGTATACTCGGCTTCCTCTCCCGCAGGATAGAAATGAAATTCTATCCTATACTTTAAAAAACGTTATAAATTTACCTGGTAAAGTTTCAGTTACTCCCAAATGTTCAAAATCTAGTGGAGATGTTAACGTAATAGTTACTTGATCACCATTAACGGATGCGATTGTACGTTTTTCATTTTCTTCTTGACTGTGTCGATAACCTGAACAAACACAATAATAGTAATCAACATCAATAGTAGTGTCTAACCAATATATCAGACCAATAATGCCAATCTCTGACAAGCTTTTCAGAAACGCCAAATTTGCGTTCGGTTGCTCGGTTCCCATGTTCTTTCCCATATTGTAACACTTCAAGCTTATGGCCGGCAGTGTAGCTTTTACGAGATGCGGTAGGTGCCATGATAGTCAAAATCAGATACACAAGAGGAACGGAAATTAATAAAATCCTCGCAGTCTAATCTCCTTATATAGTATAACTTCTGACATTCCGCAGTCCCAAAATGCCACAGTGTTGTTTCGTGTAACATATCGAATGAAAAATATGAATTGTAGCAGTGGGGAGTATAAAGTGCACGGAACACATTTTATACATTTGCTTTATTCTTTGCTTCCGCGATCGTTGCATAAACAGAAACAATAACATACACACACCTAGAGAAAAAACTATGTTTTACGGTCATCGGCCGAAACGTCATTGCACACCTGGGCAGAAACGATACTGCGCTCCTTCCATGCGTCTGAGTTAATAAATTACGGTACGTTATTACTTTAGCGTTTGATAAGGCGCAGCGTGTATTTCCGTGTTTTGATGAGTTGTTCACGGACGCTTTGCGACTATTACCGTGTTGCGTCATATCTGTGTACAAAATAGCAAAATTTTAGAAAAAGGACCCTTTGCGACCATTACCACGGAGGTGCTTATAGGCCGCAAAATACAGTAGGTAATATATATTGGTTCCTGAGGTTTCAGTCTATATAATATTGGCCATATCATGAATGTCAGAATGTCAGAATACCAGCTACTCTGCTGCTCGAACAACATAACAAAATAGCTTCCATCAGTAGAAAATTAAGCAAATGAGTGATATTTTAGGATATATTAGTGGCTAAGTGATTGAAATATCCCTTTTTCAGTGTCTGGTGGTAACTAAACTGTATGAAAAGTTCAAATTCATCAATACTGCTATTAAAAGAGCAGTGTTGATGATTTTGAAACTTTTTCGCTCCTTCCAAAGAAAAAACATGAACATTTTAGAAACCTGGGAAACTTACATTGTGGTCACGTCAAGAATGGTCATAGGTTGGTTATAGAGTGACAACAAAAAATGGGCGTTTGATTCACTGACAGTGGCTCATATGCCTCTTGACTTTTGCATATTCATGGAACAACAACCCGCATATATTTAGAGAGTTTCATAATATGCACATGTTTATTTAATTAGAAAGTGCGTCATTTGTATCTTTGGAACGGCTCAATAGCATGAATTTTTGATGGGAGAAAATAGTGTGACATATCGTTAATAACGGCATTTTGGCGGCGGTATGCTGGTAGATAACATAACCAATGCTGCCCAGCCCTAAATTAGACAATATGAAAAATAATATACTTATATTGTCTACAACTGCCATCTTCATCTGACATGAAATAATTATATGTACGAAATATTTTTATTCATTAAAATGCTTTTTGCACTCAACATTATGATGTATGACAGATGATATATTTTTGATTTGTTAATTAATATGCCACTCTCACTATAAGAAGGGTGTCTGAAGTCTTCATGTTATTGTGTCATAAAGCTCTTTCTACTGTTTGGTTTCCAAAAAAAGTCAAAAAAGGCATTTTAATATTCTAGAAAGATGTATATATAAATATATATCCTAAATTATTGCCCATTAGCAAAATTTTCTTCTGATGCAACTTATTTTCTTCAGGTGTCTGAGTAGCAGAGTAGACGACATTCTGTCAGTCTGGGCTTGAGTATCGGCTTGTTGGCTCAAGATGGCCAATATGCAGTTATAGATATCAAATATCTATATCAATCAGACTAAAAATTACAAATGCAATAAGGTATAACAAAGGGCAAATGATTTAAATAAGAAATATTTTCTACAGTATAAAATAAAATCCAAATTCTTCTACCTGAACTTGCAATAACAATTTCATCTCCTGCCTCCCATGTTACAGGATTATCAACAACTATCACACTTGACCCAGCAGCAGCAGTTGAACTAAGATACGTCCACGAGACAGGAACATATTTTCCATGTAAATCTAACATTCCATCACGAACAGCTAGAGTTTTTGTGCCATAAATAGGAAGTTCAATGGATCGTAAGTGTCCATGCAATGTTATAATTCCTTTATGTTGGAAAGGTTCATCTTCAGTTCCAATCTGATAATTTAAAACATAAACAAGTTCATAAAATATAATTGAAATATCTTTTTCATTCTAATACGTTTCAAAGGAAATTTATCCAAGGATGCAAATTATTTATGTAAAGACACCAGTATCTATGAAATGGACACGTCAAAATAGTTTTCTCAATTTTGCACTAATCCTTCTAAAAAAATCATTTTGTCATTGTGTGAAAGTATTTTTTCTACCGAGATCAAGGTGAAAACAAAAAGTGAAAGCAAACTAGATTGCTTTGGTGATATGTGATGAGCTCCCCTACAAAGTTGTCAAATAAGACAACTTCGCACTTCCATGGTTGGCGAGGAATTAAAAAAACATCGCTTTCGGTCCAGTAAACAGATTTGCTTTGAATCTGCTTTCAAGGTGGTTTGAGGAGTGGCCGCGTCTCTATTGCTTGTTTCAAAATTACTCAGTACCATTAGGTAGGGGTGGGCAATTCGATTCAGTGATTCGAATCACCATTGATTCGATTCAATCGTGAATCTTTCATAGGAACGAGTACTTACTAAATGAACAAGAATTTTCATTTTTAGCGACAAAATGCAATCGATTTTGGTCAAATCGGTTATATTTTGTGGGTAGATGTGATAATCTTTTTGTAGATACTACCAGACTGCTGATTGCATCAAATAACCTAACTGCAGGCTGCTGTCTCAACAATGGATGGACGTCGCATTGTGTAATCACAAACTAAGCTTGAATAGTTTTGTGCAAGGACTTTATTTTATATGGTTTTGTTAATGTTTGTGTTTTTAATATATGGAGTTAATATAAAACCAAAATGTTGGTGATGAAACTGCTTTTTGCCTTGGAATCTGATGCAGACAGTGTAAGTTTTTTTGTATATTTCTAAAGGCTGAAGTTTAACAGTATTCGAATATAGACCAAACATAATAAAATAATATTCCAGCAATATTCCAAAAAGCAGATGGCTGTAGTTGCAGGATCAGTGTGGGACATGTCATACAAGCTGCTAAGTGCTCCACGAGACCTCATTGGTGGAACGAGTCCACTGGACCGTTTTAACTTGGACATGTAATCAGGTCTGATGTATTCAGCTGTGAAATCCGTGTTTGTATACCAAATAATGATCAGATTATGATTCTGAGTGAGTAATTATAAAGTGAAAAGTGACAAATTGATCTGTCATTGCTGTTGAATAAATTTAGACTCATGACTCGTAAATGCATGGCTTGACTTGCGACTTGCAAGTACAGTGAATCGACTCAACGGAGTTTCTAAATTTGAATTTAGGTAAGACTTGGACTGGCGACTCATATTTTCTTTGACTTGACTTGAAAGTTGAAGCGAAGACAATATTTCTTATTACAGTTAAAGAACAGAAGTACTTCAAGTACTATAGTCTCTTAAGTTTTACCTGCAATACTCCACCACCATCAATCAAAATATTTTTGGCATGTAATTCAATATCAGCGTCATCGAAGAATACTTTTCCTTGAATCAAAAGCATCTTGAGAATAGCAGTGTCATTATCAATCATGATTTCCATACCATGAGGTATGACAACAAAAGTGTCATCTGTAGGTATTCCGCGGCCACCCCATGTCCAGATTGATGACCAACGATCTTTTTGAAAAAAGAATACAATTATCAGTAATCTGGATGCAACTGGGTAGGACACTCTTAATTTTACATTGTTTGTTCTACACATAATTTATATCCAAATACATTCTTTATTTTCCCAGATTAGATCTGAAATTGACAAATACCAGTTACATCTAAAGTTGTCTTCATTTTTTGGTTATTATGGTTTCAAAATTCACTATAGGATTAGAATTAGATTATGATTAGATTAATATTTCAACGCTTCAGATAAACGAAATTGCTGTTATTTGCTAACAGGTTGCCCATTCTGCACAAAACAAATTTAAAATTTTTGCATATATCATGATTTTGTTGCAAAAAAAAAATCAATTTGAGAATAACAGTAATCAAAAACGAAATTAGTTGTTAGCCACAATGATATCTCAATGAAACTATTTCCGACCAATTCTAATGCACAGGAGATGAATTTTTTTTATTTGTTTTTAACAAGAAAATCTCACCAATGTAGTAGAATTTGGCTCCAACGTCCAACGACTGTCCTTTTCCAACAACATCAACAATTACTGCAGTCTCTATTGAATTATTCCTGGAATTAGTCGTACATTCAATTGTTGTTAACGTTGATGAAGTCACATCACATACTATTCCCCCAATTGTTACTGAAACCTAAATTAATATAACATATTAGAATTAAAATGTGAAATAAACGAAGTAATTAAACTTTGTAAGATCATTACACCATGGCAGACCGGCAGAAACTCTGCTACTCAAGACATTCGAAGGAAATGGGTTCCATCAGAAGAAAATTTAGAAACTGAGCGTTATTTCATGATATATCTCTTGTTAGAAGATTGAAGTGCTCTTTCTCAGTGTCTGGTAGTAACCAAACTGTACAATAGTTTCGAAATCATCAATACTGCTATGAAATAGCAGTGTTGATGGTCTTGAAGCTTTTTAGTCACTAGAAGAAATTGACATGAAGATCCTGCCATCCTGGATCATGGTCTAACTTTTTCAAGGTAGAATAGTATGACAGTATTTTTTTATATTCAGATATACTAAAAGCAGGCTGCCCATTACAACGAAATTATAGACAACTCACATCTTCTTTAGTTAGGCTAAAGCCAGTTCCTGTGATAATAATTGGGGTTCCTCCACCAGTTCCCCCACGAGTTGGGGAAACATTTGTAACCACTGGTGTTAAAGTTGATTTGAATGTGTAGTTTGAAGAAGACATAACGTCGGTTCCATCATTATCAACCATCACTGGATAATCTGAGTCAGCTAATGCTTGTGTCAAATCTAAACATTGGTGTAAAATAATTTGTTATATTTTTTGAAGAATGTATTTCTTCAAATTGTGCCACCCAAGGCAATTGTTTCTCTTGAAAAACAAAGTTACAAGAGAAATTATTTGATAGACTGTTGTTACTCTTTAAAACTAGGTTTCTTCATTTTATTTCCCAAAGAACGAATTTGAATCTTTTCAGATCTTTGATTAAACGCCACATTTTTTGAGTTGTGTCATGAGTACGGTAGGTAAAAGACAGTGGTTTGGGTAATTCTTCTCCGAAGCGTTCCTCTAACCTTGCTGTGGAAAAATTCAATGAAAAAAAACCCCCATCCTAAATTGAAGTAAAAAATGAACAAATGTTATGTACTTTAAGATCAACACCTTTTAATTTATAAACAGTTGGAGCAGTGGAAGAATCAGTGTATGTAGCAAAGGGACTTCCATCAATATTCCATAGATATAGGTCTGTAGCATCAAGTTCTAGAGTAGCGGTACTTTCTTCAACTAGCAGGTAATGAACACAGGCAATAGAGTCCAATGCTGGAGAAGAGGAACCTTGCACAAGAATATTTCCCAAACATACATAAGCTGAAAAAAAAAATAAAGATAAATTAAATTCTATGAAAATACTTTTATGCATATATAAAATTCTTTCAGAATATTCAGTAGAATGTGAATATGTATGTATAAATAAAAATACGTAATTATAAATAGCGATGTTATGAATATGGTTGTGAGATTACAGTCTCATAACTTGCGATTCAAAATGATTTGAGTATTCAAAAATAATCATCTTTGTTCGTCATTGATACACTTAAATCTTGTCTAATATTTTAAGGTGATATTCTGCTAATCAGGTTGGGCCATGCTATAGAACTCTTAAACTTAAACGCTCATATGCGACCTATGTAATTTCTAAATACTTAAAAATGATCTTGAATTAAAATAATTTCAGTTATTATAGGGAAGACACAATAAAAACTTGGAATGTGACATCCCTTGCCATGACTCTGATGAGCTGATAAAAAATCTTCCCTTAAATTTGTGAAAAATACTCTAGAGAATCTAGAAAAATATACCATCAGAAGGTGGTACCGGCTCCCACACAGATATATCTGAAGCAACATCACGCAAAACTTGATTAAATCCAGTGGGTGATACTAAAGCATCTCCACTTCCAATCTTATGTGTTGGTAGATCATCAATCAAACTGTCACAATCCTGAAACATAACCATACAAATAATGGAAGATCTTTAAATATAAATCCCTCTCTGCATCCCTGATCCCAAAAAAAGTTTGTTGGTACAACAAATCAAATATGTTAATCAGTGCCAATATCATCAAAATTACAATCACAGACGTATAAAGTCAAATTGCCTCATTTAAACAGGGTTTAAAAGTACAAGTATAGTACAGATACAGCACTACAAACTTGATAAAATAAAATTTTGCATACACAAAAACCATCATGAATTTTATATTGAAGTCTAAATCAGCCTGGGGATGCCGTTATTTGAATGTGGAGTATTTTGATACATAACGTGGTGCAGAAAATTCATTATTACTATTAAAATTTTCAAAAGTCCTGCTGCTGCTGTTCAAAAGAAGATAAGTTTGTGGGCGCGATGGCCTAGTGGTTAAACATGTTGGCCTCGCAGGTTGAAGACCTCGGGTTCGAGCCCTGGCGAGTCCGGCTCGCTTATCCACGCCCACCACTCAACCCAGGGTGTAGTAACTTGGGTAGGCTAAGCCGAACAGGAAAAGATCATATCTTTCCAGTAATTCTAACCCTGTCCGCCTATAAGTGGCCGCTGTTACAGGGCCTTGGACAGGGGTGACCCACTCAAAAAAGTGGCAATAAAAAAAAAAAAAAAAAAAGGTAAAACAGCCAAATAATAAATTGAGTCAATTAGATGAAGCTATCAAATTGAAAGATAAAATATATTTTATTTTTATATTTAGGATTTTTAAATACTAATAACGTTCTGCAAAAATTCTATTTAAATTAAATTTTTTTGGACCTTGCAATTTGAAGCAAATTGTGCAAGAACAGTGTAATCATCTCTAGGTAATGAATTGAAGAATGTGATATCTTGGCCATTCAAAACAATTTCTACACTTTCGATTGCATCATCTCTTGAAACAAGCGACGGTGCTGCAAAAAATAATATCAAGAAACTGTGTTGTAATTATTTGGTTGTAAGTAAGGAAATAAACACAGGGGTGCAGATGGAATGTGAGTGCACGATTATTATTCTCGTCTGTCGCAAGCCTTCGCAAATACTCAGCCCTTTTAGCGAATTTCGGACAAATTAGATTATTTACATGTCTGAAAAATTATCAAAAACTTATTTGATAGCCTACAATGAACAAAACCTATCATTAAGTTCTTATTGGATTAGTTTGGTAGTGAAATTTTACTGCAAAGCAAGCTAAATATGGTCAAACATCAGCCATTTCGTTTATCTGAAGTGTTGTAACATTATTCTATTATAAAATTGTCTACTGCGAATCAACAAATCAATTTCCAAACACACAATTCGATAAATTCATATATTCAATAACCTTTGAAAAAACTTTTTTGATTATATTCGATCTTTATGCATTAGGTAATAAAGCTACATAAAAGTACATGGCTAATAGATGTATTTGCATCAAAATCATGAACAAATAAAGAGCTTACTTTCTTCCAATGTACAAACAATATTTCCATAAACCACAGTATTAACTACACATGAACTATATCCAACATGAACCATTGCATCAGATGAAAATCCAGATCCGATGATTGTGATCTCATTTCCTCCTCCAAAACTACCTATAAGTTTAAAAGTAATATGATGTTGATTCAAATAATAAATGATCCCTCAAAAATTTGACCAGGTTCAAAGTACACTTATTTCCTATTCTTCTTTGTTAATAGAGTTTCACCGGAGACAAGGTTGAAAACAGTTCTTGAAAGGAACTAATTGGCGACCACTGATCAAGTACGAATAACGGTACAGCACAGAATAATTTTTGAGAAATCTTAAAAATTTCTGCAAATTAATTTTGTACCCTGATAGTTTTATTTACCGTACTGACCATACTGTATTTTCAAACCATGTCCAAAAATCTGACAATACAGTTGAACAAATGCTGTTTACAAAGCATCACAGAAATTGCATAAATTTGCAAAACAAAACAGAAAAAAGTTGATATTCGCCAGTGACAGTAAGCGAGGTATTTGAGGGGAAGAGACAGATGTAGTATTGCCATCCCTATCAGTGGGGACTGCTTCTTGTGTTGCATTCAGGTAAATTTTCTCATGTTATATAACAATCATCTGTTTGTCGTCATTTCAGATAGTGGTCAGGTACGAAAAAAGTACAGTTTGGAAAAATGAATACGGTAATTTTGATCATTTCAACAACGTGCTAATTATATTGAATTGTAATTTAATACCATACTTATTAGCGGAACTATACCATACCGTAGCAAACTTCTAACCATTTCACCGATAAGAAAAAGAGCTCCATAAAATAGTAAAAGGACAAGTAGTAAATTTGTTACAGCAAGTACTTTAAAGTTGATGTAATATCATATTTACTAACCTTCCGTTGGGAAAAATGATGTAATTTCCATATCATATGTGAATGTAATGCCAGTAGTATCAGCATTTCCTCGTCCACCTATAAATACAGTGATATCCTTCACACCACCAACACTAGGTTCTCCTGTTGTACATTGAATTTCTGTTGCATTTTCAGAAGTGATTGTACAAGCTGCATCTCCAATCCACACTTCATTTGTAGATGACGTCTCATTTAGCATTGTACCAGTTATAGTAATAGTGATTCCAACACCACCTGGAGAAAAAGTAGAAAAGATTGTAATAATATTAAGGTTTGAAAATTTATAGCATCTAAATATGTATGCCTAAAATACATACATATTAAAGGTGAAAATATCAAAGCGTAACTGAAAAAACCTGACAAGACCTTCTGAACTTTTAGTTCGCATATAGTCATCACATACAGATTTTAAACCCAGAATGTTAGTGATGCATAGCTTGAAGTGTATTCTAAACGCCCTTACCATGGAGGTGTGTTAAGCATTTTAATTTGTAATCAAATTTGAATAAATTGTAGGTGCTGCACTTAAATTCTGCACATATGTACACAAACTTATCCCCTGTTGAAACTTCATATTATTCATCAGAAAGTAACATCATTGAACAGAAATTGAATGTAAATTTCAAGTAAATGAGTGTGAAATTCAAAATCCATTTGCCTTTTTCTAAATTATGTTTAAATTCTCTAATAAGCATTTTAGAGAATAAACAAACCCAAAAAATAAATGCAAGCTCGTAAATACAATTTTATTCTGTCTTTATCGTCTGAATTATTTCAGAGCGAGATTTTAAGATACTTTTTATAAGAAAAAGAGTCCCCTATCGTGCAAAGAGCTTCATAGAAGCAAAAATGAAGACTAAAGAATCTTCATTCCCTAACCACACTTATTGCTTTACCAGACATAGGTGAAATGTCAGAAACTGCGGGTGTTGCTGCACTATCGTATGTAAATTGCAGGGTTGGATAAGTAACATCATTTGATACAATGATAACGTCTTGAGCTCCTGCGCTACCAGGAGGAGTTTTAAGAACAATCTGTGAATAACAATATGTTTATTAACTGGCACATAGGGTAGGCAGTCTGTGCTTTAGTGACATATTCCATTATTGGCTTGACAAAAGATATTTGTACACAACACACTGCAGAGTTAATGATAATGTGATGTGATATCTTTTTTATCCTATGAATGACATGGGTTCGAACTGGAGAAAAAAATAGACACTAGATAACAAAAATTCAGGTGCAGGGTGCCCCTGGGCAAACCACTGTAGCCCACAGCCTTTGGACAATGCATGATAATCTAACCTGTTCCTCATTAGTTCCACAATGGTTGGAATGAAAAGACTCAACATCAATCTCATGATAATTGCAAACATTTTTAATTGCACACAGTTAAGTTAAAAAAGCCATTAAAATGGCTTTAATATAGGGCAGCCCAAACCTCCTCACACAGGTGAGCAATTGACATCAGATACTATGTACCAGAGTCATTTTCCGCAAACCTGTCATTTAAGAATTAATTAAGAATCCCTTACGAAACCCTTAAGAAACCCTTAAGAAACCCTTAAGAAACTTTAACCAACTGAACGAGCTAGCCAGGCACACCTTTGTATATTTCCATATTTGAGAACATGAGCGCATGTTTATATATGATATGAAAGAAAATAACCACACTTACGATTGCATTTGTTTTTGTTATAATTTCAGCTTCAGCACCACCAAATGTCACTTGTAAACCATCTGAATTAAAACCATGTCCCATGAAACCAATTACGTTTCCTCCAAACACACTTCCAGAAGCTGTTGTTAAAACTGCTGTTGACGCACTAAAAACAAAATCAGAATATAATATTCCTGGGTAAAACTGTATGTGGATATTGCCAAAAAGATTTTCTGGTACTGTTAGTCAGTTAATCCAGTCAGGGATACACATATGTTTGCCCTTCCTGACAGGTGGATTATTTTAATAAAAAATTGAACATTGATGATGAAGGGAGAAATATCATACCTGAAAAGTTTGAATTCACTAAAATGCAAAGAGCTACACGAAAGGCAGGAATAGGAACTAAGGAATCCCCATACATGACAGATGTCTATTGTTGTGAGTTTTATTAAAGCCATGCAGATCAACACGATCAGGAAAGCAGTGAGAAGGCAAGGAATTCCAAAGTTAAAAGATTCTTTGAAAAAAACTTCTCGCATAAAACTGTTTGTGACACATTGGAACCCCCATAGCGGATAGGTGTGAATTAGAAGCCAATCGAGTGGTCCGGTTGAATTCTTTGTTTGAAGAAGACTTGAGTAAAATGCTCTAATCTAATTTTCTGTAATCGACCTTGTTATCAAACTCTGTCAAACGCATTGGAAATATCTGGGGCAATCGACTTCGCATCCCCATAACAATTAGGAGCACAGAATAAACATTCAGTTATTTCTGTCAGCAAGGTAGCATTAGGGCGCGAATGACAAAAATTATCGTGCTTGTCAGTGAGGAGACAAGGCGAGGTCTAGGTGTCCAGAAATTTTATTATGCATAGTTGTTACAAAAATTTTACCGATAATTGGTAAAGGGCTAATTGGACGATACTTATTGGGATCAGTTCGATCACCATAGATTTTGAATTCCGGGACCATCATTGCACATTTCCATGTCGAAGATGAATCGAAGATGGAATGCATTCAGGGCCAGGAGATATATTCGAATAGAGTTTGGCAATAATTCTAAAGACAAGGAGCGGAGTTACTGACATGTTTTCCAATGGAACATCAGTTTGCTTTTGAAAATTAGGTCAAGAGGTATTAGGGAGAGGATCAAGACTGCAGTTATTGAAAAATATTTTGGCAAACAATCACACTTTGTCTCTAGAACACAAAATTTCACAGTCCAACATGAGAGGAGGAACACTTGACTTGCCCCTGTTCATTACTTTTTTATTAATATCTTTAGAACCCAATTCTTGTTGCGAAGTGTTAGATTTGGTGGATTCCGTCTATAATGCTTCGGCAACTCAGAAAACTTTTTTGCAGTTATATCGAGCCTTTCTGTGAAGTCATCTTTCATGGGTGTTGGAATGTTGACGATAGCAGTGGAAGTGGGGAGCTCTCGCAACTATTGCTGTTGGGCATTCCAGTGAAAAATAGAGGCAGCAATTTCCACCACACAATCATCAGCAGCCAAGAAAACATCATTCCACATCACGGAAGAAATCACAGTAATAGTTCAAGTCACTCTTTACTCATACTTCTTAATTTTCGCGGCAAAATAACATGGCCGGAAGTACCAGCTGGTGAACCAGGGAGAATATATCTCTTAGATCAGGAACAAGACAAAGATCGAGTCGGGAAGGAGCATGAACCGGGTTGTCAGGAATCCTAGTCATAAATCCCACTATCTGAGTCAGTGAATCAGTAATGGCAAAATTAGTTTTAATTCTGGTTACGTCTGTTAAAGCTGAATTTAACCAGGTATTCTAATAGGCACTGAAATCTTCCATCATGAAAAACTTGGCAGATGGAAAAGACATCAGAATCTTGTCCATCTGTGAAAAGTATTCTCCAGGACAGAATAATCTTAGGTTGAGGAGGAACAGTATATGAAGGATAGAAACGACGTCAATGTCAATAGTCGAAATCGATGTCATGTAAACTCAAAGGTGAATGTAAGGGGTACAGGCGGAAGCTACAAACGTAGACGGTAAGTACGTGCATATGCCTTGGAGAATCCTTGCGTACGAGAGACAGCCCTCAACTCCAAAATCTGAAGGACGTCAGGTCTATTCTTCGCAAAGAATGATTCAATAGAAATAAAATATCCTCTCAACCCACGAATGTTAGAAAAAAGAAAAGAAAAATTGTTGACCATGAGATTCTTAGCACTCACTCTCCTATTACAGGTTGTACAAAGCTTGGGCTTTATTTGGACATGTCCTAATATGTGAAAAAAACCATTCTAAAGGAACTGAACTGCTATTGTAGAATACAGTGAGTGGTATCTACCCTGGATGAGAGTAAGAACTCCTATCACTTCTTGATCGGGCTACAATATAAAAGAAATATAAAAATAGATATGCGAGGTTTTAATTTTTCTTTTATGTACTTTTGGAATTATTTTATATCAGTCAAGTTAAAAAATATTATATAAACTTACCCAGTGACTATATTAGAGCCAACAAAATTGGCATATCCATCAGGATCAACGTGTATTTTTGTTTCAAAATCTCCAGCCATCAATTCTGTCACCAAACATTCAATAAAAGTGTCATTCGATGAACCAACACTACAAGGTGTATCTCCTGTAAATAAAAGTGAAGCTGGAAATATTTTTTTACGACTAAAAGTAAGCCAAGTGACTCTTCAATGAAAACTCGACAGAATATTACTCACCCAAATCAACTTGGCGATTTTGATTGTAAAAAAGGGGGAAAGAAAAAGCTTCATTCGGCACATTAAGAACCACAACCTCTTATGAAGTTATTAATTAGGCAAACATTTTTCATTTAGTCGCTGGAATTAGTCACTAGTGACAGGAAGCATCATACATTACTCTCGCCTACAAGATAATGTTTATGAGCAATTCGAAGCAAATTCCCCATGCTATCATCAATTTAGCTAAATTAACATGTCATGCCAATTTGTAGAATAACAAAAGTTTGCTCAGTTTTACAGTTAAAAAAATGCCAACTTGATACCGAATACAGCTTTTTAAGGTGACCAAGGTACAGAGATGTGAAATTTGATTTCAAAGTAAACTTGCATAGGCTCAATACTGGACTATACCTTGTAATCAAGTTTTTAAAAAGATTCATTCTGAGATGTGGTTTCGAAACAATTGCCTTTTTATTAGAGGAGTGATTTTTATATACTGATAAAGCTTGATTTTTAAAAAGTTACAAAACTTAAAACTCAATGCAAAGTTAATGCAAAGACAATTTAGTCTTCCTCTTGCTGAACCAGTTTCGTTCAATATAATATTGTTAAAAATTTGAATTGCATTTTTCCTATATTTGGGATTTAGGTAGTCATTAATTCACTAATCGAAAAAGTTGGTTAGACTTTGGATAAAATTAAAACCCCACAAGAGAAATATATCTTCTGTCTTTTCATGTGAAGCTAATGTACAGTCTTGATATGCGGAACAAGATTTCATTTCATTGTACCATGGTACATCAGAACGTTGTTCTGTATAGAACAAAGTAGTTTTTAAATATTTCATAAATTTACTATTTTGGTATTTCTCCTTCTTCTTCATTATTTATGAATTTTCTCATTTTAAAGTTTCCAATGTTACGACATACTAAAATTTGCATTAAAGGTATTAAGTAAGCACCTGCACATAGTTTTAAAAAGCCAATAAGTTGTATCTAACAATTCTTAACCAACATCAAAGTGTATAGAAACAGATAAAAACTGGTTTAAAATAGTGTACTATTTCTTACCAATCATTACTGTGACAGTCATTCCATCGAAGCCAGTTCCAATAATTTGTATATTAGTATTGCTAGTTGCGACTACAGTTGGTGAAATTGATGTAACTGATGGTGTAACAGTGACATCAAAAGTGAAATCACATGAATTCAAACATACGGCAGAAAATGAATCGACTGTGACTCTGAAAGGTTCATAATTTTTGTATTAAGTGATGGAACTTTAAAGATCCTAATTGCTAACATTAAGACTTTATGCTTCCAAGCTTGAATATGAACAGTCATATTTACCACACAATCCCGTTTATATTCAATAAGTAATATTAATAATATCCAGAAATTTATTCACAGATTAATCGTGTCTCGTCAGCCAGAGGCCTATTCACGAAACTCTGTTATGCAATAATTTAATAAAATTGAGACAATCCGTTTTACACGAGAAACGCGAGTAGAAATTGACCTTTTTCTCTTTCAAAACACAGAAAAACCTATTTTCCAAAATTTGCTAATAAACCGACAAGGTTGCTGATTAAGGAGTAGAATCTATCTGTCGCAAACAATATGGCTGCCAATTTTGTGAGTTTGACAAAACCCTTTTAGCAGGAATCGAGTGTTTGACTGTGTAGCAATATCAAATTAACGCTCGAATCTTCATACATTTTCAATCGTAGTTATAAATACCCTGAACAAACATTTTTTAGAATGGCTGCTTTCACAGGACCAATACCTTCACAGCCCAAGGTAAGGTAATCACGGAAAAGCGCCATAGAGATTTAAAAAATTGGCCAATTCAGGATTTGGGTTTTAATAATGCTGGTGTACGTATTCATGTTAAATTCCATCAGTAGGCTACAATAGCATTTGCAAGTTATGACCAAGTCCACCCATAAACTGAGAGCTGGGAAGATGCATGAGCAGCGAGCGTTGACAAGGAGTGCTTTTCAAAATGCACAAAAAATTTCCTAATTGCTTATATGAAACATGAGGTCGATACAAAACTGGCTCCGATCCCCCCTTAATTAGAGATAATTTCAATGCAAGAATTTGTCAGCGCAGGTTCAGGCAGAACTTATCAGTCTAAGCTTCTGTTTTTTTATATTGGCATTTGGAAATCCCATTTCTTGTGCACTGCTTGTAATCACGGTTGCTACATGCAGTTCATCTAGATTAAATATATAAACCGATGATATTGTTCCAAAATTCAAACGCATGTAGTTCTGTGTGAACTAATCGAGATTTCGATGCAAAAACAAGCGAGTTTAACCAAACGTTCACATGCGATGGTGCAGGCTTTGACGGTGCGATGCATCAATGCCCCCGGTTAAACAGAACATGTTTGAATAAAACTTTTTTGGCTCAAATTTGAAAAGTTGAAAGAACACATTTTGGACTTAGACTACACCCGTTACACACACCAGTTATCCATACAGAGAAAAAATAAAATACAGTAGCTTCCCCACTTTTCCCCTTACTTGATTCCCCCTTTTGTCGAAAAGGCAAACAAAATTTAAATAAACTTACCCAAGAGTTTGTGAACCTTGGCTTTCGCTCGATGTTTTGCATCGAATATTAACATAATCATGGCTTATTATTTCACACTCTGTTCCACCTATATTGACCATGGTACCACCATCCATAAAGCCGACTCCTGGAAATCAATTGTGTTTATATCAAGCTTTTGATTGAAGTTGAAAGTCGTTAAGATTTTCCCAGTTAAATTCAGAGATGATTTATGTTATGTGTAATGCCGTATATACCCGCCTATATCATACAGTTATTTACTAGAATTCCACAACCAAAACAGGGAGAAACGTGTAATACGTGAGTATATAAATTTAACAGACTAGATAGTGTGGCATCCCAAATATACATATAGTCAAAATTTGAGACATAATTTGGTTCAAATCATATTTAAACTTGCTATATTTAATATCATCTTCATAATGTATACCCTGATACAGATACAATACAGAGTACTTTGTACAAAGTAATCTGTAGTCACAGCTTAACACCTATGAATATTTTGAACTCTTTTCTTGCACCAAAGATCATTAGCAGCAAGTCCTGTTCGCATGCAGGTGCAAAACATATTGGTTAAAACATACAGTTTGGTGTTGGATGCACACATATACACGTTCAAACACTGTATGAAGAACAGAAGGGGAGATTGCAAACTCAGCTAAAACTAATCAGTATCGGTGGCATCAATAAGAAAAATTTTCAGACACAGAGGCTTCAAAAATCCAAATCAAAACATAGTAATCTAATATATATAGGAGCAACAAGGCAAGAGAAAAAGCAACAAGGCTTCAGAAAAAAGATTAAGAAAAACTACGCTGTCCTTTTCAACTATTGATTAAAATGCTTATGAAGTTTATGCCACTGGCATCATGTTAATTTATGTTTTAAATAATTTAAAAATCCTTGGTTTGATTATATTGGTGAGACACAGCATGAAATACTAAATTATTGGCTGCAGCTATTTTTCCCCAGGAACCTGGAAAGTAGTTGGAAATATTCCTGAATTTGAAAATATTCCCAGAAATTTAACAAATTTATCTCTCAATCTCAATAGCACCTAATAACTCATATTCAAAATCCAAAGCTTACCAATGATATCGATGTAAGTACCACCAGCCAAAGATCCACTAGTCGGGGTAATTGAGGATATTGATGGTAATAATGCAAATCTCCTGTCTGCATCTGCTGGTATTTCAACAAAAGCATCTCCATATCCCAGTACATTGACAGTTACCTAAATTATAATTTAAAAAAAATCACTGTTTTACTTTTGTACACCCAAGGACTATGATTAATGAAGTATCTGAAAGGAACCAACAAATGGCCCCTTGATAGCAAAGCGCTACTGAAAGATGTGGTACCAGTCACTGCACTCTAAACGAAAAACACCCCAAAGAGAACTGAACCGTCATGGTAAAGTGCAGTAGTGGTATCTGCTATGGGCGAAGATACCACTTCTTTGCATCCTTTTAGTCGCTTCTTACGACACATAGGAAATACATTAGGGAATATTCTAAAGCCTGTATCTACAGGATTAAAACATATACACAACACATAAACAATAAGTTCTCTTTGATGTATTAGCCTCATAATCATACCTCATGTGCAATACCAATGCTTGCACCAGCATTAGGATTAGGATTGCATGTTATGTTAGTACTAGTAGACGCAGTAACTGTACATGGAATATCATCTCCAATTGTGACAGTTAATCTACAACTGTCATCTCCGAATCCAGTACCTGCACAAAAATCATATCTTATAAAATGAAGGGCACAGACAAATTACATCCTATCATCTTTCAAGTATGTCTATAGATGGTAGCCGAATTTACTCGAGTTAGTCTAGAAAAGTTTTAAAAGCACTTCAATGGAATTGGTTTCCTAATATAAATATGTGGACTATGCTCATCGGTGGCACCATATCAAGGCGCATATGTAAACTTGAGCAGATTGAACTTTTTTTAATTTGTGTGTTAATAGATATGAAAATGACTTTAAATATGATTCTCACATTTATTAATGAACAAATTGAAAAAAGTTCAAATCTTCTCAGGTTTACATAGTTGCACTTATGAATGTGCACCTTGATTCAAATCAATCAGAGAATCAAAATTTATATTTAAATCAATAAGTAGAATTTATCATAACATAAGTTGTGGTATTTTTTTACAGCATAGTTCATATTCTTGTAATAAAATTGATTACAAGTTTATCACATAAGCAATAAGCGATACCAGTATGATTGACCTAAAAAATCTCATTGCCTTTGCCACAAATCGTTCACGATATGATAATCTTCTTTTGGGTGAACTTTTCTGGAATATTTCCATAAGAATCAAAATATTGTGAATGATATGATTGCAATTTACTGATAGGCAGGAACACAACAATATAAACTCTACGGATGTGTAAAAGAAAAATCTTTGCGATAAACAAGCTCGAAATGATGTTCAAAACATGGTAATAATTGCACAATTTGTTAAAAAAGGAGGCATATTCAAGAATCTATGGTATCAATGTATTAAATTAGTGCGATACCTTGCCTGATTTTAATACATACCAAATTTTTGCAAGAGATTTTATTATACAAAAAATAATAAAAATCATTTTAAAGGTTATTGTGGACTAACTGTAAATTAATATAATAAAAGTAGTACTTCAGTGATAACAGCACGGAAAAAAATTTTTGTTGGGAAAACCTCTGAGTATTCACAAAAGCAGATGAATATTTAAAATTTTGCATTACTATCCAAAGATATTCAACGGATTTTGACTCAGGTATATTGACATACTTGCCATTAAGAATACATCGCTGAGCAAGTGTGAACACGAACAACTGAAGTTTATCAGCAATCCGCAATGTAACGTTGGCAAGACAATAAACATTTCAACCAAGCTTATTGGTATCTGAGTTTACAGACAAATCAAATAAAATCTACAGACCTTCAATGGTTATTGTTTCTTCAACTGTTCCGAATAAGGGTGAAATACTTGTTATTGTAGGAGTGAAACAGACAGATGCAGTAACGTCTAGAATATAAGAAGTCATAAGCAAAGGTATAGGAAACATACTACATCATAAAATTAGTGAAACAAATGCCAGGTTCTCAGGTGCGAGGTTAGCTCAACTACATACATCTGATAACCTTGCAAAGGTTATCCCGCGAAGGAGGATTACACGCAAAAAATTTGCTGACACCTCACCGACACACTGTGTTCCCATCATGGCTGCATATGGCTTCCCCCACCACCATGACCATGCATGAAAAAATAAGTTAGTTTGGGCCAAAACTACAATTTGTATCTAGTGTCGGCTCAAGACATTGTGGTTTGCCATACGGTAAAGCCATACTCTTGAAGTTCTTGTCACACCGGATAAAAAAATAAATCCTATTCGATCCCACATGTAAGTAATTTATAATAATAAATATATTCGACACATCTTGTCTTTATCAAATTTTATATTCAAATTGTTTTGCTACATTATATTGTTTGTCTAATACTTACCCTTTTAATTTTAAGATAAAGAAAAGGATTGAACCCTAAACAGAAAATATTGTGATACAATAAATAGTAGTAGACTTGCTGCTAGACTAAATATTTCTGATTCTATGCTCAGGTTATCTCACCTCCACCTTCATCACTATCATCTGTATCATCATCAGCAGAACATAAACTATAAGTTGAATCACAGACAGGGAAGTTAGCTGGACAATTTGAGCATGGTGCTCCTTCGTCATATGGTGGGTTTGTATCTTGGCTAGAAATAAAAAAAGTTATATTAGTAAAAGATATCCTGAATTCTCTAAAGACTTTAATTGCAAATTCCAGTTGCTCTGTGTGTGAAGCAATGAATTTTGTAATATCACAAAATAAAAGTTATATTTCATAACATAAATCAACATCTTGAACCATATTTTACAATACGTTTGCTTTTTCGATTATTCCATAACTTCTTGCATTCATCTTTGTAACATAATGTGTCAAGACTTAATATTTCTCCAGAGAAGACTCAATTGAGTGTCAGGTTGGCTCACTCAATAAAGCATTGTCTATGACTATGTATTGATAATTTTTACAGAAGTCTCAATCAAATCCTATGAATGATGATTATCAACCCAGACTGATAGCACCACCAATCAATGGCTAAGCTTTCCTTGAACAACCATTTTTATACATGGGAAAAAAGATATTGATATAAATAAAAACCTTAATACCTAACTTGATACCGGTAGCTGAATGATAGGTCAGGGTTTGACCAATATTGTTAAGGCATGATGACCTCATGGTTACCATTTTGGCATCGTGGGTTGAAGTTCTCTCTGTGAGACTGTCTCTTTAATCTATGGCCACCACTCAACTCAGTGTGTAACAAATTTGCTTAGACCGACTCGGCCGAGAAGGTCATATCTCTCAAACAATATTAACCCCATCTGTCTCTAAGTTGCTGCACGTATGGGACCTTGCTCCGGGTGATCCACACAAATTATTGTGATACTGAAGCATAAAAAGTGAAAAGTACATACTTGAAATTTCCTCCAGGCCCATATTGGCATACAATATAGTAAGCTCCGTCATGGGTGGGGAAGGGATCATTTTCAATATCAGCTTCATCACAATCCATTATAGCACAACCCAACGCATAACTATCATCCCACACTATTTGTGTGTAATGTCCACATACTTTTGTGTCATTGCACGATAATGTACTATAGTTGTAATATGCAACCTGGATAGAGCATATATAAAAATAATAATAAATTATGAAAACGAATTATAAAAAGATTTCAAAGAATGTTAATAACGTTGAATTAAAAATATTAACATAGTAGTAAAATATAAAATGTGCTTATATTGGCGTTCAAAGTCACAGAATCTTGCTTTTCTTCAGATTTTTGTAATTTTCATTATTTGGGTTTACATTTATTTATACTTCTTTTAGGCATTTGAGAGAGTGGATCCTTATGATGTCTGTAACATTTGTGTTGTTTCATCTTGTGGATAAAAAGCTTCAAAAACATCAACACTGCTATTTCATAGCAGTATTGATAATTCTGAACCTTTTTTCGATAGTTCAGTTGCTATCAGACTCTCAAGGAGTAGAGAGATATATCATAAAATATTGCTCATTGCTAAATTTTCTTCTGAGAGTGACAGATTCTTTTTGGGGGTCTGAGTAGCATAGTATCTGACATTCTGCCAGTCTGCTGGCATTTTGAAATCGGTATATTTACCTTGGAATGTCGTTTAAAACTAACTGTAACCATGTACGGTAGATGCTATTTTTGTAATCGCCCTAACATATTTCCCGGATGTCACAGGAGATGACGAACAGAAAACTAAGAAGAAAATTTTCAGGCAACACTATACAAAAAATGAATAAAACAAGACCGGATGTTGAATACCTCCGATGCCCACAATGCTACACCATCATTTGCAATATTATCAAGTTGATTTCCTCTGCTATAAATTGCAATATTTTCCCCCAACTGTCCGTAAGTACCATGAGATCTTGATGCATCAGTACTGTGTCCCCAAGTACATTCTCTAATTACAGAAAATGATATAAAAAAATTGTATATTATTAAGAAATAAGAATACGAGAAATATAAACTACAGCTGCAAACTCAAATTTCACCTTCATCAACCTTGTTCTATTATTCCTCCCCAATCAGGAAATATACTTAGTATAAAAAGCTGATGGCTCGCGAAGTTTCAGCTCATTCTATAAGTAGCTCATGCTTGATAAAATAAAATAGCAAATTTTTGTTGAAACATTTTCTCAAAATATATGACGAATTGTACCGAAACACAGAATCATACATAACGGTCATGCATTCGATTCTAATCTTGAATCTAAAAGTGGAATTCCTATCTAAATCTAATCTAATCTAAATTTGCAAGTTTCATGAACATAAGCTGATACTGACCTATTGTTGAGATCAAAATATGAAATTACAAAAATATCACTGGTACCGGTAAATAGTTTGCCTCACAAAAAGAAACACCATAAAAAAATTTTTCACTTATTTAATAATATAAAATTTAAAAACTCAGTTTGATCACACACAATCTGTACAAACTTAACACTAAATAACATTCTTTCGATAAATTATAATCCATATTAGCAGAAAGTCAGCTATTCCGTTTCTCAGACACACAAAATAAAAAGTTCCATCAGAAGAAAATTCAGCAAATGTGCAGTATTTTAGGATATGTCTCTTGCTGTGAGGAAAAATGTCTTTGAGTGTCTAGTAGCAACCTAACTGTATAAAAAAACTGTTCAAAATCATCCACAATGCTATTTCATATGGTTTAGCATCTCTTTTGTCCATCTGAAGAAAATTCGAACACCTGAAGAAACCATTCCATAACCTATTTAAATTTTTACTTTTGCCATTCAAAATACCAGTCGAAATTTTGATTGATTAGGTTTATGAAAAATACTTACTCTGCCCATGCTTGAGCACTTGCAGCAACATCCTCATCCCACTGCATTAAAATTATATTTGATCCTGAAGGTGAAGCTTTCGATCTCACATCATTATGAGAATGTAAAAATTGTGTTTTGTAATCTTCAGTTATTGGAATAATACTAGAAACTCCTCTCTTTGCACGACTGAGAATACTGGTTCCAGTATCACGTTTTTTTCGACCTGTACATAATTGTTTAAGATAAATATATATAATTTTGATGAATAAAGTCGATGTGGTAACATCAAAGGATGTCATGACTAGGATTAATAAAAATTGGAATATTTTTTTATTGCAACAAAAGATAACAAATACAAGATTTATATGTTACAGAAGAGAATTCTATTTCATTGCATTATTCATAGACTTTCGATATGTAGAAAGTATAATATATATCGTATCAAGCCTTTCATGTTTCCTCTGTCTAAATAATATTTGAATAAAAAAGATTAAGTCTTACTTGTAGAGCATCCATCAATACCAGTATTTAATGGTTCACACGTTGCTGCTCGTTTAACTATGGTATCTGTAATAAGAAATGTATTTTTAACGTGAATTATCATCATTACAGATATTGTATGCAATACATTTCTTTTCTACAGTGCAGTGATTTTTTAAATCATTATTGGAATTATTAGCAACAAAACAGTCATATGAATACAGTTATTTAAATATTAGCATCATTTTAAATCGGATATACAAACTTTTTTTTAATAATTTTGTGATCAAAGATAGCAGAAAATGATACTTTAATGACTATTTTTTTAGAATACCTATGTTCGAATACTCACTCTCTTCAATCAAATCAATTTCTGCTTCAATCTCATTACTCTCAACCTTCAATCTGCGAATAAAAAAAAATAAAGAACTTCACGATCCAATCAAGATGAACATCAGCAAAATATTTAGGTTTGCTTCTAAAATTAGTATTAAACATGTCAAAAATAATAACTAGTAACGAACATATCAGAAGAAAGAAACAATTATAAATATTAATCAAGATCATTTCAATCTAATATCGGTAATTCAAAGTAGGCACTGTAATTTAATAATTGATTGTGGCTACTTTGCAACTGCACACTGCCAAGTTTCAATTCAATCTTTTTTACCGAAATTGACTCCAAGCAAGGCCAGAATACTCAACAACTCAAACCAAAAAGGGACCACTTCTTATGAGCTACTACATAAAGTAGTAACAGTGATTATCCTTGGAGCATAAAACATTCCAAAGATAACTGAACCACAGGTATACTAGGTATAGTGCAATGAACAGTATTGTCTTTTACAGTTAGTAAAGGCCACTTCTACCACTTCTCTTGAATCTCAAATAAGAACAACAAAGCAATCCAGATTTTTTGGGAACCTAGATCATGGAGACTTTTGAAACACATAATGATAAAACTACTAACTTCAATGATATATCAGATAAAGGCTCAACATATACAGTCCCCGACATGAGAATCACTCCAAAATCTTCATCATCAACAAATCCACTCGAATAATAAAATGTACCAACACTTGTGAAAGTATGTGCAAAAAATCCTAAAAATAAAATTCAACTGTTTCTGCTCTGATAAGCCAAGGTAAATCAACATTTAAACAAGGTCGTGTCATCATCCCAAGATTGCAAACAAAAAACCATTACGCTATCAAATTTATTTACAAATTTATTTCAATGTAATATATAATAATTCTGGCATATTATCTTCACTTTTATCAATTTATATAAATTCCCTTCAACTATGAAAATCTTGTGTACAAATAGTGGCCCACATACTTTTACTTTATGGCAAATAATCACATCCCAGATGCGGACATGCATGCATACATACTCATTCTTGAGTTAAAGATGAAAAAATCCATTGATTGAACCCAAATTGAATGAAAAATTTGCAGTTGCATCAATGAATAAGGTGACATTGACAATGAAGAAATACAAGTCAAAAATCAGTACAGATACATGCACAAGAAGAAAATTGTTTACCTGATAAACTTCTGACTTCACCAGATATAAATCCTCCATTAGATAAAATACCATCTGGTTGGTCAGTTTCAAATATTTTAATTCCATCAACATCGGATATGAATGGAGGAAGATCCCAGTCCCAAATAACAGTATCTCCTTGTTTTATAGTTATCACTGATGGAGACCAAGCATATCCTTCACCATAATCTGAAATCAAATTAAAATTATTTAATTATCAAATTTCAGATTTTTCGGCAAAATACATCAACTTATCTGCAATAAGCAACATACACATCAACAAAACATTACAAGGAAAGGTTTGGTTTTCATAATTATTCAAGTAAAAAACTGATATTTTTTGGTTTGAAATGTTATTATTACTGATGTTTACAAAACCGTATTATTAAGTTACCTGCTTAAGAGTTGGCCATTCACTGATACATTGCACATAAGATCATATTGTACCAATAAGTTTGAATGCAGAGTTTCAATTATATACCCCCTTTATCAGAATGATTACAAAGTGTCAGAAAATGAACAAACTTTGTCGGCATTTTGACTTTTTTTTATTTAAAGTTGACCACTTATAGGGTGGAGTTACTCAAAAGATGTTTATGAATTCAATGCCATATTACCAAGGTACTAGGTTGAAATTTATTTTATATGAAGTGATTGAAAAGACGAATACCGCCATCTTGAGAATTTGTTATCAGAATTCATAATTGAACCAATTTTTTACAAAGTTCAGTCAAATACAATAACGAGGAGTTTCTAGATACAAGAGACCATCAAGAAACCAAAAAATTTACCTGTTATGATAAAAATAATATTCGGTTATGTTATATTGTTTATATTCGCATGTCGAATATTTTTGCATGACAGAAATACCTGAATCTGCTTATGGAATCAATGTTTTGTGATCGAATCAGGTTTAAAAATATTAGGTTTGATTTTTTTTTTGATACTCAGTTTGAAAACAAAAGCATCTGGAAGTAGCAATCCCAGAAACGCTGCCAACAGGTCAAAGAACTTACAGAGAACATCCAACCAAAAAAAAATTTTGCATTACATATTTCACAAAATGTATTTACCGGGGTGACTTCCATCATTATAAATAAAATGAGTTTCTCCAGTTGAACCCAATGTACAAAAAATTGAAGTTGTCAGAGTATTATTAACTTCACATTCAATATCACCCAGTGTAACAGAAGTTCCCTCGATGAAACCTAAAATCAAAACAGCAAGTCTTAGCTCTTGGTGTTGGGCTGCAAATAGATTCAGTTTGAGAAAGATTCAAGTTAGCATGAGGTCTGCAGATCTTTGGGAGAAAATCAGGACGCATGTGTGATATCTTCTGGCACCCAAACTTACAGACTTACAGTCAATAACTGGGAAAGCAAAAGCACAAATAATCGAGTAGACTAGAAAAATGCCAGCCGAGATACGAGCAAAAAAATACAAATAAAACAGTTTTCAAGATAAACCAATAGGTAAAAGAGAAATCAAGACGGCTATAGAAGAGCGGTGTTGATGCTTTTGGTACGGTTTTGTTAATCCAGAGAAAAATTAGGCAAAAGTTTCACGCATCTGAAAGATCAGTCACCCTAAACCAAGAACAGACATGAAAGAAAATGTGTATTTTCATCAATCTAGATCACAGGAGATATATATACAATTTTCATGAAGTAAATCTACATCCGAGCGGGACATGTATTACTAATGCCAGGTAAGCACCATTGGTAAAAGCTTTAATAAGAATATGATTTTCAAGCTACCATAATTAAAGTGATTGTGATAGAAATTTTAGACAGACATAAGAGTAAATAACATGTATAAAACAAGAAATAAAATCTCCTACCATTTCCTGTGATTTCCATAACCTGCCCTCCAAACAGTGAAAATATCCTTGGTTGAATATCAGTTACAACAAACGTGTATACAATATCTGGTATACTGTTTGATCTGAAAAAATTAAGTTGAAGTAAAATAAAGTGAGAATAAAGCAGCAGTATTATATCATTAGGGATGCCACTACAATATATACTTATTTTCAAATCGAATCACGAAGTCAAACATTTGAAATCGAATTATTCTGAATTGTCACTGAGACATGAAAATTGGATGCAAAGTTTCAAAAAAATGGTTCCAATAACAAAATATCACGCCTGGACGGTGCAATCCATCATCCATACTCGAAGCAGTCTACTAATGACTCATACTTGATATATTGGTAAAATTACAAATTCGAACATCACGATTTTAAAAAGAAATTTCGTTAGAAATCGTTAGAAATCTGACATAAAATTTGCTCAAAATACTTGTTGAATCACACCGAATCACAGAATTTAAAATTTGAATCTAATATGTATCCGTAGTACTGGTTTGAATCTTAAATCAAAAAAGGGCATCCTTAATCATTAGTTTTTCAAAAAAAAAGAAAAAAATTATCTTACTCAAGATTAGCAGCTCCCAAACCAGCTAACAAAACTTCTAATGTATATGTTCCATTCGATAAAAACGGTGAGGTACATTCAATACTTGTGTCAGAAAGGTTTATGATTTCACAACTTTCACCTCCAATCGTTACAGTAACATCTTCGATTGTTGTACCAAAGTTTGATCCACTCAACAATACAGAAGTTCCACCTAGAAGCGAATTGGATTTTATATCTCACAATTACTCAAAACTAAGACCCTCACAAGGTAACCTACTACTAATAGACAAGAATTCAATAGAAGTATAAATTATTACAATATACCAGACCAGCATAATGTCAGCTACTCTGCTACCCAGACATCCGGAGAAAGAGGGTCTCATCAAAAGTATTTAGCAAATGGGGTATATTTCATGATATAGGTCTCGCTAGAAGATAAAAAAAGATTGTCTGGTAGTAATCAAACTGTAGAAACAAACATTACTAAGTAAAATATAATAAACCTATGTTCAATCTCGATTTTAAATTCAGCCGTTAACCAAAAAAAAATTACGACTTATTTTCAAACACATGAACAGCAACATACCAGGTCCCATGATATTTTCACCAGTGATAGATGTCACAATTGGCATGCCAGCATTTGAATATGTGAATGTATCTACGCCTGTTCGGAATCCCTGATCTGTTACTAATTCAACCAAAAAAGAAGCCTCGGTAGAAGAAGGTGGTACAACACACTGTATTTCCATAGGTGTTGATGATATTACAGGGCAATCTATTGAATTGATTTCAACGGAAAGAGAAGAACTCAAGCCAGCACCAGTTAATGTCAAAGTTATTCCACCTAAAACAAAAAGTGTAAGTGTTTATAATATATACAATATAATTTGAAACGAATTGCAGAATTTGAGTAGGACAAAGAAATTTCTAATTTTCACAACTCTTCTTCTCATAGCTTTTGTTTTTCACTCAAGTGTATTTGCATCGATTTTTTAGTTTTGTGTCTGTGCTCAATGATAGAAAAATATGCTTGAAAATATATATATATATATATATGTGTTTATATTTATTCTTTTTAAAAAAAAATTTTTTCTCACAGTAGCAATACAGATAAGCTTTCCGGAGTATAACTTAAATTTATTATTTATCCTAGTTTTTGTCTTTCTTATACAAAATTTGCCAAATAAAATAAAAAATACATGACTGAATTAGTTCAGCGGATGTTTTCCGTTAAGAATGCAGTTGCTGGTGCTACATCTTTAAGTAGCTCTTTGCTATTGAGTGGTTGTTAATTGGTTCCTTTTAGGCACTGATTCCAGCCTTGATCAGGGTGAATTTCAATGAAAAAAAACATATACTAGCTGAACTATAAAGGTTTTTCGAGGTGTGAACCCTTGAAAAAAATTTTCATACACTAATTTGTGAATATTACGGCAATTTTCCCTGATTGCAATTTTCCTTCATTCCTTCCAAGGCCAAATATTGTAAATTTCATACCAAGATCCTTGGAACTAAGAAATTAGTTACTTCATGTCCTGCTATTTTTGGACACATGTTTTAATACTCTATCCAATCCCCACTCCAATCTCTTTCAAATGTTTCATTGGATATGCTCTTCACAATTAGGCATAAAAAACTCTGGAAATTGCAATATACCTGTAGTAAATGATGTGGAAGGAGAAATAGTCGAAACTGAATAAAACTGCGTGTAAACCAGAGCTGGATCCGGTTGTTTTCCATATCCTTTCCCACCAACTTGCACAATAACATCATGATCTCCATATTCCATAGTTCCAGTTGTACAAACTATTTCTGTAGTAGTCTGTGATTTTATATAAAAAAGATGAAATTGTCATTCAAATAGATATCCGTTACAATACAATTATCTTGTAACATTTTTTAAATGAAACTTCTTATTATTCATATATTATATCGATATGAATACGATTACGGTACAGAATTTTTGATTCCATTTAATTCCATATTTACCTCAGTAATTCCGTAGGACAGAAGTTTTGAGGAGAATTTTCATTACTTACATCAGAATTTTACAAATATTCCCCAAATTTACTTTAATATATTGAAAAAATAAATATTTATTCAATTTTAGCATTAACATTTTTAAATATAATTAGATTTACAAATACTCTATTCCAAAATGGTATTAATCAATACTTGATTCGAACATAAATGCATCTATAGGCAACCATTTTTCCTTAATCATTGAACGACAGTGACTGATATGGATTCAGTTGCATAACTGAAACATGATGCAATAAAAACATACTTCATTAAATATACTTACATGGGAAGTTATTGCACATTCTACTCCACCAATTAAAACTTGTGATCCTGAAGAAGCTTCATCCAAGTTGGTTCCAGTTATTGTTACAGAAGTTCGATTATTTCCTAAAACAATTTGCACAAGAAAGATTACCAAAAAATCCAAATTTATTCCATTGTTTATTTTAAATTTTCATACTAATGTGTATTATATATTTATATAATACTTCAAAGTATATAAGTCTATGCCCATTTATAATTACTGTAATGCACAGAGAGCTAGCTGAGCTACTATGATTCGTGTGATGAGACACATTATTGGTCCTCAGATTCAAAAGGCATTCCATAACTTGATGTGCAATAATAAATTTTATCAACACTAACTGTTCCTTATTCAGGGAGAATAACTGAAAAGTAGTTAGATTCATTAATAATCAGTAAATAATGAATATTAAAAGACAGTTTGGGAGCTCTATTCCTTTAATAAAATATCACAATATGTAATATAACAAACAGAAAATAAAAACTACTCAGACACCCAAAGTACACTGGAATATATCAATATTATTTTTGGATAAGATTTGATTTAAATTCAAAGGTGAGGAATGTCGAGAATACCACAATTTCTCATGCATGTTATGGTTCCAAGTCAATGGTCAAATTTTTGCCTAACTGTTCCAACTGATTTTTTTCTGTGCATAAATAGGAAAAAAATGCTGACATCAAAAAAATAAATTGAAATGCAATATTTTATGACGTCGTACTCTCTAAAAATTGAATGAAATTGAAAAAGCATCATTACAAACTGATTTCAACAAAATTTTTCAGAATCAACAAAACTTCTATGAACCATTTTTATTCTTGCTTAATAAATCTTTTCTTTGTCCATACTTTTAAATTAACAGCAAAACCAAGAAGGGCCTTCAATATTATCCTAATTTCACCAAAACTTACCAAACGTAGGAGAAATTGAAGTCAAGATTGGCGTCAAAGCATCAGAATAAGTAAAAGAACAATCTCCATCACAATATGAATATATTCCATTCATCACAACTTCAACCTGAAAATACAGATTGATTATGATACAAAGAACTTAGAAAACAACAATGCAAAAAATGTTTATTTTGAGAAGTTTTTGTGAAACAAAAACTTTGTGGTGTGAGTGTCTGGTTACTCGATCGATAAAAGTGCTTGGAATACGCTTTTAGCTAAGCATCTTTGATCGTCCCAGTCACAGCTTCTTCCACCAACCATGTCCATGCATAGGAAAAATGAGTTCAAATTTGTTCGAAAGTTTTGAACAATGAGTTGCGTTTTCGACAAAATTTGAGAATCAAGTGAACAAGCGGTTGCAATTTTGTGGGAGTAAAATTGCTGACTGGTCGACTTCAGTAGAAGTACCTTTAAACAACAGATCATGGATTGGACATGATCTAATGTGAAACATTTTCTTAAACTACGGGCCAAGTCCTGTGTCTCAAACTGAGTCGTTAATCATTACAAATATCAGGATAATTTTATTGACAGTACTGGCACCATCCGATACAGGTATTAGTCCTGTTTAAGTTGATGATGATATGATCATGCATGACCATTTAAGACATGTAGCATAACTTTCTGACTTGTCAAATCATGGACAATACGATGTGCTTTTCACGCAAATGATGCCGGCCATGGTCATGTGATTTTCTGACAAAAAACTTCGAATAGAAACAATTTTAATCTATATAATTACAGCTTAAATTCTGATTGAGTTTTTATTGAATTTACCAATATTCTTACGCTTTATTTGATACCAAACATGGGTGGGTTTGACGATAAAGGGAGGAAAATACTAACATAGAGTTCGGATATAAGTGTTGAAATTGTATCAACTTTTATGTGCTAGCCGACGAATATTTACTATTTTTAAATATAATTCCTACTTTAAAACAAATCCTGTTTAATCTTTTCTAGGTTTAGGTCTGCATTAAATTTCGAATATCAAAAATTCAATTCTAGAAAAAGAAACATTGGATTTGCTGGCAGCATTTAAATCACAGAGGGGAGTAAATCAGGCATGGAAGGATTTTTTACAGGTCTGTGGCTAAAAATATTAAAACTATGCAGCAAATGATTATTTTGTCTCAACACCGAGTAAAACACAGTGATTTGGTCAAATATGAACAACAGAATAAAAGAATTAAAAATGTTTCCTAAAATTGAATGAAATTGGTGAACTATGAAAATATAGTTATAAATTCGATTCCACTTAGTTTAAATTGATTGCGGAAAGCTTGTTATATTTGATAAGAATGCCATGGCAAATAAATAAAATAGATTCCCATTTTGCTAAATTGGATATTAATTGCCAAAAAAAGTTATTAAGTGATTCAAAACCGGTAAAAAAGTCTTGAATAATTTGATAGATTTCGATTGCGTCAAGCATAAGATAGGAAATGTTGAGGTTTTATGAAAACGGGTTGCAAATCGAAACCTGCGAACGCCTAATAATATTACAAAAAGAATAAACAAACAAATAAGTTGAATTGAATAAAATGAAATACTGTACTAAGTATTTTCCACATAACAAAGTGGGGCAAAATCCATTTCAACAAACTGTACCTTATAAAGTTTATAATATGTATTTTCAAGTATATACCTGTGGATCATCGTACATATATCTCAACATATCTCCTCCTATAGGTGCATGCATAACTCCACCATCATTTTGGAGATAATGACCAAATGTTAAGTCATCTTCACCACTCATGTTGGTACCATCAACCTTAAAAGATAATATGACAGTAACTGATATTTAGAAAGATCAAAAAATTGAAGGTTTGAACACCTCAGTTTGAGGAATAAGCTTCTGTATAGTGAAGTTAGAAATATATAATTCAAAAATGCATTTTGCTGTAAAGGGAATTGCTTTTTTGTCCATCAAGTAAGAACCACAACAACACTATAAAAATTAAGATAGCATATTCCCGTATAAAGATTCCAATATAATTGTATTATATAGACAATAACAAAAATACAAGTGAACATCCAGTCAAACAATTCATTTTTCCAGGTGAGAACCACAAATTGACCGCACCATTTCGGCGAGGTTCAAAATAGTTTGGTCCATGTTTTACAGATGAGAGCACCACAATATAACAAACTTTTATGAGAATTATTATAGGACTTGAAATCATACATTGAACATTTTCTTGTCTCCACCATTTGTCACCCATTGAACAAATAATCTTCTCGAATAACAATAATCTCTCCAGCCTGTAACGAGCATTTCCTCCAACCCCATAGAATGAAGTATTGCTTTGAATTCATCGTAGGTAACTTGTGCAGGGATACCTACAAAATGGGTTTTTACAAAATTTTGTTCAATCCCAAAGCTACAATAGACAAGAATAATTTCCAAAGTATTTTAGGAAGAGAACTGCTATACAGAAGACAGGAGAAACTGAATTAACAATTTAAATTGAATTTACAATGGGTCATCAGAATGTATATTATAATATATAATTTGCAAAAGAAATCAGTTTTAAAGTAACATTGAAAATAAGGATGGCAGAGTCTATAATTTACCATCTTTATTATATCAAGTATTTTTTGGAATAGTACCGCACAAGAATTGACAGAATTTTGAGCAATACTTCTGTTGAATCATGCCAATCAAGAAAATGATTGTGTGAATCATTCAAATCAGATGTTTTATATTTTACTTTGTCTTTACTTTGAACAAGAGCAAAAGACAAAATAAAGTAAAACGGGCAATAATTTACAATCACACAAGTTTGATTCCATTTAAATTTTAAGATCTTGACTAATGAAAGCTCATCTCAATGATGAATCATTGTAGAATCGAAAATGTGATAATTTTATGTTTCTAGTTATGAACAAATAACTGCCATCTACTAAAGCAAAGGACACAGTAAACCCTAACAAAATATTTTAGTCTTGTTTTTCCTCATGCTACTTCTTTTATCTGGATAGCCAGGTGTTCTAGAATGCTTAATGAAAGTAATTTCGTTTTCCGATTATTTTTATTTAATTCATTTTGAAGTGAAATTGTGGTATAATTTGACATAAAACTGCAAACTATGGACAAATATCAGCAAAGCTATTTAACTGAAATATCGAATTACTATTTATATACAAAATTTCAAATATTATTTAAACTACAAGAATACCCTAGTCCTATTCCATGTTTGACCCATTATTACACTCAATTGCAATATACAAAAAGAAAATAATACCGGAATAAGACAACAAGCCCAATTCATCATCATCATAAGAAATATCAAATGTTCCTTCCACAGGAATGTTTGTTCTTTGAGTTCTTGTTACATTAACTAAAATATTTCTAGGCCATTCCATTCCAGTTTGCTGTGAATGATCAGCGGACAGACTGATGACCTCCCTCGCATTCACGACCTGGTAGTAGAAAATAACAATGGTAGGCTGTAAAATACTTAGGATGCGATAGCGTTTGAGCAGTAAACTGCTTCCTATATTTTTCTTATTTGTCTTTATCAAAGTCCCGAGCACACATGTAAGATATCGATAAACATGCAAGAACGACACAAACTTGACATATGCCGCTCTTACAATAACAAGACTCATTGGCCTAAAAAATATTTTACGATAGAATCCAATCAAACCCTTGACTAGGCCGTTATATAGAATCCAGAAATGTTTTTTTCTTACAATTTCTATTTCTCTACAAGTATGATTACTTTTATTGCTAGATATGTTGTGCTAGATATCTGATGACGCACTGTTCCTCGATATAACATGCTTTTCTATCTTTCATTCGAAATCATAAAAATAGGGCATATAATAATTCATATATTCTGCTGGATATGAGGGGCTGGATATGTGCTACTAAGGTTCAATACAGACATGACAAAAATCGTTGGGAAATCATTGATGAATACAAAGCTTACAGAAATATGTTAATTGCATTCCTCAGCGACAGTTAGAAATCATGAACCTACACAAAAATAAAAATTTATCACAAACCGACAACAGAGGCAAGTCATGAGCGCAGTTGTATGGATAGTACTTGATCAGGAACTCAGTTTGATTTGATTCCAATTTCTCGACTTCAATAGAAGAAATAACTTCACCTTGATGCATTGCGGGGCGTTGTCTTCTGGTGACAACATCTAAAATCAATGAAAAGCATCGTTAGAAAGACATACTTGGAAATCTAGTTTGCGAATCATGCTTTATCGAATATAGCTCAGTACCAAACTGCACATTTAGATTCTGTACATATTGACTGCAAAAAGCCAATACGGATTACATAGCTGAAATATTACTAAAATATATCCCCAGGTATCAGTCAATTAAACAACATAGTAAATATTAGTTGTAACTCTTCATACGTACAACCATCAATATCGTCGATTTCAAATCTTTCTACTATTCATTTATAAGTCACAGAATCACCGTGATTAAGGTGATATAGGCATCAGCATATTTTAAACACACACAATATTTTTTATACCTTCTAAATCATCTGGTTGTTTTTTGGTGGTCAGCACTTCATCGATGTAAAAATATTCTCGATTCGAAATAGGTTCGAACCCAGCAAGTCGTAAAATTTGTATATCTTCAACATCAGCATAGTTAACATCACTTTTGATTGCCTGAAGCACAAAATGTAGACATTATTTCAACACTTGACATAAACAAGAAAATTCAAATCATTGCAACTATAAAAACAATTTATATTTCATTAGAACATGGACCAAATCAGCATAATAGTATTTACCTACATATTGAAAATATTCAATGAACCTACTAATCAATAAACAATAATTTTACATATTTGCGATTCAAATTCATGACCAGTGATTCAATATAATGTCTTGTAGTGATTTTCAAAGTTGCAAATTGCTCTGTCTGGCAGAACATTTGGTGGAAGCATTTAGTCAGTGCTGTCTAACTATTGGTTCATGCTTGGCAAATTAATTTCTCAGTGAGGTGTCTTAACACCGGTTATTACCATAATTTTGTCCTTTATCGGGTATCTTCGATTAAAACAATGCGATCATTTACAGCTCTGGTTCATATACGCACTTTGACGTTGCGCAGTGCAGGTTAATAATTAAAATTGAATATTGATGTATACTACATTTACAACTGATGTTTTATTATTATCTGTCAATCTTCTGTCCGTGATGTTTATGCCTGGTTAGGGTAACTAATTACTAATGGACCCGCATCACCCATTGTGGCTAGACATATTATTATTGGCCACCACCCCCTCCTCCTTCAAACGAATGACTTCAATTACAAAGAGCAAACAGTGTAATTGGCCATTGCCAATAATGTTTTACAAATTATATCGGCATTAATTTCATGTTATAAATTTCGATTCATCTTTTGTGGCAAATTCATTAGCCAATTCTAAAAACTTTAACAGCAATGTTGACGCTGCTCGATGATATGAAATTACTCTTTCACACCACCGGTCTATTTCAGTGATAGTTCAACACAATTCCGTTCCAATTTTTTTTTTCTATTCATAAACATCGTTTTTCTCATCGTGTTGTTTGGAATTTCTTTTCGTTTTATTTCGTCACGGAAGGACGAAATAAAATATTGATTGATTGTCAATCATTCAAATTATTTATTTGGTTGGAAAACAATGTTTGATAGTAGGTAGCATTTGCTACATTCAGTTTATATTGACAAAATCAGATATTATATTTTTTTATCCTGAGAGATAAAAGTGATTCATGGATTTTTCCTTGCTTTTACTAAAGCCATCAAAGCAATATACACACCAGGAGTTTTTGGATCACAAATATGCCATAAATTTAGACCACAATATTTTTTGGTTGAATTTCGAAGCAATCATAGTGTAGCCAAATACAACTGCAACCTAAGTAGACAACATTCCAGTGTATAGTATCAAGAATGAGCCATTGATGAGCGGCATCATATATCAATATCAAGCATGATCCATTAGAATATTCTCTTAAATATTTCTTGTGCGACACTATTGCAATTTTCACGATCACACAATGATATGACATGAATTTTTAGTATCACAATTTCTTGTTAAATATGTCTCGCGTTACATGCTTGCACAAAAATATATAATCTTAGTCAGATTATACATTTTTGGGTAAGAAAAGAAATCTGCTTGATCTCGCTTAGTCAAGGCTGAATGAAATCGCCTTGAACTTTGGGGAAAATGTTATTAATATTTTCTATAATCATCATATTCTTATAACAATGTCTATAATCATTGAATATATTGCTATGTGGAAACCGTCTATGTCTAACGATAAGAGTTCGTAGGGACACGTCCAACAATCAACCTTCTTCAAGTATTAGGAGTCAGAATAGGAAGACAATTAGACATAGTGGCGTAAAGTCAGTAACAGTATACTATAAGTACTACAATAGTAAGATAAATGGCCAGAAAGAGGCAACGAAATATGCTCACTGCTTGATATAGCTAGTGTTCACAACTGTGTACTGAATGTTTTCTTTAGAAATTGTAATTACGGTACAATGCAATATGCACTTTGCCACTAAATCATGATACATTCTGAATTTCAATTCATAAAATTTAAAACAAACCCTGAATTCGCTGGACAATAGATAAAGATAAAAATGTCTTACTTTTTTGTTAATGTTGATAATTTCAACATTTAGACCATTTTTTACACATCACTTTACGGTAATTCAAAACTAATACGAATACAACTTTATCAAATAAAATGGCTGTGTTAGATACTCACATTTTCTAAATCAAAACAACTATAACTCCATTCGTTTTCATGCATTACAATTTCACCTTCGAATAAATCAATATGTGGATAAAATTTTTTCTTGTCCGATGGTCTGGTGTATTGAAACTGAATACGTAGCCTGTTTATGAACATTCCTTTGTGCGCAAAGCAGAACTGAAAATACACAAAAAAAGTTTGTGATGTAATATTGAGCACTGAATTTTCAATTATTTGCATAACAACTAATGATAAAGTTTTTCAATTTCTATTAATTTCACACAAACAACAGCAAACTTGAACTTGCTTTGTGAAGTTTGCAATGATTAATGGAAATTTGCAAAAACATTATTTGATATTATGCTTATATGGTTGCAGGTCGAATAGGATAATGCTGCCTCTACAAATATTGATTTTTAATTCGGCGCCACATATATGTTAATGATCCTAATTAAATTAAAACTCAGAATTTTTCCATTACAATTTGGCTCATACTCCCTCCCAACCGGATCTTTGTTTTGTTTTAGCTGAGATTAAAAATTCGGATTCCTACAAATAAAGAGTCTCCTTTTTACCACACTTTCTATAATTACAAGTGCAAAAATTCTTTTCATGGCTTCATTTGCGATGTCCCGTGAAATGATGTTTTCATGTTGCCTGCGTGGTGGAAATTGCAGAGTGTATACGCCTTGGAATTGTTGAAATTTCTTCTTATTTAAGATTCCTGGTGAACATGGTTTTCACCAGAATGCTCAGTGGCAATAGCAGAAAAAAATCATCACTTTCACTGCTATCGTCAACATTCCAAAAGTGAAAATAAACGGAACGGAATAATTGTAACAGAGTTTGAAAAGAGTTGCCGAAGCATGATACACGGAATCCAACAAATCTAAACTTTCAATACCAAAATTGGGTTCACATGATCTTTGGAAAGTAATAAATAATGTAGAACATGGGCAAACCAAATATCCCCCTCTTATAAATGGCCCTGAAGTTTTGTGTTTTCCTAGAGTCAAAGCAGCCTTGTGGTTCGGTTTCTGATACCTCTTAACCTTTTCAAATTCTCACTGATGTTACATTGGAAAAAATGTCAGTAACTCCACCACTTGTCTCTAGAATGATTGCCAAACTCAATCGAATATATCTCCTGGTCCCGACTGCATTCCATCTTTGATGCTGAAGATTCTTTTACTTCAACAATACAGTGAAATGTACAATGATTGTGCTCGGCATTCAAAAACTGTGGCGATCGAATCGATCCCAACAAATATCCAATTACCGATTACCAGTAAATTTTTTGAATCTACTATTAATAATAAAATTTCTGGACACCTAGAGTCGCTTTGTCTCCTCACTGACAAGCAGTATGATTTTCGTCGTTCAGCTCTACTGCTGACTTGTTGATAGTAAAAACTGAACGAATATTTTGGGCTTTTTATCACTGTAGTGAGGCAAAGTCTGTTGTTCCAGACATTTTCAAAGCTTTCGACAGAGTTTGGCACCAAGGTCTATTGCAGAAAATTTGATGGTATGGGATTTCCAGTAAAATATTTTGTTGCATTTTTCTTTAAATTGTTCAATCTTTCTTATCAATCATAAGATTGAAGTTGTTTTGCATGGCCAACTGTCAGGGACCTATTTCATTTCATTCTGTATCCCTAAAAAATCGATTCTTGGTCCAATTTTGTTCTTGATATATATTAATGACCTGCCTGATAATCTGATATGTGATTTGGTAAACTACGCTAACGATACAACTCTATATTCTTGTCCCAAGCAAAAATTCTTGCCGGAACAACGTCTAGCTCTGGCAAAATTACTTGACGATCATTTGGCCACAGTATGTAGTTGGAGTAATACTTGGCATGTAACTCTTAACTCGGAGAAGACCAAGGTTTTATCAAGTAATCGTTACACTGATACGAATGCAACTCAAATTTCACTATCCAGTGTTGTTCTAGAGGAATTCTCAAGTATTCGTCCTGTTGGACTCACAACGTCTAAGGACATAAGTTGGAATGTACATGTCAGTAGTATTGCTAAACAGCAATAAAGGTCGGTTCTCTATATCGAGCTCGCCATTATCTCTCTCCTGTTGTCACTATTTTTAGCACGCTCAATCGTATTCTACGGCGCGAGATCAATATGATTGGACCTAAACTTTTGTCTGATCTGCAGTTTGTCACATCGTCGCAATGTTGCCTCACACTGTTTATCTTATAGATACAGAATGCTGATCGTGTTGATCTGCATGAGTTTTAACCTCACGACAATAGACATTAGGGATGGGGGGGTTCCTTCCTGCATTTCATGTAGCTCTTTGCACTTTAGTGGTTTCAGGAAACTTATCAAGTATGATACCACATTTCACCAAATTCCAATATTTTTATCTTCATCCTACACTCACAGTTACCCTTGCTTGTACTACTACTTTAGAACAGTGTTTCTCAAACATCGAGATTATTCCTCATCATCTAGAATATTAAGGTGTCCCTTAACTATCGTTACACTTGTGTGAGCTATTCTCAAGCCATCCATCTTGTAAGAAATAAAACATGATTCTGCTACGAAATGCATCTTTACCCAAGAATACCTTAGAATGCCTAATCTCATTTGGACAGGTTTTCAGAAACAATTTGTCATTTTAGTAAATCAAGATCAAGTTTTTGTGATCGATTTATTAAATTTTTATGTAACGTCCGTCGTGGTGCAACACCTTTGGTAACTCAAGGTGACACACTTGTGTACACCAAACACCAATGCACAGTTTGAGAAACACTGATTTAGACAATAAAAGTACTATAATTCAAGGCTGAATCTGCGTTGCAAAATCTTCTTTTCATTTAGGTGTATGAAACATCCAAGTCATTTTCTTCTGATTAAAACAGAAAGACTTCAAGGCTATCAAAACTAAAATTTATTAGCAGAGTTATTGATTCTAATAAACTCATATTCTTACCTTCATATCATGCTCAGGTTTAGGATAAGTGCACAGTCGTCTTTCAGTACCGGTAGGTGTTGTTAGACAAATTAACATTGTCTTTTGGTCCATTCCGAAGTAAGTTTGTTTTTAGTTTGGTGTCTTGAGTAGCAATTTGGCAGACATTTTGTCTTCAAAGTACCGAAGCCCTCATTGAAACTTTTTATTTGGTTTAGTTTGTTTTTGAGACAAAAACAAGACAAAATTGATATTGTTTTCGGGAACCTAGCTTGTTGGTAAAAACTATTTCTACCTATCATACTTACATGTGGAAAATCCTCAACCTTGTACTTTGAAAAATGTTCACGATCATGTTGAAAAACGTGATAAGGATTACGAAGAGAATATCTACCGCAAAATGCTTCCATGTCCTGTACAAAGTGAAAAGGCTATTATTTACATATTTGTTTGAAATAATATCAGCTTCTGAAAATTTTAATATTAAGATAGGAATATTGCCCAACTAGAAATTTTGTTTTATAAAAAATGACCCACAGATGAATGTTTCAAGTCTTAAAGCTCAAATCACCTTGATACGCTTTCCAGATTCCACAAAACCTCTAGGTCTTTCTCCCTCATAATGTAAAAATTCATTGATAAATAATGGACTGAGATTCATTAGTTCATCCACACATTTCGCTTCTCTTGCTTCCAACAATGCATCCTCCACATCTTCTGCACTTCCATCTGCAGGTATTGCATTTGTAATTCTAAAACATAATTAGAGAGTGAAAGAAAAATAAATAGGTAGCTAAATAGAGCTTGTTCCTATTTATGTCTCAATAGCTTATTGCTAAAGAATTATAGAATTGACTAACTTTATACCAAAATCCGACAGTTGTGCAATCTGCATATATCATCGCTCTGTTACAAAAAATTCTAAAACTACAACTAATTAATTAATAACGTTTTAAAATTGACGCATTTAAATTTTTTAGTATAATAATGATATTATTTAGAATCTGATTTATCATAAACCTGCACCACAATAAGCCATGGAAATACGAAATGAAGATTATTGTTGCCTTATTATGACCCTAAATATTTTTTTAAAGCTCTAAGCCCAAAAGCAGCACCTAAAAGTAATCAATTAATGGAAAAACTGCACTCTGAGTAGAAAACATTGTAGACGGACTAGATGACTATAAAAGGTGAAGTGAGTCTAATCTGCAGACTTGCAAAAATTTAGGTATTCGCAATATTTCCACATATGAGTGTATTGCATTCCATGAAGATAAATCCTACCTTGACAATGCAATTCATGAATCATTTGCTATGCAATATATTCAATAAGTTTCGAATAAAGTTTATATTTGAATAACTCTGCTTCAATTACTCCCAACATATAATATAAATATTCATACCTTCCTAGGAAATTGAGTGAAAATTTGAGGAAGTTTGGTCTACCCTTTGTTGTTTCAAGAATATTTACTGTGACATTAGTGCTTGCTTGTTCTAACATCAACATAGGTTCATCACCTATAAAATATAACATCAATATAAAGTTAGAAATGAATTGCAACAAAAAACAGGCCACTAAAATTCTACCATCTTTTTGTGAGTCATGCATTTGTGTGATCACTTTGACTAGAGTGCCATACCCACAAACTCTCAGAATATTACAGTTAGTACGACTGGAAAGCATGTAGCCTTCCAGTTTGCCAAACTTTTGCAAGTGTCCGGTTAGCTCAAACCGTTAAATGTATAAGCAATATGCTTGGGAGTTACATATATCTAATCATCCTCATAACCTACTTTTAATCTTGTGTTTCCTAAATGGTAATGAGTAGGCAATAACACCTATTGGTTCACGAAAGAGGATTAATACCAAAAAATGTTATATTTTTCTGTTGAGTTGTGTTCTATTTCACTTTGAAACATGCCAATAAAGTTGTTGTCAAAATTATACTCCAAAGCAAAAAATATTTGCCGGTATTAAACTATATTAATCAACAACATACATAATCTACATTATTACAACTTAAAACATAATAATAATAAAAAAGCAATCAATCTTTTAAGTAGTAATTTTATAAAGTAATTGACAAACCCATATATCCACTGAAAGAAACTTCATAGGAATTTCCAGTTTGTTGTCCACCACCACCTAACATAACTGTAGAAGTTACAGACACATCAACATCATCAGTTGGCATTATTTTATTCAATGCTTCTTGAACCTCAAAAGCCATGGCCTGGAATGAAAGATGGAAAAATCCAAACAAACAAGAACTAATATGCTTGGTTGATTACGGTATACAATATACAATTTGTAGAAATAAACAAGGGTATAAATTCCGGATTCATTGCACTTCAATCTTGTTTGAAGAGATTAGACTATGTTCTAAAGAGAGTTTAAAATAAAGATATTTCTACGGAAAGAGAACATGGTATTTTTGTGATGTTCTCTTACAGATCAATACCTTGTTTTTCTCATATTCATTTAGCTAACAGAAGAGTATATCATAATTTATAGTACATCATTATTTAATTTTGTTCCCCTAATTCATGTTTCTTAAATCTCATAATTAAAATCTTAAAAAAATTGCAACAACTATTATTTCAGGGAAGGAGATTTCAATGTAGGTATATTATATACAGATTCAGGATATATTTGGTACCACAAATTGTCTTGCTGAGGTACGGTACATGTTCCGCCACTTGGTGACTACTTACTATCGATCCACATTTGCAGAATCAAATTGCAGAATATTATCCTGGGTACTTACTTTGACTGTAAGCAATTGAGTGTGTCTTCCCCGATATGACAACATATAAAAAGCATTTTCACATGCTGTTTCTGGGAAATCCGACTCGAAACAATCACTGATAACTTCTACAGTTTGAACTTCTGACTCCGGTGATTGAGGTTCCCAGTCGATTAAGGAAACAATCTAAAATATTGTGGTTAACATAATTCAATTATAACTAGGCTTTGTGTGTTTTTTTTATTGTCATTTATTTTAGTGGATCAGCATGCGCATCCATCAAGTTATTATATCCTGGGTGAATGATGGGCCTGATTCAAGAGTCAAACCAGGAGTTAAATCAGAGATTAAAAACCAAAACTGCATTGCAAGCCAAATTACAAAAATGAACCCTGTCAATAAAAATTTGCCTGATCCAGATATTTAACATACAAACACAAATAAGCACTTGTTTTTACTATTTGAAGCTTCTCAGAAATTTTGCTTGGATATTTGCACCAAATGTGGATTTCAATAATTTTTTACTGTTAAATTTCAATCAGTGTTAGGAAATAATTATATAACACATTTTTTAAAATGAAGGAATCTACCTGTTTTTCTTTTTTTTCATTCGCAAGCCATCTTATTTGTTGTTTTTCCATAAGCACATTGCTACTCTGAGCAGAAGTCAATGTGGTTGTTGCTCGTTGCACAGCAACATATATATTACCAGGCCCCCCTCGGTTCATCACAAGTCCATCAAAATAACAAAGTTGACCTGTTACATATTTATAACGTGTTACTTGGAAGACAAAATTGAGACGCCAATATCTTGTCAGTAAGTGAAGAAATGGTAGAATGAGCCTCGGAACAGGAAGGCGTAATCCATAGATCTGATGCAAAACCAGCATTGATAAACCTACTACAAAATGTATTTCATGCAACTACACTTAGAGCAGAACCACTATAATAGAGCGCAGTTAATAGTATTTGACATAGATGATGATAAAACATAATTACAAATATTATCCTTTAAGACATGCAGGAAATATGGTTGGTAATTCTCAATGCACAACAACAGAGGTACTTGCAAATGATAACTGCACTACAGGTGCTGATTGTAAAATTTATAAAAAGAATATTGTTGAATGGATTACCAAAATGAATCTTAGGTCGAGATGAGATTGCTTGTCATTGATTATATGGCAAATCATACCTAACTTGTCCTCTACTTATCAAAAGGGGGGTTTTAAATAACCAATACCATATTTCACGAAATTGTTGTAGAAACCAGTCGTTACACTGAAGAGTTTGAAGCTACGTCATGCATGGCAACGAGGATATAGAGTGTCATTTTATCCTTTGAGAGAGAAAAACCCGAATGTGACTGATTCATACAGCAAACCACAACCTCTCGTACTTGGATGCTGCATCTTAAATATTTTCTTAGTGCAAAAATGTAAATGAAAAATCTCCAGAAACAACTATATCAGACTATCAAAATATTAACCTTTCTCAAGTTCCATCCAGCCAGATCGTTGAGTGGAACTGTGGATATAACTTGAATAATAAGATCCTCCATGAGCTACCTTTTCCTGTTAAAATTAAGATTAAAAAAAAGCAATTTTAATTTCAAATAAAGAGATAAGAACTGAAAATATGAACTGAAGCAAGTGAAATAGTCTGAAATATTTTATCACTTGAAAAATTTAGAATAGGAAGAGTTGATTATCAAAACTTATTAATTTTAGTGACCCAAATCTTCAAATACATGGCCATTGAACAATACTTCGTATCATTGCATACAAAGAATATTGATAATATTCTTATAAACTTTACATTAATATTACTAACAAATGGGTAGTATTTTATTTGTTATCCTGCAGGAGAGGAAAGCTGAGAATGCGGCTTACCTATACGAAAATATATATAAACCACGACCTCTCGTGCAGACACCATTTCCGAATCGGAGGTGAAGGTTTCGGGTTAATATTTTAGTCATTTTTCCACTGCATGGACATGGATAACAGGTATATAAAGCAGTACACTCGCTCAAAGCAATTGAAAATCTATGCAGTTGTCACAAGGAGAAAATTCTTGTTGCACATACTGAAAACTACCATAGTAGATCATGAACGTGTTTGCTTTAAATGAGCAAACAATCAAATATCTGAAAAAATACTGTAAAGTAATACTACCGCGTTTGAAGCATTTCCATCACATGACAAATATAAAACACTCTCATCGTCTGACTTAATATAAAATTGATATCTGTCATCAACAGGTACTTCAAACATTCCAGTAACTTTTACAATTGTTGTTTCATTTGGAAACACATACCCAGCAGAATCTGCTTCCCACGTTTCATAGCTGTGTGTGTAGAATGAAAAATAAGTATAACATTGAGAATTTACCTGGAATTATGAACAGCAACTTATTACTCTGTTTACAAGTTCAAAATATAGATATTATGATTTTTTGGATGAGTTTGTTCAAAGTTTCATATAAGCCTTCATGATTTATGCAAAGATTTATCGAGCTACTGAAAGTGAAGAAAACTATACCTTTCTATTACTTGATACAGTTTTAAAAATATTAATTTGGAAAATAATCTGCCTTGTGACTATAATTTTTTTGCACAGTGTTAAGGTCATAAGCAAACAGTTTTCGTCCTTGATAGAGTTTTTCAAATATTGGACACCAAAACTTGATAGCATGCATGTTGTCTTTATCTGAACAGATAGGGATTCTACAATTCCGATTAGGATTAAATTAGTGCTTCTATTCACTTTGCAAATAAATTTAAGGTATACGCCAAATATTGCATTGTTAAATTTGACATAAATCATGGATGAATGTCAGTAATTTCTTCTATCACAAACATGAATAGAAACATTATTCTTTTGCATAGTGAACTTAATTATTGTTTAAACAAGCATGAACATAAGTATTTCATAGTACTTACCCAGGATGAGATGAGTTAAGGGTCACCCTTGCCTCATCAAGATCCATACTTGTATCATACCATGCTTCGAAAATAACACCTCTAGAACCTAAATGAATAAAAAAAATAAAATAAGATCTTGTAATTTAGAGAGAAGTTGTACTGGTTCCTAACGTAAGTGTAAAAATCAGGTATAAGTGTAAGCTGAATTTCAATTTTATGGCAGGAACTGCGATGATGTAAACGGAATTGGAAGAGAAGAATTGAATTTTGGCAAGAGATTTACTGATTCAACCCCATAACTCATATAACTACTGTGTTTTTGTCGCTCTCACATGCTCCCCACCGAATATCAAAAATTGTATGAAAAAATAAAATCGCCTTGAAACTGCATCGCACAGAAAAGATCAATTATAATGAAACATTTAAAATATGTGGAAGATGCATAATTTCCAAATTTAACTTTTAGAGAAAAATTAATGGGAATTTGTGACTCCAGCAATTTCTTTTTATTTTTATTGATTTCAAAGTGTTTTTAGTTTACTGATGATATGCTCTATAAACATCAATATATTTGAAGAGAAATTGAAATGTATAGAACGCCTAGTGAAGTTGGTATGTCTCTGATTGATGTAAATAATAACACCCGAGGTCACATTCTAATTCTTGATATCAAACGTATTTCAAAACTGAACGGAGTACTCTAAAGTAACTTGAACATCTACAATTCAAGTATAACTCCTTATAGAGAGAATGATTTGATTCATTTTCAAATACGTCTGTTTCAGAACTGTGTGAGGATGAGGACAAAATCTTTCTTTTGTACATTGAGAGTACATCGAATTACCTGGGTAAAAAGCAATAACAGATGGCTCTGGTGGTGTGGTGCATTTCAATTCAGTATTTGTCTGGGAACCTTCAATTATTTGACATGGTTGACGGCCAATCCATACATAAGTAGATTTTGTTGGGTTCGGATCAAAATGCTTTCCAGTTACAGTAACAACTGTTCCACCCTGTGTGCTGCCTGATTGAGGACTGATGTTAGTGACCTCTGCAGAAAAGTGAATTGCAAAAAAAAATTATTTACTGAATCTAAATATAACAGTAAAATATTATATAATCCTTATTAAAACATCTTGAAACTTGCTGTTGGTATTTTCTACACTATTTGAACATTATCAGATTAGGAAGAGGATGGCAAGAAGAGACAAGAGTATTTACAAGTAAGGGTTAAAGTTTTTGCTTAAACGCTTACTGATTTTTCCTGTACATTGACATGATGGGTGGAGGGAGCGGTAACCTAGGGTTACGTGTGCCGGAGAGGTGTCCGACACAATCCCCTGACATATAATCGTGTCTCACCGAATTCAAACTCAGGAGAGATGCATAGTTCGAAGCATATTCCTAATGCTTTTACCAACTGAGCAAACTAGGCACCCATTGAAATGTAAGTTACATCAGTTCAGAGCTAAGTGGGCTCACACATACATACATGGGAGATAATAATTTTAAGAGGTAATGAGTTAAATATCTACGGAAGCAATGCTGCCGCTACATATGCATTCAGTAACAGTGGTATCCGCATTATAATATACTTAAGAACATGGTGCCGGTACTTGTATCAGTGTCTATGAAATTGTATCACCAATCGAGGAAATTCATTCACTGCACTGTACTATAGAGGTTCAGTTCTATGTGGAATGTTTTCCACCTAAATTAATTAGGTGTGTTAGAGAAAGTGTAAAGAGTTTTTCTTTGATTAGCATGGACACCATTCACTGTATCATATATAATAAAAACTTATATTTATTTTTTCGGGGTCATTTCTACAATTGGTTCAGAATGTTGGACATTTATTCTTGTTCTAAGAGCTTCTTGGGCTCTGAGAATATTACTTAGAATTCCTTAGCAGTCTTAATTTGACCAACTTAATTTTGAAAAAAAATATTTTTTACAAACATATTGCAAAAAACGTCTCTCAACCAGAATTTCTAAATACAACTGGCTACGAAGAATGGAATTATCCTGATTCAAAAGAAGTATGGCAAATGAACTATTTTATATTAACAATATCTGGCATTTTATCCAAATATAGACTTTCCAGTTACAGACACAGCATCAGTAAATTTATTCAACAAGAGAAAATTTTGAAGTCATCTTCTGGGTTTGAAACCAGTGGCAATCCAATATTATGCCATAAGAACAGATGAATAGCAAACTAAGTACCTGCATAAGTTTGAAACATATATATTTTATCATTTCCAGTGACTCTCATTAGATCAGAATCTATACTTGATCTTCCATAACTGGTGACAATGAAAGTGAAATTATTGTTTCCTGTATTTTAAACAAGAGTAATAATAATTAGTAAAAAGTATGACACATAGGCCTACATATTCACAAAGGTTTCAAAAGATATACCAGGAAAGCAAAAAGACGGTATTCAACAACAAGAAAACGAAATCAGAGATTCGAAACATATTTTGCCAACTATGAGATGGATGGATTGCGCCGCCGAAAAGAGGTCCATCTGCGACATAAGTTCGACAAAATAAATTTATTAGGGATAAACTCATTTGCCAACACTACACCAATATTGCATAACGGCAATTCTGGTCACTGTTTAATACGCGTAAATGTGGTACTACAGATTGGCCAAATGTTGAAATTTGGCAAATGTCCAAAAATAGAAATAAAAATGAAGACTCGTTTCAATGACTTTCAATCGTTTCAACTTTTCATTGTTGCGTCACACTAATTTTTACAATCCATTACGTGAAAATAAAAAATGGTTTGTTCCGCAAAATGCTTTGACATTGAGTCGTGTAATAAAATATGGCTAATCAGCACCTCGGCTCACGAAAAGAATTCGAAGTGATTACAAGGAAATTCTCAAAAGGAAAATTAAACCAGTGCAAAGCACATTTATTACTGCTTGATCAACCAGCAAATGAGATACTTTACCTTCCAAGGCGACAATTTGTGCGTGGCAAATTGCTCTAACGCGTTCGCCTGCGTGTTGTTACTTCTGCGTATTAGTTGTATTCCGACAATTTTTTTAAGACTATCCGCCTAACGCAGGAAGCGTGACACTTTCGATTATGGACATATGCACCGACGACGGAACCTGAGGATGATATGACCCACTGAAATTTCGATTGGTCTGACAGTCCCCCGATAGGCTCGGTATAGTGGACATTTTGGACACCTCGCGTCTTTGTACCTATGACGCTTGCTTAAAACAAGTAATCGCTGGAATAGGCTCGATATAGTGGACATTTTGGACACCTCGCGTCTTTGTACCTATGACGCTTGCTAAAAACAAGTAATCGCTGGAATTTGAATGGATCGACTCTGACGCATGAATATTATTAGTGGTATATGCATGCCCATAAATAGGGATGGGGGGAGTGGAATTTGTCCCTGTCCCCGCACAGGAACCAGAATATATAATTGCATGAAAGGCAATTTTCAGAATGATGTCGACTAAATTCGCAAAATATACGATGAATTGCGAAAAAAATGCCAAATATTTAAGCGCCCCTGCGTGATTTTCCCCTGGCCGTATTCTCTACTTTCTGGCAACTTTTCATCAGATTATGTCTTTTTGCCGCAATTTGCTGTTTTTTGCAGAAACAAGTACAAGTCACCTAGCAAATGAAAGAACAGCCTTTCAAGTGCTTTGAAACATAAGAAAGTTGTGCATGATTTTTCGTCTGTTTTGTCGTAATATGCAATAAAACGCTATTTTTAAGAAATGTTTTTCTGTTGCACCAATTATGACATCATAATCCAACCAAGAAAATATTTTAGATTAGCCTCCCCTCAAATGTATTTGTCCACTCCGGGCTAGTTACGGGCCTAGTAGTAGGCAACGTTTTGTTAGTCTATATTCAGCAATAACCTTATATTTTTTTATTAAAAAATACATAAAATATTCTATTCCCCAAATATTTCGCGTTTCAACTGTGTCATATTAATACCTTCAAATGTAAAAGTAACTGTAAAACGACTTCCATAATAAGATACTATATCATTTCCTTTTATTATTATCGGAAACACTTTAAAAGAATATTATCATTACATGTTAATAATATGACTAAGGTGTGATATGCGTCATTGGTTACTTATATAATACAATCCTTGAGAATTCGATGTTTTTATTATTATTAAAATACTTTATTACTTTTTTTTTCCATTGCATAATTTCCTGTCGCAAACTGCGTAAATTTGTGAACATCCGTTGCCATGAATCATCAACACAGTTTACTTCCTGTTATCTATATAACTTAGTTATCTTTCCCGGTAAAACACACATTCAAACGGTGAAATGGATGAGAAAAAATCGATAGACTAGAGTGCAAAGGGTCGATTAGGCGATCGATACCTATTTCAATCATAGCTTATTTTTTTACTATAGGCGTTTCAATTTTTGACTGGTCAAAAGACAACTCGATTCAAATTAGCCGGACGAGGCTTACAAACAACTGCTTTGTGGCTAGGGCTGGGCAATTCACTTCGATGATTCGTATCGATCCGAAGCACAAATCATTCGATTCAATCACGAATCGTCAGTTTGTTTATCTTAATATTAACAATTTGTGACTTGTGACTTTTTTTTTTTGATTTGCGTAATGGAGACAAGATGTGTTAGTAAAAATGAGTTATTTGTATTTATACGAAATTGGTGGTTCGATCCGGTTCGAAAAAATTATCCAAATCAGCTTCGAATTCCGAATGATTCGGTTTTGTCCGGTCCTACTTGTGGCCCAACATATGCTCACGGATGTACATTGAAATGTATTGGAACCATATGAATACTAAATAATTTCTAATATTACTTAAAGCTTTCGCTCTGAAGCGAAAGTCTTGATGAAAATTCAACGTTTCTATTATTAATATTATTATTATGCTATTTGACTCTAGCATCAAAGTTGCAAGATCTAGTTTGGTACTGGTATGGCGCAGAATATTTTAATATTAATGCACCAAACGAAAAATCATTATTTTCTTTCATTTCTATCAGTATGAATTCCATACCATTCCAGGAAATATAGATCAATAGGCAATCACACTTACCTGTGTACGGAGCACGGCGCTCCCGCTTCTCTTCGCATACCACAAAAAAATTTAGCACCCAATATTTAAATTTCAACACTTACGCACGCCGCCGGGACGCGTTAACCATAATATTGTGTATTTGATTTAAACGTTTCCGGTAAACAATAAACGATAAGAATACTTTATTTCAAAACACAATTTATTGATATTTTAAGCAGACACTTTACAATGAATAGGTTAGGTTACAACCATAAAAACAAAAACTTACCAACATAGTCACTGTTCATTTTACAAGTGAATTGACCATCCCAAGAACCCTCTGAATTTAATTCAAGTCCATACAATTCATCGTTCTCGTCGGTAAATGCACAATCCTCTGGACCAGCGTAGGCTCTGTAAACATGACATGGATATTTTCAAAACGATTTGCTCTGGCAGTTGTTACTTTTCAATTCACGAGCGTAATAATACTCAAGAAAAACAGACTATAATGCTTAGAGGTCAAAATGATAACTTATAGTATAAAATTTGTAAAAAATGATATTCCGCTTATTTTTAGTCATCTGAATTTTATCCTTTCGGCGCGAACTGCTTTCTATATATATAAATAAATATATAAATATATATAAATATTTCAGTTTAGAACGATTGCGAGACTGGAAGTGCAAGGAGCACAAGGGTTGTTCGCATTTAGGATAGTTTTTTTGTGGTTGATTGGAGAAGATATTTTAAACATGTTTAAGGCATAACGGTGGAATTATAATGAAGGCCTATGAATATACTATATAATTAATTTATAACACATTAATTTCTTTCATCATTTAAAGTCTGACTTCAAATTAAAAGTTTTTTCGTAATACACCATCACAAGTCACAACTTATCAAATAAAGCAGAATCGTGTGAGCCAGAATGTATCATAGTGAGACTTAAAGTATGGAATCGCTCTATACGAAGAAGCATTAGGACTTTTTCATTTAGAGCAGTTGTAGGGGTTTCTCCTAACGATGGTTGTTGCCATGTCATCAACGCAAAATATGAGCAGCATATTTTTCAGGTCGTAAACCTCATGCTGACCCTTTGTTACCATGGCAGGGTCCGTTTCTGGCGAATTTCACACTACATCAACATTTCACATTAAATTTTGGGATCCACGCCATAAAATGTATATATTAAATCCAAACTTACCAATCACAAGCATAAAACTAAACCTACCCATCGCAAGCATAGGAAGGTAGACAGACGACTTACTAGACGAATATATCGCCTGTAGCATTCATGTTTCTAAACACTCCAAGTCCCTGATGGCGCGGTACAACAGACCGACGCTTTATCGCCGCACATTTCAATGTAAACAAACAGTGCCCAATGCTCATTCTCTCTCGTACCACAAGCCATCGCAGGCCGAGACATACGATAGCGGACCATATAACATCATTGTTTACTTTCAGGTGCGGAGTTTACTAGCCATCAAATTGGACAGAAAAGTCATTACCTGGTGGGAATTTCAATATAAATATTTCTATAATCGAGCACTGCCTCGCCAAGAGACTTTTGTTTCAGAATTACCATTCGTACAACATAGGATAGGATAAAATGAATAAAACTGACTACACGTGCGGAGGATGTATTAGTGACGATGGACGGCCTCGAATCTTGGGAGAGACATCGAGAAATAAATATCGAACTTTTCTTTTTCTTTCAAAAGAAATTGCGCAACGAAGGTCTACAAAAATTGTTAAGACTTATTCTGTTATAAAGTCGTTACTTTGGGACAAAAAATAACAAAGAACGTATACAAAAAGGAATATCGAAAATATTCTGATTAATTATATTAATAATTTAAAATAACATTCAAAATCGTTAGCGGTATTTTCTCAAAAGTTAGTTGAGATATGTCACCGGTTTAGCCGCCAGTGGGACTCCCTCTTCTCGGCGAAACGACCATTTAGAGGCGCACTGTATGGGCATCTACGAGAGGATTTATTTTATGTTTTTATTAAACCATCTTGTGCAGGGCCAAAACTTAGCTAATAACCGCGAGTACGCTATAAAATTGATCTAAAAACATACAAGCTTAATATCCCGGGATGAGCGCTGCTTGTGCATGCAAAATAGAAAATTGTGAAAGCGGCATTCATTTAGCATTCAAGCATTCATTTATCAATACCAACCTTCGGATTGTCAGCTCTTCTCCTGTTTCCAACATCTGAATATTATTGGTTCCATAAAGTTGAGTGAAAATTCTCCCCTCTACCGTTAATAAACTTTGAGGAGGTCCAGCAAAGGAACCATGGCCGTCAGTAAAATAGAAACTTGCAATACGGGGAGTACGCCACCACACAACCTAAGTATACAAATTGAAACAACCTATTTATTCCAGTGTAGGGCTGGGCAAAACCGCATCATTTTAAATTCGAATCTGATTCGAATAATTTTTTCGAATCGGATCGGATTGTTGATTTCATAAAAATAACAAATATCCCGTTTTTACTATTACTATTATAGTTTCCATTATGCTGATTAGGAAATATACAGTTAGTTACAAATTACAAATATTAGCATAAACTGACTTTAAAACGTTGTATTTTCATTTCAGTGACAAAATACAACCAGTTTTGGTCAAATTTGACCAAAATCGATTGCATTTTGTCGTTAAAAATGGAAGAATGCACTTCATTTAGCATGCTTTTGTTCCTATGACCGATTCACAATTGATTCGAATAATCTGCAGGATTCGATTCGAATCACCGAATGTAATTGCCCAGACCTATTCCCGTGGCGACGGAAGATATCAAATCTTGGATGAAGAACATCAAAAAACGAAATTAAAATTTATATGATGCAGATTTATGCAACAGAATTGCACTCGGGAAGAGTGCGAGAATCCTTTTTTATCTTTTTATAGAAAAAATCCATCATTTTTTTACTGCAAAAACAATAAAATTTGGAATATAGATATTTTTGTATAAAATTTCAAAATGTTGGGGGGAGGCGCTGTTCCACTTTTCAAAAATCTGGAAAAATGGCGTATTAAATGCTGCAAACATTTGGATTTTGATGTTGACAAAATTAAAAAAAAAAGTTAACATAAAACATAGATTGAATAATCTCAATTTCAAGTTCCGTTTTATTCATAACTATCCAAAACAGATTAGAGTGACAAATTATTTGGTTTTGCACATAGCCTGTGTCTTCTATAGCGCTCTATGTTACTACTTCCAGAAAAAAATATTCTTGAATTGAATTCTAATTGAATAATAAATAGGGTAATCTTTCCGAATCTAAACCCATCTAGTTAAATTTAATTAAATGGCCAAGTTTATCAATATATTAGTGAATATTTTTGAATGGTGAAATCATATCATATTTGATAAAACTGTAGCTCAAAATAATACGAAATTACAGAAATGAGTATTTGAATCAGATTTGTTTTCGAATGAATTTGATTCCTAGTCGCACTTCTACGGCGTGGTCCACATATGCATGAAACATTTAACAGGAATATAACTCCAACCATGTTCGTTTATGAAAACAATATCAAGAGTAGTGTTTGAAAAATTGAAACATATAAAAATATCAATATCTTTCTAATTATTAGTTCACTTACATAATATGTTGATTTACAGTATTGCTCGCCTTCAATTTCTACACAAATTTCATATTCACCACCAGGCATCGGTCTGAAAAAATATTACTTAGATGCTTATCGGATTTATCACTATTATTATTGAAGATAAAAAAAAAGTTGTAGGACGTGTGGTGGAAATTCTAATATAAAGTTTATTAATTTTAATTTTCCAGTTCAAAATCCTAAACTTCTTATGGATTGCGCCTTCGAGGCGCGGTTCATCGATGGCTGGGCCCAATACAGCACTGGATTAAAAGATTAATCGAAATAACTGATAACGAGGAATTGAATTTAAACTATTATCATCGTTGGATAGTCAGTACAAGCCAGTCAGTTATACCTTGTGTAGCAACCTATCACGTGCTCCTTTGTTGAATCTTTCTCAACATCAGCTTCAAATACTTGATATTCTCCGATAAAATACACCTTGATTTCAGGAATTTCGCGTCCGACTCCCGAATTAAAAGGATTGATCGTGAATGCTAAAAAATTATGAAATAAAAATTACTTATAAAGATAAGTAAATTCTTTTCTTTATTTTTGTCAGACTTGACATGGCAATCTCCATATATGCCGCTTAGAATACGGATTAGAGAGGGGTGAAAACCGAGTTGAGAGCCAATTGAACGTACCCAACAATAATTTGCTTCTCTGAATGATATATAATGCGGTATTGTGAACAATATTTGTAACTCACCTCCGTGGAGTCGCATAGGTGTCCCACCGTTGTAACTACCCCACGCTGGTGTGAACCAGTCTAAACTATAACCACCGGCAAATACATTGCCAAATCTCAATAAAACAACCAGCAACTTGGGAATGAAAAATGCAATCCCTCCCATGTCCACCCTCTTGGAATGAACTTCAGTAACTGATGTGCTCGATGGGATGACATAGAGACAAATATCCCACCATTATTATAGAAATTTATAAATCCCATTTTGTTGTTATAAATATATCAAAGGGAAACGGAAATCTTTCATAAGAATCGCTAAATATTATGTTAACGATTTAATGCTTGTTATAGAGTGGGATTTCAATGGATTTGCGTACATGACGAAATCGGCAACACAATGTTTGATTTCCTGTCCTACCGAACGGCCTAGCTTATCACCATTGGAGGAGATTGTTACAAGTCTTGCCTGACAAGTCATCTCAATAAGATTAGGTCGCTGGTTTGGAATGATTATATTTTTGTGATTTATATAACGGGGCTTAATGCAATTTTTATAGAAAATTTAGTAAAAAATCGAACCGATGCATGCGATAATATTCATGAAACAAGTCTTTTTCCACAGGAGTCATTAACGTAAACGTGAACATATTGAATAATAGTCAACAACACACGTCATTTGAAAATAATATCTCGCATACCTTACTTGTGTTCTATGTTCAGGAATGTTTGATCGGAAGCAGTAACTTCATCACAAGCTATTATAGTAGTTTTTATTTTATTTTCCTGAATTCGTGCAGAATTAAATTAGCTGTTTTATGTTGGTTACGATCTGGTCTTTCTCCGGTACAACAGTAAAACACATACATGCCAAATAGCCGATATGCAAGAGTGCAATATATGAAAAACATTAACATTTCTTTTTTCAGACGCAAGTAAATAAAATACAGCAAGCTCGTGGGCGATATAACAACCAAGTTTGAGATGATTAATTAGAATTGTTGATTTTAAAAAAGTTTTGGCATTGTAGGCTATACAGGCACGCACGAACTCAAGACTCACATGGTCACGTCAGATCATTCAGGCCAACCCCATAAGCCCTAACGCCAAGAATTTTTTATAAAACAAACTGGCACGTATATAGATCTTCATTTACTGAGCACAGCGATAGCAAAAGTTTCTGAATTGACCCAGTAGTTTGAAAGTCGTGGTTAGTTGAAGTGGGCCGCAGGATGATGTAAGGAATGGTGTACAAATCGTAAATTGGTTTTTATTGTATACATGCATTTTTGTGTGGTTGTATATCACTATAAAACATGAAAAAATAGAGACGGAGGCGCAACAAGTCTTTGACAATAAGTGTATTATGGTATGCGCACCGAAAGCGCACAAAAATTTCCCCCCTAGTTTAAAATCACTTAAAAGGTCACTTTTGGATTTTTTGAGTCGACGAAGGGGCAATGGCATCATCGTCCCCTAAATATGCAAGTGTGTGGAGAAACCTCAGCTACTTTTTTACCCAAAACGTGGAAGTGTTTGCGTAACAAAGTTGTGACCAATCAAAGGAGAATTTTTGGTTAGAAGATGCTACTTCTAGGTCGTTACCAACAGGTTGATCAGTAGACAGACCAGGTTTCTCTTTTTTGTTGTTTCTAAAACCTTTGTAGCATATATTATAGCAAATTTATTTTAATTTGGCTAAATTCGATTATTTTTTCAATGATATGATGGCGAATTTATGATATTCTGAATTATATTACATTGTCAAGATTATATCGCGTGGCCAATTAAAGACAAGTACGAACCAAATTATTTTAATAAACCTCCAGGGCAATTTAAAGGGGAGAGCGACACAGAGGGACACGAACGGGTGTGCAGTAAGAATTAAAGGACCTTGGCCATCAGGCCAGGGACGGCATTATGGAACATAAGTGTCCACAAATCCGCCTCGTAAGTTCGACCGACAGGTTTAGAAATACGAATTTGGCAATATGGAAACGCCATTTACGCCCTAACTTACCAGAACGTGCGTGAAAACGACGTATTTCTCTCTTTTTGTTCGCGCATTTATCCACGCGTACATACACAGAACATTCGATCGCGCCTCGTTTGATCAGCGACGTGCGGGTGGTGTGCTTCGATTTTCACGGGTCTGTAGCGGTAGTGTAATAATAATATATCTAATAATGCTATCAAACATTCGAATACCACTATCATAATAGTGCGCCTAGTTTCCCTCAATGACTTATACATTATATCCGTGCAAGCATAATTTTTTTAAATGCAAATTAAATATTAAGAAAATACATATTCAAGTATTGAGTGAGAAATACTGTTTTAAGTTCACTGATAGATTGCGCGTCAGGACATGATCGGATTCTGACTTGCTTGACATATTAAAAATTTCTGATTTTTTAAATCGCAGCCGCAAAATGTATTTCCGGTTTACTCTAAACTCTTTTCAAGCAAGGAAAGTCATAAACCTCTTTACCATCAAGTTTACGAAGCTACGAGGCATAGACCGAAAAATAATGGGATCAAAAGTTTAGACTAGCACTCAATGGGAAAATAATGGATGGAATAGATAAATAAATTCCGTTTGTATCCGGCATAGATTTCTATCATTTGAGTACCAAAATAATTGAAATATATTTTTGATGCCGTGCAAATTTTCACTGAACGAGCGCCCTTTTATACGCAATGGATTGGAAAGAAATATATTGAACCCTTTTAATATTGTTTTGCTCAAACACTGTCACGCCCTAGTGCGATTTTTGTATGAGTAGGTGATTGTATTCGTAACTTTACTGGGCGGAGTCGCTTCCTAAAAATCGGTTTGCAACATCAACGTAAAATACGTTTGGCAAGTTTGGCACTTGTGTACATGCCTATAAAACAATCCCTTACAAACTTTTCATTATACGAATTGTTTTCTTAATTGTCGCACAGCTAGTGGACGGTCCTTACCAACTGGCAAAGACTTTCCATATTGCCGCCCCAGGTGATTTTACTTCATAGTGGAACTACAATAGTATTCTGATAAATACATTTAAAGACTTGAATTATGGTTTTTCAATAACATCAGGATGGACAGATCAGTCAACAACAATAATACCAAACAAAATATATTTCCCATATACTACATTGGTGACACGGCAAATGGATTGTGCCTTCTTTCATTGGAGTCAGATTTGGAATACTGTTGTCGCGCGGAGAAAACTTTAAAGAGAAATAGCGAGTAGCAAGAGAACAATTGTGCAATTGTCAAGAAAGATAAAGGATCGTATGAAAGATAAGCAGGAAAAGAAACATGAAAACACAAAGAAATAGAAACAGAAGATGCGTGGATTGACAATAAAAATATGAATGATTGAACGGCAGAAAGCAAACAAGAGACATATAGAATGGTAGAAAGACGGAGAAATGAAGGCGGAAATAAAAGAAGATGTATCAGCGAAAAATAAAAGAAACAAATGAATGGAAATGATGGAGAAACGCGTGAAATAATTCATGACATACCAAAGCGTGGTAAAAAAGACTTTTGTAAAAAGGACTGTATGTAAGAAACAATGAACTGATTATTTGCGAAATCCACAAAAATTATTATCTAAAAATAAAAATAAAGCGCAAAAAACTAAACGACTTGACGTTACCAAGTATGACACAAGGAAGAAACGCCTTCAAAGGAGTATAGCCATAGCGAAAAGGATGTATAAAAACCGCGCGTTTGATATTTTATTACTGTTATTATTATTTTTTCAGTACACCATGGGCACACACTCTTCAGCTTTACAGATATACATTTTTCTTCATTCGCAACAAGCGAATTTTTTTTATTTTAAACACGCATATAAGTTATGAGTGTGAAACGAAATATATGGAATTGAAAGATTTGCAAATATCTGTTATACTCAATATTATTCAAACATGCGTATTCAACCCCGTTACCTCCTCCGAACCATTTAGCACTCTCACACCCGTCACAACACATCTTTTGTCCTCATTTTTCTTTTTATCAAACACCCAAAAAGAGGCCAACTATACTAGTACAGCCAACAAGGCTCAATTTATCAACGCAAAATACGCGGGTAAATGCAAATCGCAACAAGCGAATATTTTTTTGTTTGGAACACGCATATAAGTTATCGGTATGAAACGAAATGTATGGAATTGAACAATATTAAATAATATTTGAACATGCGTATCAAACTCCTTTACCTCTTCCGAACCATTTGTCCCGCTCGCACACTTCACAACGCTTCTTTTAAAATTTCTCAATTGAGTTTATTCGACTTTTTTAAATCAATATTACAGCCGACAAATTCTTGCCCCAACTTCCAGTCTCGCGAAGGGAGTTATGTCGCATATATTATAGTCACTTTAATTTGGATATCTTGGCAAATTATTTATATTCTGAATTATATCACACGATTACCCGGCAGCCACACACCATTTAAGGCGTAACATGCAGACTATTGTGTAACCGATTGCAAATATTTCTTGTTGAAAGTCCGATGAAGTTCGAGAAGAGTTTATGGTAAGAGTATTTTTTGTGCGTATTGTTTTCTCAAATGCTTTATCTATTATCTCTTGATCATCTTGCATGAGTTGTGATTGAAAATCATCAATATGAAATAAATTCAATTGATGAAAAACTGAACTCATAAAACAATGGTATTTTTATTGTTTTAAATAATTTATTTTAACCATAAAATGAAAACAAAACATCGGAAATTCAGAATAATTCCACTTTGGAAATGGATGATGGGTAAAGGTTATGTCAATATTTAATATTTATTTATTCTAGATCGAGGCAGGAACCCCGGAAAGTTCTTCCCAGACCTTGGTAATTTCAGGCAAATCAGTCTCTTCCCATCCTTCTCGAAGATTCTCGAGAAATGTATGTACAGCAGGATGATAAATTATCTTGACCAAAAAGAAATCATTCATCGTCAGCCATTTAGACATTTTATCCTTACACATCCTCAGACATTTTCTGCTTTAATCCATTTTTATGCCATTGAGAAAACCAAACACGTCCGACCTCCACTGCGACCACGTGCCATCTCTGGACAACCACTGGATTAAATAGAAAGACTCAATATAAATATCGTAACCAGATATAATTGTAAGCATCATTAATTACATAGCGGTCCATGAAATAAATTTCATATAGCCTACCGCAAAAACTTTTATGTTGGAAGTGTCTCATTCTAACCTCGAGGCATTATCATGCGTTTGCAGCATAGCCGCTCCTTAGCTAGGATGAAAAAATCTGCCAGTTGTAATATGATGACATTCAATAATTTGGGTTCTATTTTTTTGATAACTCTAATACAGCACAGGTCGACCTATTCAGTATTAGGACCAACCAATATCACCAACATATGTCGCGTTACTCTTATTACCGAAACGACCGAAAAGTACAGAGACAATCCCGAAAGAAATGGAAAATGTACCGAAACGGCCCTGTAGTTGGTGATATTGGTTGGTCCTAATACTGAATAGGTGGTATACATGCTGTACGGTAACCCTGAACCGAAGTTTTCAGGCGATGTCGGATGAAAATATTAAATATAGTCCATAGCGTCATCTGGCAGTGCAACAATTTTCGCCTCATCGGTATCTACATCGTCAACCACGTCAGGTCTAGCGAAGTTTTGTACCTGGGTGGACTAACCCATATTCAACCGGTATCATGCTCACTCCCTAACTCTGGATAGATGATAGTACTTCCAATAGGAGATATTTTGATATTAATCGGAAATATGGTAACTTACCGGTAGTGCAAAACCGGGCGACTTTAGAAGATATTTTTTTCTAATTTCCTGCCAACAAAAAGAAATCTGCTTTCTCTATACTATTACTACTTTTCTGTGTAGTTGAAGTACGACAGTATAAACCTAATTTGAAATATATCTGTTTCTCAAAATGTTCAAAAAGCTGAAACAAAAGGTTGAAAGTGGTGATTCACCAGAAAAAGATGGTTCTGCTTCACCTGGGATGAGACGTCAAAGTATGCCAGTTCGAGGTAATACTAGTACTCCACTAGTTCAGACTCCAAGACGTAATGTAGGCCCCATTTTTTGAAACAAACTATCTTATACCATAATAGAACAAGTTATATTAAACACTTATGAATATTGTCGAAATACGACAAAATTAAATCTGCAGCCAGTTTGTCACCTGAGAACTTTCAATTTTTTCTTGGAGAAACCCGTTCAAATGTTGTATATTTATGCCTGTTTGCATGTAAATCTTTCTTCATACACATTTCACTAATTGATCCGTTTGAAAATTATTAGAAACTGTCACGGATACCAGAAAAAGTCTGAAGATTAAATTTTGGCTTTCTAAAAGTTTTTCTTGGTTATACTCTGGTACGCTGAGATGGCTTCTACCAGGAAAAATCTATCAAAAAGTGTTTTTTTTATGATATATCTACTTGTTCGAGGTATGAGTTATGAATTTTCAGAAGTTTTCTTGGCAATACTCAGGTTCCCTGAAATGACTTCTACCAAGAAAAATTTATCAATTTTTTTTTTTTTTATTATATATCTATTTGTTCAAAGTATGATTTTCTTAGAGTATCCAAAATGATTCAAATGAATTTATCTGCATAAAATGTCAAATAGCCTTGTTGATGTTTTTGGACTTATCTAATGAATATGATAAAATCTGGGCGGCCGAATGAAACAATGTTTTCTCACCTCATTCTGGCTTCATTTAGAGTTTTGGGTATTGTCATTAGCCACTGTACGTGTCGATGACTTTTTCTCATATATTTAAATAATGTTTCAGGGAGACAAATGTGGAAGAACACCAGTGGATTAACTAGAACCGATAGCACCACATCATTATCTGGATCTGAAACAGATTTAGTAAGCTTTTTCTTCTCATAGATCAAATTTGCCGCATTCAGGATCAAATATTTATGCATTTTCAGCTTTCATCCTAGACTATCGACTGTTAGGTTTGACTCTCTATGAAATAATATATTTTGGCTTTATTCAATATCATGATAATATGTTAGGCAACAGATCTTTTATGAATATTATTGTGAAAGTTTTATAATATGATAGTTGGATGATTGGATTGATTATGATGATTCGTCTGTAAATAACATATTTTGCTCCTTTTTTTCAATTCCAAAATTATGTTTTAAACAATTTGTTATTAAAATAGTATTATGCAGCGAGCCTAATAGCCCATTTTCATATGGTGAAGTGCTTTCGACAGTTTACTAACCTTCACCATATTAACATAATATGTGGTTTCAAATTGCAATCTTATTCTGCTACAAAAATAAATTTCTCTGGATAGTTGAGATAATTTTTCATACGAAAATTTTAAAAGCTTTGGCCTCTTGAATAGGGCTGTCCAAAATGTTTGATTCGATTCGGAATATTCGAATCATAAATTATTTGATTTGATTTCTGCAACAATTCGAATTCAACAAAATGATAACTTTGAATTTTTTTATAAATTAGTGTAAATTTTTACGTAAATCATAAGCTGGTAAAAGAATGTCTTTGTTTATCTATTATATGACTTCAATCACAATATTCTTCTGGTAAATTATTCGGTGCGATTCTGAAACTAAAAGATATTTGATTTTGGGCACCCCTACTGCGGAAAAATGGTAACGATTGGATAAAAGTAGTACCCTTTAATATCTTATATATAGACAGCAGAAAAAATCAATGTGAAAATATGGTGTAATATGTCATAATTCATCAGTTCTCCATGTTTAACTGAACTTTGGGAAGCTATCTAAGTCTGTGATGTTGTTTTAATCAGCAGTGATAGTGTACCATCATCCTGTTTTCTCTGATGAGTTGTTTCTCACTTAGATGCAGTTACTAGTAATACATTTCGTAGTAGCTCTCTATCAAACAAGTGGCCGATAAAACAAAAAACGAATTTCAATATAAAAATAGCTTTAACATTTACCAGTCCCATAATTTGTTTTATGATAAATTCTAGCCAGCGGAATCTGCATCAAAAGAGGATTTATTCACTGCCTTAATGCATAGAACAACCCAAGTAAAAAGATTGGAAATAAAATTAGCAGGTATGATTATTAATTTTATTTTGCGGTGTGATGAGAGATGCAGCATCGTGTGAGTAGCAGACATTCTTTTATACAAGTCCCATTTTGTTAATTGTTTTTCGTTTAGATTATGGTCAATCTTTGAAAGAATGCACAAAAGAGCGAGATAAATTGATAACAACATTGGAAAAGCAGCAGGATACAGCAATGCGCAGAATGTCTGAATTAGAAGATACTTATTCCAGCGGGAAAAATAAAATGGAGAAAACTATTTCTTCATTGGAAAAAAAGGAAGCGGATTTGTCAGAAACTGTTGAAACCTTGAGAAGGGTAATGTCTTCTTTTTAACTTGGAGATGATAGTATCAGGGATGAAGAATATCTTTATCCAAATATTTGATATCTACAGTGTGAATGTGTGTGTGTTTGACGCCCCTTTATTTTTTTGTTTTGTGAGGTCCCGTATGATGTGTCTAGTCGAATTTAAAATATATATGGTTTTTTTAGGTAAGCAAACGCGTGTTACTTTCTTCTAATGTTTCCATGAAACTTTACTTGTATCGCCTTTTGTGTCGACAGAGGTATCGAAATATGTCTATGTGATTAAATTGGATACCATATTTAAATCATTGATTTTGGACTGATTTTACTGTACAATCCAATTCAACCTAAACAATGTTTTTGTTATGGAATAAAATAAATAAGTTGGAGAATCGGTAATTTCAATTATACCAAAGCATAGAATTCTTCTTTTGAATTTGAGTGGGACAGAGATTTGCTATGTGAAATTGGTTTATTTGTGAACTTTATATGATCAAACAAAAATTTGATTCTGTCATGCATATGCCTCGGGTGGTGCTCATCAGTGACACAAGCTTAACAAAAGATGTTTTGAGAAAACATTTCTTATTGTGTCATGATTTTATTGCACATTACAGTGGTATAGAATGTATACTATAATCACATAAACAGAGTTTTTCAATAGAACTATTGACATAATTTGATCAATTTAAAAATATAGAATATTTAAAAAACCTTTCCAAGGTGATAATCTGACATCGGTATCTGTTTTTCTGAATTCCCAATCCCTTAATTTTGTGCAGGAAAATAAGAAACTTCAGTTATCGATTGATGAATGGAGTAATGAAAAAGAAGAATTTGAAAAAACCAGAGATGAATTTTTTGCAAAGCGTGATAGCAATGAAGAATTAAATGATTTACAAATGCAGGAAATGGCAAAAGTTAAACACATGGTAAATATACGAGAACAATGACATACTGTACTTAACTGCATGATGAAGTACCGCTTCCATGCATTGTTTTCTAATTGAATTTTTTCTAATCTCATTAGCTTCCAAAAATTTAGAAAATTATGTATACATTTTGTTAATTGACCACTAATATTAATTTATAGACAAATATATTTTATCGCGAACAAGTTGTCGAAACATAACGAATAACAGGAATGAGTCATTTGAATCACCTGAATTTTACATGCATCTGATTTGATTCCAGTCTTGAATCCAAAAGTGTCATCCACAACTGAAATATTTTAGTAGGGGATAAGAGAGTTCAATGTAAATATCGAAAAGAATTATAATTGAAATTATTGCTTCTGATTAAATTTTAATTTGACTTAATATTTCAGCCTTTCAAGATCAAATTATTAAAAAGTGACATAACAAATGATAATGGTGAAAAATGGTTCATTATGTTTCAGGCATTAAATAATTAGCAGTAATTAAAATACATATATGGTGATGCATATACAAATATGTTATGCTATTCGATTTGGAAATGACTTTCAACTTGTGTTTAATAAGGTTTTTATACCCTTTATATAAATTGCCTTTTTGAAAATTCAAATTTTAAATTCCTAAATTAGTTTTCATTTTGTGTATCAATCTGTTAAAATTTTCACACAGTTGATGAACAGTGAGAAAGAATGTAAACGTCAGCAAGAAGCACTTGATGAGAAAATAGCAGAATTAATACAATGCAGGGAAACTAATGACAATTTAGAAATATCATTACGATCAACTACAGAGTCTCTCAATACTACTCGCCAACAACTAGAATTTCAGATTGAAAACAGGTGTGACAACATGTTCAAAGAATACTCTGAATGGTGCTTTGGGAATTTGGATTACTCATACTCATTTTTTATTATCTGTGTATGGAAAACATTTTTTGCCCCAAAATTTGAACTTAGATATGACATGTAATATGCTGATTATGCTGTTTCGAAAGAGTAAAAAAAGGATTCTCAAATTAGATGCCAGGAAGTATTTCTCGATTAAATTTGAAAACCTATCGGCCCCAAATATATATATATTTATATATATATATATATATATATATATGTGCAGCAAAGTTGTCAGTTTCGTCTAACGTTACTGAGTTGAATTGGTATGCAATCAATAAAACTTGCAGATGTCCCAGTCGTGGTAGAAGCACTGTCATATCATTTTCTTTTTGTTTACTTTGCTTCAAAGGTTTTTTATTTGAAGTCGGTTGGACTGAAAAAACGGTGTTCAGGCATGAAGAAAACTAAGAATTATTGCTATTGCCCATGACAAAGACCACCTTGCGTTTTATCGTATCAGTTTCCTATTAGATTCCTATTCCTTCTCTTGCTAGGGGTAAATTTCGTAATAGTTTTTTAACATTTATGTGGTCCTTCTAGGCATTGTTTCCAGACTTGCTCGAAGGGAATTTTCAATAAAAAAGATTCCATGCTTCACAAAAAATTCCTTTACGTAATAGATCAAAGAATCTTGTATAGTAACTTTTCCATACATTTATATTATATGTATTTTAGTGAGGAACTCACGTCAAAAACAAAATCTTTAGAGGACAATATATCAAAGCTTAAGGTGGAAAATTCCGAATTTGAAAACAAGATTTCATCTCTATCCACCGACTTAATGAAGGTAAAGAAAGTTTCCAGTAGGTGCTATCCATCACCGGTGACACAGTTTAGTTTATTTAATAAATTCTAGTGACATCTACAATGTTAAACAATTGTACATTTTAGATAATCGTTTATCTGTCTCTGATGATTTCAAATGTTTCTTGAAAAAATATTGAATCACAGAGAAGATGGCGTGAATTTCATTATTTTTGGACTCTAGTTCAGACTTCTGGTTTATTTCAAGGCATTTTGATAACAGTAGGTTTTAAAGCTCATAGCTACCTTGAAGTGCATGGACTATTTTTTATCGAGATTTCTGCTTTGCCAACTGGACTTTTGGTCTGTTGGTGTCCAATTCAACAATCTCATCCTAATATTTTTTAAATATGGCTGACTGATTAGATGAGATTAGAGATGCAACTTAGAAGATATCAGTTTCGAATTTATGCAGGTATATGTCTGATTGGATAATTCAAATACTCATTCCTGTGATTTGATATTATTCAATGCCAGGTTTGGGCCAAAAGTTGTTAACTTAGGTTGCGATTTTGTATTATTGAATAATTTTACCTATACTAAATTGAAAATTTTGCTTTTTCAAGTCGGAGCAAATCATTTACTTCACCTTGGGTCTCTTAAGTATACCCAAAGCCCCCAAACCTAATCAGAACCCAATGCACATTTTCTTACCCCATTTCAGTAATGTCTTTTGTCTATTCTTAGATAGATATTGAATTATCTATCTAATCATCTCATCTTCTTACATCATAGACCCGTAGCAGTCTATCAGCCTTGGAAAGTACGCACTCCAGTGTTTGCGAAAAGTACCAAGGTCTTAGACACAGTAGTGAAGCCATTATGAATAAGGTTTGTCTTATTTTGATGGTGCTTTTCAGTGTTAACTTTGTGGAACTGCATCTCTAGTTATTGTAGTTTAACTAGTTCGATATTTTGAATTTTTTGGATGGACTGTGAGAAGACTTACATCTGTAACATACTCGACAAACCATTGTTAAACCCTCATTATTCGTGTTGGGTAGCTTTACCATAGATTTTATTTTGCTAAGCATTTGCTACATATTTATTGTACCTTTACTCAGTTCATCAATCAATAATACAGGGCTAAGCATGTTTGACTCATTAAAGACTTATTTTGTATGAGGATATTCTTTATTCTTGAAATTACTGTGCCTTACTTGTACAAATTTCATTAAAATTGGTTGTGTATACTCTTACAAATTATAACATAGAAATGTAGCCATACAATATTTTTTTTTCTTTATAGCCACTTCTTAGAGTGAGTGAATCACTTTGATCCTATCAGTCTTACCTGTTTATCACAAAATTATATTTCAATCTCCCGTTTTCATTATGTTCAGTTTGCATGTGCTTGTCTCTTCATTTATTGATATTCTAGTCTCACTTTCTTAATTCTCGTACAAATTAGATCAGTGCTTGCGCCTATGTGCCTCTGCATCTGGACACACCAACAAAAACTATAATAATCATGAATGACTTGAAAGGTCGATACGACCGATATCTAAATATATCTTTATATCCGAGTCATATTTATTCCACTTCAATGATTTTTTATAAATATAGGTGTTATCTATTCAATATCAATATCCTTTTCAGTAAATTGTAAAATATTTTTATGATCAGGCAACAACTGAATTAGATGAGAAGGAGTCTGTTATCAATCATCTTAAGAAGAAAATATCATCACTTGAACAAAGAATAACCACTGATAATTTACCGGAAAATGAACAAGTCCAAGCACTTATATCAGAGGTATGGAAATCTGTGAATTTATTTTTTAAGAAAAATAGTTGAAGGTCTTTTTTTAGTTAGTTTTTAATGGTAGCATTTAGTATCATGAGGTAATGCTTAAAATCGTACCTTACTATAGTGATTAGGTGTCACTGTATGTGATATTATCAGCATTGTCCGCAGTGTTGAAGTTTTTTTTTATGTAGTTGTAAGTATTGGGAGTTGCTTGTTTGTTTCTTTATGCTATTAATTCCAACTAGGACTGTTCAAAATATTCAATTCTATTCGGAATATCCGAAATACAAATTATTCTTTTCGATTTCTGCAACGATTCGAAATCAACAAAAGGATAATTTTAGGTTTTTTCAAAATGTCTCTTTGTTTATTAAATGACTTCTGACTTCTTCGATTAGATTCGGCAAAATTATTCGATTCGGTTTTGGCCACCCTTAGTTCCATCCACAGTATTATAATATGGCTACCTGTTTAAAAACATATCATCGGTTTTGGCCACCCTTAGTTCCAACCACAGTATTATAATATGACTACCTGTTCAAAAACATATCAATACAAATAGATTTCTCATGTTTTGGCTCATTCTCGACCGAGTAGAGATATACTATTTTTCATAAAGTTTTGGTTACTGGGGCGATCAATGCTGGATTCACATGTTTATTTCTATATTAAAACTTGATCTATTCTGAAATTATTTTCTGGTTAAATCATCCATGACATTATTCTTTTACGTTCATTCTACAATTTAAGTGCTTAAATTATTGTATTCAATTCATTATTTATCAGTATTAAAATCGATTGTCTCAATTGTATAATTAATTCTAACATTAGATGCTTCTATAACAACATGTTTTAAATTTAACCTTACCCGGTTATGGTTGGTTAGGATGTAATTTTTCTCTGCTGGGAAGGGAAGAGTTTGCATAGAGTATAGTGTAGCTTCGTTATGTAATACCTGACGAAGCTGGACGATGCTCTAGCGAACGCTTGACTCTGAATATATACCGATATGGCAGAAGAGAAATGCAGGTCACGTCATCAATTGTGGTTCATATCACAGCAAGTGGAGGTTCTTGCAATTTTCTCCATGCGTTTGAAAAATAAATAGGGCTACGATAAAAAATTTAACCACTAAATACCCATAGACCTTTTTTCTGCAGGATAAAGCCCATATTCTATTTGTTTTTCTAGTTAGTACCACGTTTCAATAATGATTTTCTCGATAAAAATATATTCAGAGAACGTCATTAGAAAATCGACTTGAAGAATCTCATCAACAATTAAACAACATAAAATCAACTTGGTCTACAAAAATTAATCAACTCGAACAACAGGTATTTAGATTTTAACTCAAAAATGTCGCAACCGTTGGTATGATTGTCCGTTGGTATCATTCTTATTATATGTTACTTAAATCGATTGCAGAGTAGTTGATAAAGTTTCATTCCAAATCCTATTTTATGATCTTATCAGCTTTGTACAGTCGTTTGAATAAGGTATTGTCATGTCTATTTAAAACCAGTGATGGCCCAGTTAGAAAATTTATGTCTGACGATGTTTTATCAAGTATGTGTCACTGATGGATCGAACCATCAAGGCGTGGTCCGTCTGTGACTCATGCTTGACCAAATGAAAGTTCTGATTGGCGAGGTGCAGACTGTAAATAACTGCTTTACATGGTTTCTGTCTATAATCGATTCTTCGAATTTTTATACTCAATACTGCACTCAAAGATTTTTGGAAGAGAATTACTATCAGTAAATGATTGAACTATTTCAATGCTTTTTGAATAAATCCGGATTTTAGGTTTCGCACTTGAATGCCAAAATAGCAGAAGATTGTGAAGAAATAAATTCCAAGGATGAAAAACTTTCAGAACTGAAATCGACAAGTGAAAAGCAGGTACCACTATTTTAAGAGTTCCAATATTTCCCAATTTTTTTCACTTCCTCTTCAAATGCAGATCCCTTTTATAATCCGTCTCAAATATTCATCAGTGGGTCTACCATTTTTGCAGCGCTATATCCTTTTTTGAGGTAACGAAATATGATATGGTGTTGTAGTACTTTTAGGATTTTCGGTGGCTTGTCTAGTGGTAGCATCATAAAAATCTACATCAAAAATAATTATTATAAAGCCATTGAATTGAATTAAGCATGACGTCAGAATGCCAGAAACTGGTCAACTCTTTTGATGGGTCCTATTTCCAATTACTGTTTATTCTTGATTAAAAAATGTTTTTAAACTATTTTTTTCTCAATTAAATCAGAGAGGTAAATCTATTTTTTCATATTTTGAGGTCATACAGTGCACTCAACTATGTCTCTTCACTCCACAATCGACTTTTCAAGTGGTGTCCAATGCCGCTCGTCCACAAATTTAGTTTAGTTTGGAACATGTACTGTTCAGCTCGTTATCCAAAATCTTGATAGTGTTTCAAGTTATAATATTCATAGGTTTCTGTTGTACAGTCTATAGGTGATCCAAGGTTTGACGAAACAATAACAATATATAGAAGGAAATTTTATGTTTAATTTGTCACTTTTTAAAATTTTCATGAATGTAATTGAAGGATTTGCTCGTAAAATTTTTTAAACAAATATCTTTGAAATTTCCCCTTCAACGCGATTCATCATTGACTCATATTTAACAAAAGGTGTATCAACAAAAATTTTCCGATTTCGTTAGTGTCAAATTTGGAAAAATTGAATTTGAAAATATCCCTGCGAGTATATGGACACAGATATAAAATTAGCATCAGTGAAAACGTAATAATTAAGTATGTATGATATTTATTTGCATATTACGGAATTATTTGAAGTTATTTCCATTTACAGATTGAAGGTCTGAAATCAAGTTTGACTGACTTACATGAGGAAAATGATAAAAACTTAAAACAAATTGAAGATTATTTTCAACAAATCACTAAATTGGAAGCAGATTTGATAGAACAGGTTCGTTTTGTCATCTCATAAAAATTTTACTTGTTATATTTAAATATCTGTTTAGAAATTACATGTATCATAAATAAAAAAAGTTTAAAAAAAAGTTATACATGTCGATGTTTTTTCTGATTCCGATTAATATTGGTGGTAATATGGTGGGAAAGAGTAATTGATGGATCGCACCTCTGAATAATGTTCGATCTATGCTAACAGGGTGGCATATTCTTGGTTTTCTTGGGGTGTCCGAAATGTTCACTCCATATAATTCTCTTCGGATCGGCAAAAAAGCTTCAAAACCACTTCAATTTCATAGCAGTATTGATGATTTTGGACCAGTTTGATTGCTACCAGACACTCAAATAAAAAGACGTTTAAATCGTCTAGTCACAGATATATTATGAAATATTGCTAAATAATATTGCTAAATAATATTGCTATAAATGTTATTTGATAAATTTGTTTGCTTTCTTTTAATCGCAAATGTATCAGGAAATATTGCTCATTTGCTAAATTTTTTTTCGATGGAACTTTTTTTCTTCAACTGTCTGAGTAGCAGAGCAGCTGACAATCTGTCAGCCTGTATTCAACGATATAGAATTTTGGAATAACAAACATTGGTGTTGTTTTACTGAGGTGTTTTAGCAAGTCCGTTTCTATCTTAGAATTAAAAAATCTCATACTTTGAGCTCACCATACTAATTAAATTGCTAGTTTATTTTCATTCAATTCTTGTCTCTGAATGCTTGCCTTTTTGCTAAATGAATCATTTTCTTTGTAGACAACCAAAAGTGATCTGATAAAAACAAAGCTCGAGCACAACGTAGAAAAACTGATCAACAAATCAAAACTATCAGAAACTAAGTTACGAGAACAGATAGATGAACTGCATAATTGCCGGATGGATTTTGAAAGGAAAATCAAAGAACTGGAGGTATGTGCATTTGATCAGTTTGCTGTGCAACCTTTTCTGTGTCAAAGAAACTGATACGAATAAATAGATATGCAATTACTTAAAAAGAATAATAAAATCTGATGTAATGAGAAAATGTGATAATTTCGTTTCAATACACCAAGTTAACACATGGTCTTGTTTTCGTAGCTGTACATATGAGGGAAGCGAATACAAAAATTTTGATAGAAAACTTCGACTAAACCTAGTAATGCTTTTTATTAAATTTTAGGAAGAACTTACAAATCAGCGAGAGAATCAAAGTTCATCGGAAGAATCTTATAATAATCAAATCAGGGAATTGGAAAATGACATTCAAGTGAAATTGGTTAGTACTTTTTCTTTCGCTTTTTATTTTCAATGAATTTTATAGTTTTCTTTTCAATAATTATACTAGAAATCTTGTCCTTTGCCACTGTTGATCAAAAAGCTGTAGAGTGTTGTCAGGTTGACTGGATTCTGCTTTTTTCGAGTGTGTGAAACTGAAACGGTCAGTCGTATTTCTTCGTTTCTTGCAGGCTAGCATTCTGTCAGTGTGGAGTGTAGATTAGTAGGGTGTTGACACTTCTGTATATCGGTGTAGAAATCAGAGTGATGGGTCTGTGTATTAAACAACGATCCTTTATAAAAAATTCAAATGTTAAACCATATTATTGTTTTTTGTGCGAGTGCGATTTTGTGTGAGTCATGTGTTTGAATGTTAATTTTTTGTTGATTTTTTTGTATTGAAGTCATTTTCGTTTGTGTTCAAGGAGGGTTGTAGTTGACGAGAATTAATCAATTATAAAGCATTTGCTAGAAAATTATGGAATGGGGCGTCTGAACCAGGTGGCATAATCTAGGTTTTCGGGTGTCCAAAATTGTCCCATGTAAATTTCTTTAGATTTGAAAAAGCTTCAAACCACAAACACTGCTCACATTTATCTACAAGCAAAAGATATATTATCAAATATTGGTCGTTCACTAAATTTTCTTCTGATAGAAACCTATTTCTTCTGGCGTCTTGAGCAGCAGAGTAGGTGGCATTTTACCAGTCTGGTCTGAGGCATCAACACTGCTATGAATCAGCAGTGTTGAATGTTTCAAAGCCTTTTGATCCACTTCACAAAAATGTCAGAGATTATTAAGGAAAGGTCTAAATTCTGTCGAACCGCATCAAACATTTTTGTCATGTTATGTTCATATTCGTGCAGGTTGAAATTTCAAATCGAGATAGAGTGAGTGAGGAGATGGCTCGTGCACTTGAGGAAACAAGAATATCTCGAGATGAGACGAGAGAAAAATATTCTACATTGGATGCAGAATATAAAGAAGTTGAAGCAAAACTCAAAGATACTGAAGAAAAATTCAATTTGATTAGCAAAGGTCAGGTCAACCAAAGTTTTTCATTATTATTATTTTTTAATTCACGGATTTGTGTGGAGCACTCTGAACAAGGTCCCCTACACCAGTCACTTCTAGGTAATCCGGTTTAATATTGTGGTCTTTCCTTTTAGGCTGAGTTTATCGGATTTACCAAACCCTGTGTTTGTGGTGTATTTGAATTTACAAGGCGTACAATTTGATAATAAGAGTTTTATTTATCATTTCCTTCATGATATTTTACGTACAGAATCATCAGATTTTAAAGATCAATTTTCATCGACTCAAACTCAATCTGAAGAAACATTGAAAAAACTAGAAGATGCAACTTTTGAACTCGAATCATTAAAGCAAGAATTAACTACAAAAAATGAAATATTATCTGACTATGAAAATAAAAATGAAGAGACTCGTGCAAATGTTGAGGATTTGAGTAAAAGGGTATGAATAAGAATAGTGTCATCTGAATGGCTAGTTTTAGAATTTTGATAAAAATCCATTTCGTACTTCAGTTTTTCTGAAAATACTTTTTGTAAAAGTCATGATACGGTAAATGTCAATTTTTAATTTATTTGATTCTATTTTGAGTATCTTTTTTCGAATATCCCCCTATAAGATTGAAATCGATAAGTTTACTAATAGAGAGTTCAAATGAGAGAAGTACGCATGTGAACCGCGTCTAACCACACGTTCTATCGATGCACTCATACTTAGCGAAAGATGTTTCGACAAGATTTTTTCGATCGAAATATTCTGTAACAAACTTTTCACATAATTTTGCTATGTACTTACTTAAATGTAATATATGTTCCACTGTTTAATCAAGATTGAAGACATGACGACTACGTTACAATTACGGGAAGAAGAATTAATGAACTGCAAACAACATATAGCAAATTTACAGGTTCGTTTCAACTAATTTCCATGAGACCTACACAAAGTTGACTGCATTATTTAAAGAAATAGTAGGTTGCGTTCGATGTATCCCAATCGGAAATTTTATTCTGTCAAGCAATAGACACACACCACACCTTGGCGATGCGATCCATCTGTGATTCAAACCTAATAAAAATATTTGATATAATAAATATTCCTGACAGGGATAGTTTACCAAGTCGGGGAGCTATGGGATTTAAAACTACATTTGCAAGCAAGCCAATTACCAGTGGTTGTTTAGGAAATGTTTCTAGCACAACAAAACTTGTTTACCTATATTCAATTCAGAATAATCACGCCGAAGAAAGTGAAGAAGTATCAATTTTAAAATCAGAACGAAATAAAATTGAAGAAAAACTTGCAGAAAAAGAACGATTTATCAAGGTTCAACAGCAAAGACTGAATGATTTGAAGAAAGCCTTGAATAAAGAACTAGTGAGTGTAGAATATTGTAAAATGATAAATAAGAGTTCAAGCTGAATTTCTTAATAATCTATGGCTTCATAATTTTAGTTTTGTGTAATCTTTTTTGTGCAATTTTCTTCATGCTTCGTATCATTTATTTTTATTTACCTGGTGACAAAACTTCTTGGCTGTAGTACATGGAGACGGCACCACAGCTCTTTATAAATGAAGACTGCTACAATTGACTGCACATTTGTTCTGGGCTTCATAATATCGTATTCATGTTTCATAAGGCTATAGATTAATTTCAGCTTCTCATCATTAATTGAACAAATTCAAGAAAGTCAATTCCATACTTTTCCTCAGTAGCTGGGTATGTGTCTCATCCTAGTAGTGAGGTATTCTGGAGTTCTGATGTAGTCTCATTTCTTGAGTACCGGTAATCTTTAATTGTTTGATTCTGAAGTGAAAACATGATATATTTCAAATTCACTGCAAATTGGCCGAAATAGAGTCAAATAACAGAAATTTAGTTATCAGATATTTTGGAACAATATCCCATTTATATAATGAGTTTTGTATACTGTTTAAACCAAGTACATCCTACTACATGCCTAAAGAAAATGACAGAAACTAGAAAATAGTTGCTCAACAGCCCAGTTATCTTTTTGTCAATCTGTACTCAACTGTGTATTAATGAATGTCACAGAATAAAAGAACTTCTGGTACAACCAATGGCACCTCTTCACCTAATCCTCCCCCCACAACCACAGTGAATAAAGATATACAAATCAATGGTAGAGATGGAAACCCACCAGTTCTTAACGTAGAAGACAGCGTTCCAGACTTAACTGCTTTAGGTAATGCATTAATCGTTCATATTTTTGATCTCGGATGATTGCTTGGAAGAAAGATATGATGTCGTACAATGTGAAATATCATCACCTTCGCTAAATTATCAATTTTCCGCAAACGATTTGTCATGCCTATATTATTATTGAATGTCAAAGTGATACTTTTTTAGGATTCTTCAAAAAAATATCAGGAATAATTATAAATATGGTCAAATTTATCAAAATTTTCCAAGCCCCTGTTTTCTGCTTAATGTTATTTGGTAATTTTTAAACCTTAATGTAATGTGTCATGAATCAGTTCCATGTGACAACACTTTGTTTTTTACTATTGTGACTTTCCAGATGCTTTTATCAAAATTTAATATTCAATATATTCATTACGAAACTGATTTGTACACAAAAATTGATCAAAAATTTGTTGAGTTTCCAATTTATCATCCTAATACGACATTTATTCGAATTGTTTTGAATCTAAAAAATTGTCTTACTGCTCACCTTAGTCAAATGTTCCAGATTATTTATTAGTAACAGCTATTAATGCGAACTTAATACAAAATTGAATTGAATTACGGTACAATGATTTTTCTCTGACGAAATTCTTGTTTCACTTTGGCTTCAGGTACAACAGCAATTGATGATCCAACACTGAGTCTTGAACAACGTGAAATAACTGTTAAATATTTAAAACATGTTATTTTAACATTCCTATCTTGTAGTCAATCCGAGGTAAGATTACTGTATCTATTTTGTTAACAAAAGCCTTATAAATCCCTAGGGTGGTGGGGAATAACAAACAAAATTGTCTTGTGCTTAACTGTAACATGTTTAGAGAAAATTACCTGTAGTATTGATGGTTTTCAAGCCGTCTGTACAGATTCAACTCTCGTTAGTCATTTAAAGATACAGTGTGGCAGTGTGGTTCAACCTTGGTGACTTTCCTTATTTTACCAATAAAATTATTTGTGCAGGCTCAACAATTAATTAAAGCTATGTCAATGTTGCTGAGTTTTAATAAAGATGAAGAAAAATTTGTTAAAGAAATTTTTGAATATCGGGTAAGTGTTTCTATCTTCTATCTTTTTAATAAGAAATCATTGACTCTAAATTTGTGGATCTGCTGGGGGAAGTGTTACATGATTAGTCAAAATTGTGTTTTTGTGTTTATGTATTAAATTGACGCTACATTTGCTACTAAATTTAAACGATGCTAATTTCGTCCTTAGCTTATTTTGCTTGAGATAAAATTTTGTGTTCTAAGCAAACACCGATATCGCAAAGAAAAAAAATAAGACTGATATCACGGTATCTTTCAAATATCAAAAAAGTAGACTTTTTTATCATATGTATGTGGAAAGTCATTAATTTTGTTTTACCAAACACGATATCACCAATTAGAACAGAGCGGATTTTCCCTCTTACATTTTCAATATTGAATGTTGATAATGGGATTGCCAAAAATATATCATATATCATTTTACTCTTTAGCATTTATATGAAAATATATTGTGCCTCGCACATAGCAATTTTGAACGATTTTTGGTCTAACAATTTCCATTTTATATTTTTAGACGTCATGGTTTGGTTCTAAACCTTCAACTAAAAAAATTGTGAAATCGTCAGTTAAATCCAAAAGAAGGTGACCTAACACTGTTTCAGAGGCGTCAGCAATTTTGCCAAATAATTTTGCACAACAAAAACATACTGAAGTATTTATTTTAAACATGATTGGATTTTATTCTCGAATCCTGGTGACGATATTTATTTGAGCGAGAATTGCTGGATACCTCACCACCAGAGCGTGAGTCACATAGCATTTGACTGGAGCCTACTTTTTCAATATTGTTCGCGCATTTGATATAAGCAATGGTAAAAGCCAATATCCCTGACTTGGGAACAGGTCGCGGATCCGTGCATGCGTGAGTCATATTTGCAACTTTCCTTCACTTGCGAAATAAATGTTATATCATAGCATATTTGATAGAAAGTAATACGGAGTAAAAACGATGTTATGTGTCTTTATTGCTTGGTCGGTTTCAACACTGTTGCGACAAATATATTTATTTACTGACCAATACCCTAATATTAACTTACGGTGCTTAATGTTTTTTTTTTGAAAAATTATGTATGTTATTTATTCTGTCCTTATAGTTGTTTGCTCATGTGTGTTGAAGGTCTGTGACATTTAAAATCTAGAATTTGTTGAAAAAGGTTATTGCTGCATCAAATTTCACCCAAGCATTTGAAATATCAAAAGTGAATGGTGGTGTAATATATATTTTACCACTTCTACGAAATCTAGTACCAGAGACTGATCACCAGCAGTCAGCATAGCTGAATCACTATGATAAAAATTGCATGTGATTATGGTTGATGGTTTTGTAAATGGAACAACAAAATGATTTTTAAAATATCATGCTGTTGGAAAATAATTTGGAAGCGTCAAAGAATTTTCACAAGAGCGAAAAAGAACATGTGCGGTCTTAATTAAAAATCATGATAAACGTATTGAATGTTGCAGACGCTATTTCTTGAAAGAGAACTTCATGTTATTTGCATCTTGGTATTGTGTATTAGTTCAATTTTTGGTATCTGATCAAAGTTTCATTAAACTGTTTTTTTTTTTTATTATGAAAAATTCTTATATTATTTAAAATTCGTCCCAAGCACATGAATGAAACAGATTTAAAAAGTCACGATCTGCTTGAAATGCTGGATCGGCAACTGTGCCCTAGCAAGTGATTTCCCAAGAACAAAGTCCACAAAGCTGAAGATTGAGTGGTACCGCCTGTTGGCGTTGTTAAGCTGTCTATCATTTTCTTATTCTCCCCCTGCTGCCTCTTACGACACCTGGAATGTGGTGTTTTGAGTATGAGTCGCTGTCCATCGAGGTATAGTATGTCGGTGACTTGTGTTTCATAAGGTAAAGTGTGGCATAGGAGTGGTGATAGGAATCTCCGAGTTTCGGTAACAAGTTTTGATGAATTTAAAAATATTTTTCAACCAGGAACTTGGTCAAGTTCAAGATTTTTAATATTCTATTTGCCAAACTATATTTAGGTATTGGCCATCCCTGCCAGTTACCTGCATGTTGACATTTGTGCAATTTTATCGTTTGTATCCATAAGATTATACATCGTTCAGTATTTTATATTTATTTTTCACTAATTATTAGTATATTAGAAATATTGGGGTAGTGCAATTTATTAATATTGGTACGATAGAAGCATGAAGGCAACTGCTGAATGAGGAATGGGATGATCCGAATTGAAGTGAAAACGTTGTTTAAAACTTTTTAACAAGGATGTTGTTTCCCCATTTCCCTGTTTTTTGCCTTCCGTTGTGCTATTCTAATTTTAGGAAACAAATACACTATGTCTTTGTTAAAGCGAGACACATTACTTAAATCCCTCAAATATGTTGTTAATAGTTGTAGTGCCTTTTGCTCAATTTTGCAGCGTAAAATACAAATTGTCTGAATATATTTGCGAAGACTTTGTACAGCTATGTGTGCCTTCATTGATTGGTTCTGAGACCATGCATGTGGAGTCCGCGAATAACTGGAAAAATTTTAGTTGTGCAGTTGGCAAAACTCTTCAATAAATGAACATTTTTTCAAACTGTAACTTGTGAAAATGCCTAGCCTTGGGAACCTTTAAAAGTTATTCTACTTAAATTAATTCGCAGGTTGATTGGGTGGCTAAGCCCTCTAGCAACCTGTGAAAACCAGACTGCCCACGGCAAAAGCATTCAAATTTAGCCATTACCACACGATGCATGCCAAAAAAATTCCGTGATCAGATTATGACGTCATGGTTCGCGCCGCAGACCAAAAATTCTTGAAAATAGCATTTTTTTGGTATATCACGACGGAAAAAGCAGAGGAATCAAAATTGAAGAATTAAGTTGATTTTTATAGTATATAAAAGAAAAGACTAAATGACGAAATAAGTTGAATTTTATGGTTTATAAAAAAATACTAAATAAGCGTAACGAGCACAGCGCTTCAAAGTCGCACAGATTCCTACAGTTTTGAAGCACTTAAAACATCATGCTGCGATGTTTTTTCCATTGGCGAGGGAGTCCATGGTACCATGAGCTCTCTCATAATAAGCTTGTTCTTTTACCAAATAATTCTGGGATTTAGAACGTAGCTCACATGAAGCCTCGAAATAATAACATTTTCTTTCGAGGCTGAAACTTGGGACATTGTAGCATAGTAAAGGTTTTATTTAAAAATTGCTTAACTCGTGGCTCCATGCGTGCCCAGACAATACTTCAGGCAACATTCAAGCAGGCTAATTTTGACCTTCACCAGTTCGACATCTTCGTGAATCATGAGAATGATGCCTTTACGCGGCGTTAAATCGTGTTCCGCTGAGAGCAAGAACAACAATATATATTTCCGCGCTCGATCAAATTTGGTAATGTTGCGTCAAAAGACCCTTGGTCATAGTAGTACGGAAAGTGGGGTATATATAAAACTCATTTTAACCAATTACATGTGTTACAGAAAAAATATTAATGTACTAAATATAAGAAAACGTAGCACGCTTCTAATCTATTTGAGGCTGTGTGCGCACGGATCCGTGTAAAACGGCACCAAGTAAAATTTCGTTCGATACGTTCCACGTCTAGACGAACGCATCGTGCACTTTTTAATGTGGGTGCTTTCGCGAAGAATCGCGCTGCAGTTCGGGTCTGACGGAAAGTGGACACCATGTGGGGTGGGAGACAACTACTGGCTGAAAGTTGTACATTTAGGTTGGGTAAGAATAGTTCATACTCATTACAGCCCCCGTCCAAACCCGCAGCCCAGCCTTGACAAATTTGTTCGTTCACGCTGTTCTGCCTTAAAGGCGCACAATATTTTAAACACTGTGAGAGACTTCTTCAGTTCAGTGATTTTCAACCAGTGTTCCGGGGAACACTAGTGTTCCGCAGAAGAACGTCCGGTGTTCTGCAGGGAATTCATCAGTTTTACACAATGGATTTAAAGAGCATTTCTTTTACGGAAGTAATTATGCACTATCGGCAGTTTGATTCTTCCAACGTGTTTTGCTTCGTACAGCAGGAGAGTAATGATCACGTGGTATACCATTATGGTGAGTCTCTGTTGCGCAATAATAAGGATCTTATTACGTAGCCTGTTGCTGCTGCAATAGCGCAATAAAAATTTTGTTCAGTGTTTTGCAGGATTTTATCAATACACAAAGTGTGCCGTTGTTCAAAAAAGGTTGAAAAACACTGCTTTAGTTATACACTTTGAGAGCGTGACGTCGCGTATTCGTTTGCACAAAGGCGCAAACTGATGGTTTTGTTCGCTTTCGGCCGAATTCGTTTTCGTGTGCACGTGGCCTAAATTTATGAAACTGCATAACGTCTATGACATTGTAGATAGAATATAGAACCCTTTGTTTCATGTAATCTAAATAATTTCTCTGCAAACTGCAAATATTTTTCCTCATGAGATTATAAACCTCACCGCGCAACTAGACATACGATAAATTTGATGTATGCCTGGTGTCGTGTTATAGCAAGGCATTTCCAGTTTCAATCTCTATGATTAAAATTTAGAATGCACTTCCTATCGACTTCGAGCCATGACCGTAAAATTGTCTTCCCGAGGTATTGCGTTGCGTTTTAGGTAACAAAACAAAAACAGCAATACACTTCTGCTTTGCGCTGAGGCCGCAACGCACGTTTGCGTTTTTTCGAGGTTTGTTTTATTTTTTATCTTTGCGCAAGCGCAATGCTCTACATGCCGTTCATATTGCCGTTTTTATTTTGTAACCCGAAACGCAACGCAATACATCGGTGAGACAACGTCACGTGAATTGTGCCCTTGTATTTAAATGCCTACCAAGCACTCGAAACGTGCACACTCCGTTTGGTTGCGTTAAAAAACACACAAACAAATGCATGCGCAGAGTTGAACTAGCGTAAGATGCAAGGTTAAAATAAACAAACCTAGAAAAAAAAAACGCAACCTGCGTAGGTTGCGTTTTTTTACATAATTTGTTTCATTTTGACCGTGATGCAGAAGCGTATTGGCGTTACCGCGATCGCAAAGCATCGGCAATGCAACTTCACAAGTATTGTGGCCTATAATGTAATCCGCCCTCCGTTTTGATATTGTGGGACGCAGAAAATGATTCACGCGTAGGGCTCAGTAGGAGCACAGAATTGCCTTTTATTTTCATAAGTTCAATTCAACAAGTTCAAGGCCCATAAGTTCAAAAAACCCCAAGCTTAACTGTAGCGCCACAAGTTTCCCGCCGAAAACGATGTAGATGTCTTGCAATATTGCAGCTAAAATAGAACACGTTCTATTCCAGCAGTAAAATTGCACTGCAATAAAAATTTGTTTAAGTAATACATGGTAACACAATACGATATATATTTCATCTGTGTGCCCCTATAATAAAGAATATAGATCCTGAAAAACAAATTGAAATTGAAATATTGCTTCTGTGTATGGGCCACTTGAATCTCATGTCCCTAATCGACACTGTCACCCAGCTAACAGCTCTACAAATTTTCACAGATACAATCCACAAAGGCAGATCAACACATCTCTAAGAGGAATGACTCGAAATTTAACGCTTGAACACCTGTTAATCCTCACACACACACTATGATGCGGGACGAGGATCTGGGACCTGTCTCGCGAGTTTGATTCGAGGCAAGCGAATGTCGTAGGATGTTCTTGTCTCGTTAAATCGCATAAATGCACAAATAATAAAACCTGTCAAACGAAAAAGTAAGAACACCTAGAATGCAGTTTAACACACAAGGCCACATACATACGAATGTACGTACCTTCTTCAGGCATTTTCTATTCTTAGTAATTGTTGAAGTGTTGAATTTTTTGTAAAGACCTAAAACGTGATTTACTATTCTTCGTCAATAATTCAAGAAAAATTAATTATGTAAAAAATGCGCGTCTGGCCGAAAATCTGAAATCTGATAAACTGATGTACGCAGAATGAAGAACAGCATGATTGAGAACATTAGTACAACATGGTTGTGGCAGGATACAGTAGCAGTATTAACTATGACTCACTAAAGAGAGGTTCTAAGTCGTTCGTCAAGCTCAAGACTTCTTCAGCGTTTTAAAATATTTTGAAAATTTCCTTCTCGTCAATTCTTCGAGTCTGGAGTTGGCGGGATCCATAATCGGATGCTTTTAAAGTTCCATAATGAGTAATTCTGACTTTGGTGAGACGAAACGTTACATAAATAAATTTGTGTAGGTGTGCATAGTAGTCCTACAAACCAATGAGGAATTTTATTCTGTCAAGCATGACCCACAGGCTATCCATCAGTGAATCAAGCCTAAAAAAACACGTGTGTACAAAATATTTCTGACTGATATGGAGCCACCAACACACCGAGCCTCTGAAACGCGGTGCATTACGTTGCATATGCTTTACCAGTCAATTTTTGGTGGTGGCTTCATAGCGTTTTAAAACTCTGAGTGTATTATTAATATGGGTAAATTTCCCATTTATCATCATAAGAAAATGCCATAACAGATAGATTAGTAGTCCTAATTGAATTTATTTCTGTTTTGGGTGCTGTTTGTAATATGGAGACAAAATACGAATTATGAGTGTGTGGATCTGTTCTGTTTGACGAGTTCTGTCTGCAATTTGTGACGGAGACCAACACCATATGATGAAATGAAGATCCTGTTTCTCGAGTGCACATGATCGCTGATCTCAAAGATGCAAATGGTAGTCTGCATCTGAGCCAATCGAAAATTTAGGAACAAGAACCATGATTCTTTGGCCATAATTTATCAGCTAATCGTTTGTACAACACATTTGCTTCACCATTCATCCCAAACCGTATTCCCGTCGTATTGGACAGAATGTCGGTAAACCCGCTCCTTGTCTCTAAACTAATTGCTGAACTAAATTCGAATGTATCTCCCTGCCCCGATAGCTACCCATCTGTTGTTCTCGAAACTCTATAGCATGAACTATCCTCGGGTTTTCGCTAAATTGTTCAATAAATCTCTAAAAGAATGCACAAACGGCTGGTACACGTGACCTAATGACCAATTTTCCGAGAAAAACTAAAATGGCTGCAAACGGGCTGAGATGCTGCTTAGATTTACCGATGTATTCGATACATATTCATGGCGAGAAAGGGGCTGTTCGATTGATGTGTTCAACTCACTAAGCCTTTGTGTACAGCATTAACATGAGGCTAAACGCAGACAACCGACAATCATGACCAACTCAGGCAATCCGATTAACGATTCAGCGCGATCGTATCTAAAAATATATTCCTTGTTCCCAGAACGATAACTCACATTCATTAAAACCGCCCGAAATGTCGCAAAGCGAACGCAGTTTGATCAAAAAGCAGCGATGCCTATACTTTACCATTGCGAAAATATGCTTTTTATCCTCCAAAGTTTTTTACTTTTCTATTAAAATTCGCTCAGAATAAGGCTGTAGGAGACAAATCATACTTGAAAAGTTTCCTGAAGACACTAAAGTGCAAGGAGCTACGCGAAATGCAGGCATAGGGGACTAAGGAACACTCATCCCTGATAGATCTCTTTTGACGCGAGTTGTAAAGCCATGTGGATCAACACGATCGGGAAAGCAATGAGAAGGCAAGGAATAATAAAGTTTAGATATTCTTGAAAGAAAACTTCTTGCAAAAAACTGTTTGTGACATTGTGGAACTTCCACATAGTGAATATAGCCAATCGAGTGGACCGGTTGAAAATTCTATTCGGAAGATCTTGCAGATTATGACGTAGGTGCACGAGCCTGTAATGATCTATACCTCGCGCGTCATAATGAGAATAGCATGGTTTGTGTGCATGACAGTAAACGAAATTTACAGTACTACTATCCCAGTCCAAAATATTTTAATTAGGTTTTTGTTGAGAATGGGTCGCTGATGCACCCAATATTCGCTATGGAGTTTCTATGGATGCGCATTCGTGGATTATTCTTTGCAGAATAGAATTTCTGATTGGGATACGAGTCTATGTCCGTCTCAATAGGGTGCCCGGTTGGCTCAATCGGTAAAGCGTTTGGAATACGCTTCGAGCTACGCATCTCGGATCGTCATGGCGCAGGTTTGAATCCCGTGAGTGATGATTATATGCGAGAGGTCTGCTGGACTCCTCGTCGGTGGTTCACGTTAGTGCTGCTTACGGCTTACTCCACCAACCAGATCCATGCACAGAAAAAATGAGAAATATGATAATCCAAAAACTTCCATTCCTATTTGGAACTGGTATTTGCAAAAGAGGTCGTGGTTCGTCATATGGTTAAGATAAAAATGATATCATATTCTTGTTCTACTATTCCATTGTGTACTCGTACTCTTGAAAAAACAGGAACGTGGTAGAAGTAGTGGCGTAACTGGGACTTTGTGATTGGGAGGGGGGATGGGTGGCATACATATAAGCGGATAATTTATAATCTAAATGCATTTTTCTGTAATAACGAAAGTTGTGTAAGCTAAAACAAAATCGGCAACAGAAGCAAAATTCATAATTATAAAAACCACGGTGTAATTTCTGAATATATCGTTGGCATCAGTGACGTGCTTTGGCCTTTTTTCATTGAAAATTCAAAATGGCGCAGGAAGCAGTTCCGGAAATATACCAACTACAGAGCCGAATCCAGAAAAGAATTTTGGAGAAGGGCACACTTTTTCCTGCTTTTAAATTAAAAAATAAATCAGCGCGCCAGAGGGGGGCAAAATTTTTTTGAGAACGAAACAATATTACTTGCTTTAAAGGTAAAACAAATAAAATCATCCAGCAAAATGTATTTGTAGCATGCAGACTCTTTTCATCGCCAATCCTGCAAACATATGTCATCGTCTCCCATCTTGTACTAGTTGCTTCCAAAGCAGAATGGGATGATAGACGACTTTATAGAAAGGCTTGGAATAATTGTAAGAGAATTTTCAGAATTGTTAAAACAAGGTACATGGAATCCACCAAATCCAAAATTTCACAACAAAAATTGGGTTCCAAAGATTTTTGGAAAATAATAAATAATGCAATGAACATGTGTAAATCTAGTATCCCTTCTCTTTTAAATGGCCCAAATTTCGTGTTCTTCCAGAGACAAGGCGGACAAGTTGTTTGCCAGGATGTTTTCCAATACCTGTAGCATTGGTTTCTGGTACCTCACTACCTAGTTTTCCAAATCGAACTGACATTACATTGGAGAACATGTCAGTAACTCCGCTACTTGGCTCTAGAATGATTTCCAAACTCGATTCAAACATATCTCCTGGTCCTGACCGCATTCCGTCTGTGATTCTGAAGATGGGGAGGCAAAGTCGGTTGCTCTAGACTTTTTTTAAGCGTTCGAGGTTGGCACCAGGGTCTGTTGCAGAAAATTTAATCGTATGGGATTTCTGGTCAAGTTTTTTCAATTGTCCAATCTTTCTTATCCAATCGCAAGATTAATGTTGTTTTGAACGGACAACGTTCAGAAAATTTTTCCACCTCATCCGGTGTCCCCTCGGGGTCGATTCTTGGTCCAACTGTTCTTGATATATAATAATGACCTTCCTAATAATTTGATATGTGATATGGTAATCTACGTTGACGATACAACTCTATATTCTTGTTTCAACGAAAAATCCCTTCCGGAACTACGTCTGGCTCTGGCACAGTCACTTGAGTGTGATTTGGCCACAGTATCTAATTGGAGTAACATTTGGCATGTAACTCTTAACTCGCTACGAATTTGCACCTATTCACTGTGGAAGTTCCACAGTGTCACAAACAGTTTTATGCAAGAAGTTTCTTTCCAAGAATCTCTAAACTTTGGAATTCCTTGCCTTCTCGCTGCTTTCCTGATCGTTTTGATCTAAAAGGCTTTAAAACTCGCGTTAACCCACATACATCTATCAGGGATGGGGCTCCTTAGTTCCTATTCCTGCATTCCATGTAGCTCTTTGCACTTTAGTGGCTCCAGGAGAATTTTTTAGTATGATTTGTCTCCCGTGGCCTTGCTCTGAGCAAATTTTAATAAAAAAGAATAAAAAAAAATACGAGCGAAACAGTATAAACATGTTAAATAATAGTGCAATAAGTGCATAAACAATAAATAAATTACCTATTATTCATTCGTGGTACTCGGCTTATAGTAGAAGCCAAGTACATGCAGTTCTAATTCACAGGATGGTGAAATGAAGATCTTGTTTCGCGAATGCACATGGTCGCTGATCTCGAAGATGCAAATGAGGATGTACATCTAAGCCAATCGACAGTATTGGAGTAAGAATCATGCCTCTTGGACGAAATTTTATCAGCCAGTATTTTATAGAAAACATTAGCATCACTACCCGTCCCTCCTGTATGCTCGATTTCTCTCACTCTGTAATCATAGGCTGTTTTCTGTGAAATGTGACGAATTGTAGGGAATCCGCCCGTCGAGCATATCATCGCATGATTAACCGAAAATGACTCCCCACATAAACAAGTTCTTGGTGTGTTTCCCAATTGACATATCTCAAACAGAGAGCACCCCTGAATGTTCCTTTGAGAAGTAGAAATCCATGTTCCTCTATTGAAAGCACGGGTAATCATGATGATTAATCTTTCTCTTGCTCTTACTCAATATTACTTTTAAGAGAATAAGACAAATTCGGGTAAATAATTTCATAGTTCTCTGATTGCCTTCTTTCGTTATTTCTCTTGATTACTTTCTTTAGACCAAAAATTTTCTCGTCGTCGATAGCATCGTTTATCTCTTGGGTAATTATTAAATCAGCTAACTCTGAAGTTGGTGTTTTCGAAGCTTGGTACATAACATATTTATTTCGACTTCCCCAAAGAAAAATAGTAATAAATAGGCAATATACAGGAGTAGGGTAAAGAGTATTTTTGTGTACAGAGGTATGGTACAAAAGTAGCTGATTTGTTGTTGTTGACTGTCCTATCCATCCTGACGTTATTGACAAACCATATGCCAAGTTTTTCAATGTATTTATTATTCATTTATTATTATTATCCAGATCCATTATGAAGTAAATCGCCTGGCCAGATAGCCAAGGGCCTGTAATTCTTACTTCACGCCCGTTTGTAGCTCTGTCCTCTACGTCGTCGCGAAACATGTTATGCGGTCATTTTGAATTGGCCAAAACTTGCCCTGAAGGCTTAATAAAATTACTTGGTTCGTATTTGTTTTTAATTAGCCACGCCTTATATTCGTGGCAATGTAATAAAATTTAGAACATCATAAAATTGCCATGATACCATTCAAAAAGAATAGGATTTAGCCAAATTAAAGTGAATTTAACATATTATATGCTGCACAGGCATGCAGAAGAAGTTAGAAGAGAGGACAAAATCTAGAGAAAGGTTTAAAACGCCGGTTTACGCGTCCAGTCACCCACACACTCACAGACACAACAAAACAAAAATATTTAAAAATCGGCTGTTCCTTGTTCCATCGCCCAGCAGATGCTATGACAAAATACGTCAACAACACTGTGGGTGATTCTCGACATTTTACAATTGGCCAAAAATAATTATGCAATATTAATCAAGTGTTTATGTCAGTAAAGTTCCATTATCATCATATACTAACTAATAAAAAAACTAAACTAGCAAAATAAAAACACTGATAGCTGATACGGGGCGTTAAACTTCCGGATAAAGTAGACCTAATCTAGTTGTCCGAGCTTTGAAATATTACCGTGAAATACAATTCATCATCTTTGCATCCATCTAAGTCTAAGTCCATGTGGGAACTTCTACTAGAAAAATTATTAATCCTGTCCAAGTGAGTTTCTCATCCCACGCTCAGTTTCCGAATTCGTATTTATGTTTTGCGTACAGGCCAGTAGTTGATCAATTTGAAGTCACATTTTGAAGCTGTTCCTTTGTTAACGAATATAGTGATTGTGTCGTATTGTATCATGTTTCAATTTTTTCCAAATATCCTCCACGAAGTTCCAAGGAAACTTTCGACATCTATTGTTGAATAATGCCGAACCAAAACGGGTACGGTGTACGTCCGCAGCCCGCGACGACCGACTTCGAGAAGCCGGCATTCGCTTGATTTGAGGATTGTCCTCTAATTTTTCCATTACTTCGGCCATAACAATGTCCTTTGAAATCATTTTCATCGGGCTTGCAAGATCGTGGGTGAAAGCGGCTCATATGGCTTCAGCTGCCTTGGCCAGCATTTCAACGTCCCGAGACCATTTATTTACTTTTTTGGTAGCATACAAATCCGAATAAATTCTCGTCCCCAACACTACTCCCTAGTGCTTTTTACCACCACACGTGATATGTATTCCTGTATTTTGAAAAATCCTTAGTACATCATCTTTAGATTTTTCTTTTACCACAAGATAAGTCTTCAAGCTATTTGGAAAATAACCGAATCAACGAAGATATTGCAAAAATTTGTCCCACCCTGTTCTTATATGCTGGCAACTTGAGGCACCAGTACCGACTTCCGCATACCATACTGCATACTTAGTTGGCGTTAGGGCTTTCAGCGTATAAAATATCAATCAATGGTTTTATGACCACTACATACATTGACATAGCTAGTGGATCACCTTGGGTTGTGCCTTCTTTCGAAAGAATTTCCCCACTTCCATGAATAATCAACAGTACGCGGGCTCTATACATGTTGGCGACTAAAAAGTCTAAAATTCAATGCTGTTGTGAGATACATTCTAAATTTCGCCTTAAAGTATAATTTGCAATATAAATTTTTTGTTCATGCAAAACCAATCCTAATCAACCAAATACCCCTTTGGTGGTTGCTGATCGATTAATTGTCACTTCAGTCCTTCCAACCAATTATGTAAGTATTTGTCTATAAGTTTTAGTGAAAATGATATACTGATATGATATAAAGTGTAACACAATGTATTTCTCGACCAAACTTATTTTTCATAACATTTCCTTATTAATCATAAATAATATGTAATTTTGTCGCATGGGCGACGATGTCGATAACCATGCGACAAAATTCGTCGTGGCGCTACAGACGTTAAAATTTGGTGTTGGCTTAAAACTTCGATTTCATCATGATGTCTGATCGGCCAACATAACTACAAGGCCGTTACGATACATTTTCCACTTCTTTCCGGATCGTTGTTGTTCTTTTCGGTCGTTTCGGTGAATAGAGTAACCCCAACGCAGAACGAGTTGGCACTCTGCGAAACCTTACATCACTGATCCGCCTGACTGCCCTATTTTATACTGCTAAGATGGATAGATACGGTAGGTAAGATGGGTTTTCATCTTTATCCTGCGGGAGAGGAAAGCCGAGAATACAGCTTAACCATATGACGAACCACGACCTCTCGTGCAGATACCAGTTCCGAATCTGGGTCAAGGTTTTTTCCACTTATCATGCTTCTCATTTTTTTGCTGTGCATGCTGGTTCCAGGTTCTCTTTTAACAGAAATATTTTGATTGTTGGGTTGCTGTGTTGTGGTTTATTAGCCATCTGAACATGTTTAACATTATCTGATTATGATGAAGTATTTGCAAGAAGAACCGATACAGGTTTTCAAAACAGTATCATACCGTTCAATATCAGATATTGCCGGTAGTGCTTTTCTGAAATGAAAGAAACCTAAAGTTGTGTTCAATTTGCCCATCTTGGCTTAGCCTATCATATTTTACATAATTAATTTAAAATTAATTTAATTTTTAATTCACCACATTTCAGACGAATACAGAATAGTCTACTAAGCTGTAAGTCTCCAAAGTTACGGTACCGGTATGCCATATAAGTTACGGTACAAGTATAGGCATACTGCATAGGTAGTCTAACGTTAGGCTTAAGTTCTGAGTTAAGGTGCCGTAGTAGTTGGAAGCTACCGTGCTCTGTACCAATATGAAAAATAATGCTGTTATCAGTGCTGTAAAATCTTATTAAGGGGGGGGGGGGGTGAAAAATTGAAATTTTTTGGAACAAAACTTACACCCCACTGCAGACGCGCTAAAATTTTTTGGCCCTTTTATTGAAAAATATAATATTTGGGTCTAGTGAAGTTTAGTACCTACCATATTCCCGAATGTCATTAAAATAAAAACTGGCAGAATATTCTCATCGTAACTAGGGGGCGCCAATGCTGCAAGCATCTGGCATTGTCTCCCGGGTTAGGATGAGTCTCTTGAGACATGGGGAATTTTTATGATAATCGGATATATGGTACTAAACTTCATGAGACCCTAATATTTTAGGGGCAAACACTACCGGTACGCCGTAAGCTCTAAAATTTTTTTTTGTACTTGAATAATATTTTTTGTTTTCGAATTTAATCTTGTTTATTATTGGGCCTGTTTGATATCATTGGGTCAATCAATCAGAATTTGGACATAGGCATATGGCATCGTTAAAATAATAAAAAAAAATCCGGATTGGCATTGGATTTTCTTCGGCAAAAAAAAGAAAGACACTTTTATGTTTACTGGATGATTGGGAAATAACAATACTGAATAAGGTATGTTATAGGAATTAAGTTTGGCCAAGCAGAACATTGTGTTACACCTTATTTATTATCTATCGTTACTGTGATGTTACTGTTCCAAGAGTTATAATCACTCATCACCAGATCGCAGATTTCAAATTTCGTCTCTGCTGCGGAGGAAAGGTTTGGCGACCACTTTAAATATTTGTTTCTTATTCAGATTATTCAGTATTCATGTATTTGTCAATGGCTGAGTGCAATTGGGGGACTGCTTTAGTACATTGTTCATTCACTTCATGGTCATTTCTGTACTTTTCGGTCAATTCGGTAGTTGTAGTATCCGACTATGACCTTGTTTTATAAAATAGTTTACCGGATTGAATTTCCGGTTTACAGGAAGCTAAAAATATGGAAGGCTTAAATTTTAAATTCTTGTCATGCAACAAATACTATCAAAAATACTAATGAACTATTTGGCATCTAATCTTATCACAGCCGCCGGCCAACGAATCCGCTGAAAAAGAGTCACATTTTCAAAGGTGCAAAAGCGTTCATAACACCTCATTTTTTGTTCGTTTACAAGCACAGAAGCAAGAATTCGTTTAGCGAAAGCTGATTATTTTGTTGGTTGGAAATTAGGAAATATCCATCAAAGTCGTCCTGAATTTGAATTGATAAACTTTTTGTGAGTGTTTACTGTGTTGTATGATTAAGTGCATGCAGACAAGCAATTTGACTGCACGCCGCACTCTAATTTATTGTTTTTGCATCTATGAGATATCTTCGAAAAACTGCTATATTTTTCAGACCGGGTTAGAAATGCGCTCAAAACTTTCAGTGCATCCTTTTTCAGAAAAATCTTGTGACAATAAAATGTTATTCATGTCTGCTGGACAATGGAAGGGAGCGTTCTATTTTTAACGACAGTTCTATTCTTTTTAAAGCCTCTTCTTGGAGTGGATAATTCTACCCAAAGCCCTGAACCAGAGGCCACTTATAGACAGGCAGGGTTAGAATTGCTGGAAAGATATGATCTTTTCCTGTTCGGCATAGCCTACCCAAGTTTTAGTTCATAGAATATTGTTTTGCCTGTGACAGATCTTTCCTTTTAATTATGATTGTTATAACGTTTTCCACGCAGGTGTACATAGGAGGAATATGCATTCTGTATTGATTGATTGACAGATTGTGCTAGGCATATTCACTTTTTCAGCTTGCGTTCTATTTTTTATTGAATTTTACCAAGTTTTAATGCCGAAAGCAGCAGCGAGAAGGAACCGATTAACTACCACTCTTGTGGCGAAGAACTGCGTAAAAATGTAGTACAACTGTACTTTAAGCAAAAAACATCTCCAACTAAACTGCTATAATATAGCTGAGAGTGCAGTAAGTAGTATCTGCTCGGGGTTCTCAAACTGGGAGTTGCCTTGTCTTTGGGCGAGGTGGAAAAGGTTTGCAAAGAGGGTGCAGATGAGCTTGTTGCGTGAAAAAGATATTTTTACTCTGGTCGATATGAAAAGAAAATGATGTGTCATTATGTGATGCGTCTCCTTCAGAGCCTCCCAAAACACTTTTGGTATCCGGAAGTCAGGTGTACCCATCTTAAAAAGTTTAAAAACCCTTGATCTATTACATGCTGCCCACAGTTTCTCATCTAAAAGTTGTCATTGATATTAAAACATGTAAAGTAGTGCACAACTATCAAACTTTTTTTTCCTTGAGGTGATTTGCTTTCTCAACCGGTAATTTGATAAACTTCAGATTACATTTTATTTAGCTTTATTTTTGTATAGTTTTTAGCTTTAAATAGCTGGAAGAATGGCATCCCGGAAAATCTGGGATCCTGAAGAGCATGGATTAAACAAAAAATTTCGTTTAACTGATTACACTGGTTTGAAGGGATGAGGTTGTAAAGTCCCTCAGAAGACTCTGCTCAAACTTCTTGAGGGACTAACAAATGATCAACCACAACAAAGAGATGGTTTTCCTACTATTGGTATTGGACTTGATTCTTGTGTTATTCCGCTGCGATTTGGTGGTTTATCGTTGTTACAGACTACAGACTTTTTCTATCCATTAGTTAACGATCCTTATATGATGGGGAAAATAGCTTGTGCAAATGTACTCAGTGATTTGTATGCAATGGGCGTAGTTGAATGTGATAATATGTTGATGCTTCTGAGTTCCAGTTCAAAATTTACTGATAAAGAAAGAGATGTCGTTTTGTCACTCATGATGCAAGGTTTCCGTGATTTGGCGAAAGAAGCTGGAACTTCAGTAACTGGCGGTCAAACTGTGATTAATCCGTGGTGTCTCATTGGTGGAGTGGCAACTACCGTTTGTCAACAAAATGAGTTTATAATGCCTGATCAAGCCGTTCCGGGCGATGTTTTGGTTTTAACCAAACCTCTCGGCACTCAACTCGCAGTTAATGCCTATCAATGGATGCTTCAAAAAAATCAACATTGGAATCGAATAAAATTCATCGTTACAAAGGAAGAAACAGAAAATGCTTATAGCATTGCAATGTTAAATATGGCCCGATTGAATAAAGTCGCTGCACAACTCATGCACGTGTATGGTGCTCATGCAGCCACTGATGTTACAGGATTTGGGATACTTGGTCATGCCGACAACTTAGCCAAACAACAAAGGAATGAAGTCAATTTTGTTTTGCATAATCTACCAATACTCGAAAAGATGGCAGCTGTGGCAAAAGCAAGTGTTGTCAAATTTGGCTTGTTAAAAGGAACATCAGCTGAAACGTCTGGTGGTTTATTGATTGTTCTTCCGCGAGAACAAGCTGAAAAATATTGTAAAGAAATTGTTAAGTTAGAAGGACATCAAGCTTGGATCATAGGAATAGTTGAAAAAGGCGAAAGAAAAGCAAGAATAATTGATCGTCCAAGAGTTATTGAAGTGCCGAATGTTGAACCAGAGCCCGTACCTACGCCCATTGTGTTACCCACTCCTCCTCCCACTACTGCACCAGTTTCAAGGAAACGTAATTATGAAGCAATCGTTCAATCACCTTCTCTGCCATTAAATACACAGCAACAACAACCTCAACTTGTTCAAACTCAACCACAACCACAATCTAGTTATATTACCGATCATCCACCTCCTGAACATCAACGACTCATCATGCCGATGCATCCAGGTCTTGTTATGCATGGTAATGGATTGATGCATCATCCCTTGGAAGCTCAACCTCCACCTGGTGTTACGAATCCGTATCACCACATGCACTTTCCTGGTCAATAGATTATTTGTGAGTGCTTGTCAAGTCGCAGCTTACATGCACCAATGAATGTCTGAAGCATTCTGGATTTCTTTGATATTCGAAATTCAACTTTTTTTTGTAGAATAATCAGATTCCCTTTCGAATTAGCAACATGATATTTGGAAATGTACTATAAAATGATTTTGCTGCTTATTGAATTAGTAATTGAAAAATAAAATCATTTTTATTGAAATTCACTCTGAGCAAGGCTGTAAGCGATGCCTAAAAGAAACCATCTAGGACACTTTAAATGTCAAAATGTAGTTCCAGCAACTATACTCAAGTAGACTGGGAAAACCTCTCAAAAATGAGGACATGACCGCTATAAAATAGAATGCAGAAAATGCTCTGTGTGATTGTGAAACTACCGTACACTACTAGGGTACTTCAAAAAAGGCAATGTTGATTTAAATTTCCCTGTATGACAGCAGAATATTTCATTTTGATTAAATTTGCGCATTAAAAAATGTTATCGTGTTGACGTTTTTAAAGTTAAACTGAAATTGTTGTATTTAGTTTATTTTTCCGAAAGAATTCATTCTGTTTGCGAAAAGAGATTTATCTGAATTTGCTCAAATTTTTGTTCATTTTATCATGATTGGTCAAAGATCGTGAACTAATACTTGTACCCATTCATTAATGTTTTGGCTGAAAATTTTACTAATGGTAGCTCTATTGGTTTCAATTACAACTCCATTCAGTCTTTGTATGTTAAGACTGTTATGTTCAAATTGAAATATATATATATGTACAGTCTAAGCTGGAGAGTGACAATTTAGACATTGATTTACATTCTTTACCTGTTGGAAACTCTCCTGATGAGGATGTACAGAATATGGGTCCATTCAATCTAATTAATAGATGATAAACCTATGATTTGAATCATTCTTTCATTTTTCTTACGAAATGTCATTTTTGTGTGGCATTGTTTGTTTTTATAAATATTTTTCGTCTAACCTGAGCAGGGTATTCTTGATAATTATGTCAATCGTCTATTGATTTGTTATTGGTATGTTCTCGATGACGTTAGAATGACATTTTTTGGAATATAAATAGGCCTCTTATTCCAGCCACTGTTTTTATTTGAATATGAAACATTGATTTGAGATGGCATTTTGCAATTGCGTTTCTAGTGATATTATGTGCCATTTATTCTACATGAATGAAATTTTGAATTGTTTACTGTGGAAAGGTTATTCGTTTTCATGCTTTCATTTTCTAATGTTAATGCTTTACTTCCGGCTAGGATAATATTTCTTCCAGACTGTTCCACCTAATTATTCTCCACATGATTCAATGAAGTTTTCTGTGTAAGGTAATTAGTGGAGTGCACAGAATATATTAAGTAACCAAGGGTATTGTTGTGTGCTCCACGGTATAGGCTTGGTAATGAAATCTTAATGCTTTAGTAGGGAAATTTGTAAACAGTTCTGACTGGTAAATCTTGTGGTTGTTCGCTATATCATGCATTAAAATTTTCACTTTCCCAAGGATACTTTTTGGTGAGAAACGCATACCACCGACTGACCATGCTTGGTAAATTGAAAATGCAAATTGTCCAGACAACATTATTCCTTTAATTCGCGTCTACTTTTTTCGTACTCGCTGCACAATATGCTTATCATTTCATTGTGGTCAAACTATTTTGCTGGGTTTGAGCAGACACCAGTTCTATGTAGTTTGATTATCGATTTTGCATGCGAATAGTTTTCTGCAATATGATGCTTTCTACTTAAACAATTTTTAATTGACGTTGAAAGCGGAGAATGCCTGCTGAAAATTATTTTTTGCTTCCAGATCTGATTAGTCATTTCATTGTGTGTGTACCTAAAGCTGAAATTTCTTACCTGGTTGAATTTTAAGTGCACTTTTATTTAAAAATTTTACATGCAATTTTTGGTGATGAATAATGTAACAGCACGTACAGGAGCAGTTTAGGATTATATATGTAGTTTTTGCAATTTAATGAAGGGATGATCATATCATTAACCATAGAAATAAACCTCCAGCCATTCAAATCCTAAAAATATTTTCTGTAAAAGTTTTTATGGAGCATAAATGTGCAGGTTTAAGAGAAATGCACATCCTATATTTGGAAAAGTTGTTAGAAAAAACGTAGCCCAAAACCGCTCTTGAAATGTATCTTCTCCACAAAAGTACAGCAGGGAGTAACGGTTACACGTGTTCATTCGCAAGCAAGCAAAATGGACAGTGTGCGAGAAAGGAAATTGGGAACAACGGCTGCGTGCCTCTGGCAATTTTTGAATCATTTTACAAAAATAAAACTAGGAATTAAGGAAGGGGGACGTCGCGAAGCATGTGACGTCTTTTCACAGGTATGTCTCAAATATGATGTATTCAGAAGCGGTGGAGGGTGTATAACCTTGTGGGAACCCGAAAAAATCGAAAATTCTCGTTTGCTCTGAAAAGTGATTGCGGCAAAAAAAGCACAAAACCGAAGTTGCGCGAAAATTTGGCTTTTTGTACTTCAATACTTGAATTCACACCTTTTTCGCCGTCAGTGTGCGTAGTCATGATGACCCTTGGGCCCCGACCATAATTTGGTATTGGGTTAGATAGGACCCCAGACGATTTGTTATTTTACCAAAAGTGCGCGATTGCAATACCTTTTCTACAGGAAAAGTGTAGAATATTTGTTTTTAAAAGAGCCAAACCACGACAAATGTTCATAGCTGAAAGATTGCAGTCTAATATTGAAACCAATAATTCACATAATGCAATGCAAGTTTTTATTATAAGATTCACACAGTTTCACCGGTCTACTTGATGACTGCCATCTAGACAATTCAAATGATATTTCACAGGAAAGACTTTATTCCTCATGATATTTGACTCCCGGTAACACACAGAGCATCTCGAATAGAAGGTTCGCTCCAGTGAGTGCGGTTGTACCTGAAAGAAATATTTGTTTGAGATCACAGTAACGCAGTTATTCATAGAACATGCCTCATCTCACCTACCAAAAATCGCCAAATGTGCTTTCTATATGAGAGCTCATAAACCTTTGGTTCGGTATATCAGCACGGCATGGCAGCATTATTGGCGATCTCATTTTGATTCTATTCTATTGTGACATGCAACATGTCTTTACTGTTTCAATGCCTGTTTTACTGTGACAAATTAAGAAGCAATTCGCTTCGAGTGGAGAAATGGATTGCCTACAAAGAATGTAATTGACAATTAGACCAAGCATGATTCACAACTAAAAATTAACTAACAAGGAGTTTAGGGCTCGGCATCGGCTATTTTGGGAGTATTGGTATTAGGAGTTTTTGAGCTATTTAAGCTAGCGCGTATGCAATCAGGTGTGATATTGTTATTATTGCCGTTATTGTAATATAATGCTTGATTTAGTTTTGATGCAATGCATGATTGATGCAACATTAGGATAAATAGTTCGGTATTTTGAACCAATGCTTAAGTTGACATAAATTCCACTATTATAAAAACTTGAAACAGTAAAATACGCAGTACCGAACGACTTGGACGATCTCCGCAGATAGGACCAAGCTGCGTGTAAAATTTGGTCGTTTTGATGCGCTTTACTTGATTCCAAGGCTCATAATTCTTTTGAAAGATTGCTTCACTCAAATTTTCGTCAATAATTATAATTTTTTTTTACACCACTGACCAATTTTCTTAATATTTACGATAAAAATAACTTGGCTTATTTTGATGCTTCTGTTAAGTGGTTGGTCTGGCGCGAAAATTACGAGATATCTGCGTATGCCAAGATACAAAATGGAGAAAATCCCAATTATTAAAAAGTAATAAGCTTCAAAAACAAACTTTATGAGTATATTTAATTGCTGTTACCAAAACGGTGTGGAAGATTGCATAAAAAATTATTATCAGAGAGTGTAACTACCACTTTATTGAATTTTCAACTAATGCATTCATTATCATCAGTAAATACCTGTCGTATCATATGGTGGAGAAACTTCAACTAAATCAGCTCCTACAACATTAAGACCTTTGCACCCTTGAATAATTTCCATCCCTTGGAATGACGTCAGTCCTCCTATCTCCGGCGTTCCGGTCCCTGGTGCATAACTAGGATCCAAACCATCGATGTCAAAACTAAAAAAATAACATATTAGTCCAGCGGGTGAGGCCGAAAAAACAGTCGAATTTCTGGAATGAAGCATGAAATTGTGGGAACGGAACGGACTAAGAAATTCAAAGAAAAATGAGATATGGAAATAATCATATTTCCGTTCGTGACACCATCAAATCCCCTCTCCGACCAGAAAAAAAATAAAATTTTTCATTACATACTAAGTTCTCACGAGTCTGGGAGTATCATTTTTTTTTTAAATTCTCTATAAAAATGTTATTTTTCTGCGACGAAAACAAAAAAATTATAATAAACAAACAACTAGAAATTTCTATCTCTTTGGGTACTTTTATTTATTTAATATAATGATAACGTATGTAGGAAAGTACGCGAATACGACAGAGCCTAACAACTGTGGATAGCTGTAGATAAAGAGAAAAATACACAATTTGAAAAATTGGGCAACTAATTTTATTATGACGTCATCATTCCCCATTCCCCGTGCCGAATTTCATTTTGACCTGACCTCAATTTGTTGAAAACACAGGAAATGTCGAATGGATTTAACCTACATTTTTGTACAAGTTTTGTATTCTAAATATGTAAATGGGAAAATATAATAGAAGAGCTAAAACTTTTCCTTGTCGTGATCGCCACCAAACATAACAAAAAATAACTCAATGTGTGATAATAAATAAAATTAATTGATGTTAATTTTCTTTACAATCACTTATTCTGCGCAAGTGCCTATAGCGGCTAATATACTATTATTATAACTATTTAAAGACGAACAGGGTTATTGTTGTTGGAAACCCATCCCGTTTTGGTGGATCCTATTCACGATATAAAATCATATGCGGATTGGTGGACATGAATTAACAAGTTTTAATTTTCTGCTCTTTTCACCATTGTGTTGTAATACCGGAAAGTGCATCTTCTTACAATGTTTGTGTCATTTCACTTTACGGCGATTTAAAATTTCTCAAGGCCTATATCATTTTTCCGCAAATGCAGCGCTCCCAGTCTCAGTGACTGAATGAATTTATTATTGCTATTACCTGACCTCTTCGAATTCGCAGGACATGAAAGATTATCATCAAAATATTTTTGGGTCTCCAGGTATTAAATGGGAATGAAATTAAATAGTAATTTGTTGAATATAAGTGCATTTTTTATATAATAAGAGCGCACAAAGTTCCTAGTGTTGTTTGGTGAATGATTTAAAAGTTTATTGTAAGATAGTATGACTTGATATGCGCTGAAGGAAATTTGAGTGTTACTCGAATGTAGGGGTTTGTCAAAAGACATATTCCTGACAAAATAACACAGATCTTTCATGCTTTTTTACAAATATTAGGAGAGTGATATACCAAGGAGGTCATTTTGGACAAATATTTTTCTATTTCGGTAATCGGTTATGGCTGATGAATAGCGTGAATCGAATATCCTACTCAGAACAAGGAAACGAAAATTTTATTTTGTCAAATACGTGGCATAGCAATTTCTGATCGGAAATGTTTAAGTTCAGGTATGCGCATAATATTTCTTACAGATTTGAGCAAAATTTTATTGAATATATAGCAACATTACGTTCATTTTAAAAGCATTCACAGAAGTGGCACAAATGATAATTTATTAAATCTTTCAGATAATTTTGAATTTTGAAGAGATTCTATTCAAACTGGCGTATGTTATGCGATTCGATAACAAATGTCAACACGTAATTCGCGTTTGCACTTTTACCGCCTTGAAATAGAATGCCACCATACCGTTATTTCGATCATGTTGATCAGAATTTTAAAAATCTGATCGATAGGTGGATTCCTTAGTCTTCATTAGTCTTCCTTAGTCTGAACTTATTTAGATAATAAGGTCTTAGTCCAAAGATGGACTAAACCGAACGAATCGAGTAAATAAAATTATAAATTCATATAAAAGAGTTGTTAATTGTGACTTGTGATCCACAACTATAATTCGAACAAAATTGTCGCTGACTGACAACATCTTTAGGAGAATAACAATAAATTAGGTGATAATATTTGGGAGACAAAATCCAAGACTTGTTAATCCAAAAACAATGGATAGATTGGGCAGGATACCAATCGTGAGTAAACGAAAACTTAATAACGTGTTCAAATTAATCAGTTATTCAGTTGTATGCCACTGCCTCCATTTCATCAAGTATCGAGTGCAATATACCTTATATATGTTGGAGTATCACCGATAGTTTTTCGAACTTCTTCCATCAGTGGTATCATAGATTTAAACCAACATTCTCTTGCAGTCACAACTCGGAAACCCTGGAAGAAAATACGCAAAACAAACGATTACTGTATGCAGTAGCCTATTTAGAACCTTGATACAGATTCGATTTTTTTAAAAATTACATTGCAGGACTTAAAATTGGTAAGATAACTGCAATATCTCATACACGTCGAAGGTAGGCAGAAATGTTTGGTTTTTGCATATTTTAAGGCATTTAAAAGGTCATTCTAGGATTTTTTGGGGGTTGACAAGAGGGGCACGGCACTAATGACATCTCCTAAATACACTAGTGACTGCGTGTCTGCTTTGTCAATAATACATATATATATATATATATATATATATCTTTATATTTAAAAGCGCCATTACACAGTCAGAAAAATCTTGTAAAACTGGTTCGTGTTTTACTAATAAACAGACTCTAGCCGATATACCGGTTGATACAATTTTCAAAATTTGTTGTTGCTCGACAATGTAATTTCATGTATGCGAATCTGTGCATTTATTAGGTAGTCTCGAAGAGCTAAACTTGACCCGCAAACCTATTCATTATCTGCAAACCACAAAAAGCAGATCCGCTGCTCTTAATGGACTTGTTCAGTGGAAGCACGATCATTATTTAACCTAAAAAATTACAATGTGTCTGTTGAGCTTTCTTATTTCTTGTTTTAATTTAAACTCAAGAAATCTGATTTTTTTGTCGAGTTGATCAGTGGGTGGGCAATGCAAGATAAAGCTCTTCCCAATAGAACAAACTTTTTAATGAAATTGGCGTGTCCGCGTGCTCTAATTGATGAGAACGTAATAACAGTAGTAAAATTATAACCTTTCCTATTTGATAAGCATGCTCTTTGACTGAATTGCCCACAGAACCACGAAGTCCAATTTGAATAACTTTCTTGCAGTCTAAAAGATTCTCTTCCATGGCGCGTTGAAACGGAGTACCGTGAGTGATTTTTTCCCCACTGTATGCATCTCCTACATCAGAATGAGCATCGACGTGCACCATCGCAACTGGACCATACCTTAAAATCAAGTTAGTCCGATGAAATGACTCCGGAGTCAGTGACAATTAGCAATACAAAGGGTTAACGCTGCAAAATAAGCCTATCGAATTGTTTTCAGTATTATTTACGCCTCATCTGCTTCAAGCAAAACCAGGTTGCACTTTGCACACTTGAGCCAAAATTGCGAATGTCAGACTCAGTATGCATATCTGGCAACAGCATTTGCAAGCAAAGCTTTGTAAAAAATGCAATAATGATCAAACACAATTAAATATAATATAAAATAAAAATTTACTTGGAAGCAATTGCTTGTAAGATTGGATATGATATTGTATGATCTCCCCCTGCAAAATAATAAAGCCAAGTTACAAATAATCTCCTGGAAATGAAAGCGAAACAAACTTAGTAAATTTAATTTTACCTAGGGTTAAAGGTCGACATCCGTTTTTGATAATTTCTTTGTATTTTTCTCTAATCACATCGCAACAGGCTTTCAAGTTATAAAGGTTAACTTCTACATCCCCGATATCTGCGACCTGGTATTTGTTGCAAATTAAAGTACTGTAAGGCAGCAGTCGTTTGTGATCTGACTGGTCACTATTACTGTTGCAACAGTAAACTGTGAACACTAAACTTGTAGCACCGGAGTAAAGATACCATAACATTTAAATTGGTAATCGATTGAATATTTTATCACGTTAGCGAGGACAATTTGTTGCTGGGGGAAAAGGAGGAAAACGCCTATATAGGCACAGCTTCATTTTAGTAAGTTCTAATTATTACCAATTTGACAAGTTAATTGTCAAGTTTGTTACGATAAAGCGAAACCGCAGCTTTTAGGCATTATAGTAATAATAATTACAAAATGAAATAGTTCTCGTTAATCAAATTTGAAAAAATTCTTGTTTTGCATCGGATGCATGGAATCTACCAGCCTGATTCCAAAAAACCGTCTTATATCTCTATTTATTTACGCATTGGGAAATTATTCGTGTTTAAAAATAATGTTTAAAGTTAACAAACCCAAAAATTTATTCGAGACACAGAATCACTCAAACATATAAATTAACAATGATAACCATACAAGGATGCGCATTTTGCCATAACGGTACTGCACGTACAGAATTACTGTTGGGCTATAACGCAATCGCGCACTGATAGAAGTGTCTGTAACCAAGACGACGACTACTCGGGACCGCGTTAAGTCGCAGTATTCCACGTCATTTTTCAATACTAATAGCAACTTCGATTTTAATTTGGCGATAAAGTTAAAACTACTCAACGGATTATGATGATTTTTATACCAAAATATTGGGGGGCAAGGGTCATCAAGTAAAACACGTGTGTTTTTCAATATCAACTTGGAGTTCAACCAACGAATAATATCTTGGTACAAAAACCATTAAAATCCGTTTAGTTTTCCTTTTAGGGACAAATCAAAATCGGATTGCCATTGATCTCAAGGGGAAAATTAGGGTTTTGTGGGGACCCTGTGATGTAACGCGACCCCAGGTAGTGTCCCTAATGTTCCAGACACTTTTATCAGTGTCCCTACATTCCCCGGAAACTACAATATTTCCGATTATAACGTCGTCAGTCAAACTGAGGCTATGATGTTATAGTTATTAGGTTCGGAGGTTACACACAGAAAAGGGTCTCGGTAGCCCATCTCATAGCCACGTTTGGGAACAAGACGAGCATGTCTGTATCAAGCAATAATTTCGTTACTAACTACCAAAAAATATTAGAAGTAATTGTTCACCGTAAGTAAGTATCCGCCATAGCTCTAATATGTTTGGGTAATAAAACATGCCAGGTAAATATTTCGTCAGTGATTGAATGGGTGGAGATATGAGTCAGCTCTTGGAATCAGGAAGGTACATTCCATGGTTCAAATGCAAAACCAGAACTTTTTCAAAATTGATGAACCTGTCTCTTTAAGCATTGACGGACTTTAATGTGATATAGGAAAACGCACTCATTTTACCCTGTCCCTTTAACAAAACATTTAATTTAAACATGTTTGAATACGACAAAGCAAACTTTGAGGCATTATCTATCATCAGGGGCAAAAAACATATTACCTTTCAATTGCATACACAAAATAAAATAAATTATCTATCAAACATTACACCGAATACAAACTCTTAGGGATGAAAATGGATCGGCTCCCGTATCGTAGTTGTATTTTCGTATAATTGCTGATTCGTGTCTGATATATCTAGGTCCAAATCTAAATATGAATCAAAGAAATAAATTGTTGAGTGTTTAGGCTTCCATATAGAACATGTTTGAAACTTTTCTGATTGGGTAAGATTCAGATCGTGAAACCTGACTGGCATCATTACTTCATTAAAATCCGTTACCTTGTACCCGATCTATTCGTCGTTCCAATATCAATGGGAACTCCAACAAAACAAGCGTCAAGGTCATCTGTATTATTTACAACTGGTAATCTCATCATGCTTGTAATACCTAGAAGGAAATTTATCATTTCGTGGTTTTTTCTTCCTAGAAAATTAGGAATGAATTCTGCTCTGTTGTACATGGGCCACAATTTACGACAATCATGCAAAGGCACGTAATATCATTCTATTCCGTATCGAAAAATTTTCGATTTTGGTCATTATTTCGAAGACACATACCTGCCAATAACAATGTAATAATACCTTTAAAAACTGTGTAAAATAACTATAAATGAGTGATTGCCAATATATTTATATATATACATATATATGCCACTAAAAACGATTCTACACGGATACAATCATTACGTTATTACAAATAAGGCTACTAACATACCAACCTGCTGGCCGCGCCAGGTCACTGGCAGATAGAGGTTCATTGAATCTTCTATTTGAAACAGATGAAGAAAAAAACCTTGTAACAACAGAGAGTCGGCATACTTTATATTTCGATACTTTTATACAACTATTGAACATTTTCAAGTCTGAAAAATTGTATCTGCTAAAATAAAATTTATTTTTCAATGGTAGGTTTTTTTCTTATCAATGCTCGAGGGTATTCATGCTCTGTACTCATCTCAAGTGTATGCTTCTATTTGTTAGGTATTTCTCAAATGGAAGAAATGAGGTTCTTGAAGTAAATCACAGTTGAAAAACTTTTCAAACCACTGCAATGCGATCACAATAACTTGCGAGACGACACAGGATGTGAACATGAGGCGCAATCGCGCTTTTACCGACAAGCCGTCGAGGCGCTTCTATTTGTGGATTATGCTCGTTAAAAATAAATTTTTGATTGGAGAAGGACCTCTAGGTCAAGTGCAATCTACCTGTCCACCATGGCACTTCGCGTATTCAAACCCCAAATGCTTGATCTAAAATCGAATACCTCCAAGATGTTTGGCATGGGAAGCGATGTTCATTGGGTGGCTCGTGCGTTCTGTCTGACATGAGTTCTGAGTTTCATCTTAACTAGTATATGAATTAATACACAAATCATTTGTCCCGCATGATATATGCAAGAAGACTTGACCAAACACCAAACGTGTGGTGATTATTTATTTATTCAATAGCACAGTCATTTGAGAGCCATATTGTTTTCTAACGCGGCATAGATTCCATGTTTACCTCCAGCACGTCACTTTCCAAACGCAGTAGACGGACGAGTAAACGAGTAGCGCAAACATATCAGAAAATAACAGTTATCTCCACATGATTTAAAAACGCACAAAACAAAAATGGATATGGATGCATCAACTTACACATATTTAGTTCCTTTTGGTAATTCTATATTAATACAGTATTTGTGTGCTTGAATGCTTTGCCCACAATGTCAACTATCCAGATAGTTAATTGATCAACTAAAACGATAACAAAAATATCATGTTCTCATTCCACCGAAATATAAGTTTATTGTAAGCTTTCGTTAGAACATGGTCTAACTCAGACAAAATTAAAAGTGATTTAAGTGATTTGACACTTTTAATCTTGTCTGAAGAAGTTAGACCATGTTCTAAAGAAAGCTTACAATAAACTTATATTTCTGTGGAATGAGAACATGATATTTTTATATATTTGCTTGATATTATTTCATTCTCTCACACACGGATCCAGGATTTCAAGGAAACAAGGAGGAGAGATAGGTAGTTCATTGCAAGATATCAACGAATCACGTAAAACGATAACGTTGAAAGTAGTTGACGCTCCTTACTAAATATGAATATGGTATGATCGTACGCATGTTGTGTTAGCAATAATCTCGAGAGAGAAATTATACCGTGCGAATTCTTTTAAGTTGTTAAATAACTGGATAATAAATGGAGAATTCTGAATAATAAATTTCGCCATGTTTCGTAATTGTGGTTCATATAACGAAAAGGTATGCTTGAGATGCATGACTCCAGGTGTCGTTATGACCTATTTGAAGAATACGTTGACGATACTATGCTATGAAGCCTACACCCTTGCTGGTTTAATCGATTTTCTGTGGATCAAACTATTACCCAACACACGGGCCTACACACACGGGCCTACAGCAAGCACGCAAATTATATATGTATGCACACAGACACGTACATAAAATCTGAGACTTTGTGATGAAACTTTTTATAAGTCAGTAGTGGCAACTAGATTTCCTTTGCGCTTTATTCTGCTCTACTTTTTCTATTTCCCTCACTCTATTATGCTCCAAAAGTCTCAGTTGCCTGCTCTCAAAATTGCATTTGAAAGTCAGCATATGATGTTATAACATTCGATATCTACTGCATGCTTCACTCCTGATTACATCAATAACCCCGTGCAAACACTCAACACCACATTTTGTCTATACTGAATACACAGTGTACACAAACGCACAATTCCCAAATCACAGCCCTGTGCTGCGGAGACGAATGCGACGGTCTCATAACAATAACGCGTAGTTTAGCGATGCATATCAAATGTATACTTTTGGCGAAAAGTTACGATTTTATGAATAACAGTGTAAATTACTGTTTGGCTACAGTGTAGAGTGTTATTCTGAAAAGTTATTTCCATGTTTTACTCATTCAACCAGCAAGGGAGATAGTTCCGAAAAAAAATATTTTAATTGTTTTGTGGGTAGCGACAAACTCGTTTGCTGCCACGCAATCCTAAATCCAAAACCCTTTAGACACGTTTTGGGTTTGCATGCAATTCCTTTAACGTTTTTCATACGAAAATTTCAAGTCAACTGGTTTTATGTCGTCCATTTATTAGCAATAGAACTATGCGAAACTATCGACTCGAAAAATTAATTTCATTCCGACCTAGAATAACTTCGATATGTTTATCAAGAAAAGGCAGGCAGAAGCGCGTATTTGGAACATAATAGCAACACGATAAGACAAGAATTTAATGAGAATTTCCCGAAAAGACGAACGTATATCCAAATCTTAATTAAGATGAATCAACCGTCCTTAAAGAACAGGCACAAAAAGCAGTCCACTATTTTATAATTGTTCCGACAGACAAGGGCGGAGGAACTTGCATTGTTTCACGATACGATTATGTCTAAAAAGTATGCGACAACGACAACAAAGTTATACAAGTATGCTGCCTAACGAAAGATGCAGGGATAATTGTCAAAAACTCTTCACCGATATAACTCCAAAATACCACATACCTGTAGTGTAGTGCTACAAAATATAGCTTATGCCAGTCAGAAAAGCTTTATTCAAACACGTTCTGTTAAGCCTGGGTCACTAATGGATTGCGCCGTCAAAGCCTGTCACACAGAACTGCATGCGGATAGATTGAAAATGTGGAAGAACATGGTCAGTTTATATATTTACTTTTGTTAATCAACATATAACAACTGTGAATCCAAGTAATACACTGGAAATGGTCCTAAAAGATATAGATTTACATTAGACTGATAAATTTAGCCGGGGTCATGAAGACCCAAATCCTAAATTGGCCAGATTTGAAATCTCTATGGTGCTTTCCCATGATCACCTTTTATTGGCGGCAAAGACGTTGACCCGCGACTTCTATATGCTGCAATAAAAGCAGCAATTTTAAGAAAAAGGTTTGTTCAGGGTATTTGCAACTGCAATTAATAATGTACGAAGATTCAAGCCATTTAGGGGCATTTTCTATTTTTCGTAGAAATCCTTTGGTGCGAATACATAGACTGTCACCCAACTACCAGCTCATCGAATTATCGCAGATGCTATCTACGAAGGCTTATGCACGATGAAATGAGATCTCTCAAAATCCGACGCGTACTCACCTTCTATAAAGCGGCTGGGTTGTCGTTCAAGCGGAACACTTATAATGCGTGCTCTCAGCATTGCAATATTTTTTACGTCACGATAAATGGGAAATTTATACATATTAATAATACACTAGATCGGAAATTAGAGATTAGAGAGAATGATTTTCAGTCACATAAATTCCCATCCTGTTACACCGAAAAAGAAATCAACACGTAAACGCTTACCGAACGCTTACGAAAAATAGAAAATGCCCTCCTGGTAGGCTTCGTTTGCAACCATGAAATTATAGGGAGAATCACCGTAAACGTCGGATTATTTCTGCTAGCGAAATCACACCAGAAAAAAAGTTCGGCATTTGCAGATTATAAACTAACACCCCTGATGTAAGACCATCTTGTGACCACGATAGCATGGGCTCATATGGCGCTTCCATGGTAACTATGGATGTAGCCTGTTGTGCACTAACATATATCCCACACAAAAACGGAATAAGAGTACTGGGAACATTTTTAATGAAAACAACAAACAGGATAGAAAAGCCGTAAATCTAGTTCCATCCAAAAACAATTTAGGCAATGTTCGCAATGTTTTCCGCTTAGAGTACAGTTGCGGGTATCTCTGTGCTATTGAGTGCCGTTAGTTGGCATATTTTCGGCACTGCTTCCGGCCTTGATCGAAGTGAATTTTAGCTGGAAAAAATAAGACACCAGCTTTATGTCCAGTGATAATCATTATCATATAATTATCAAATATGCCAGCATATTTATGGCAGACATAGATTCCGGATTGCTAGAAACAGCAAAAACTTCTCCATTCTTTTACGATTCTGTTCATATATGATTGCCTTAATAATCTGGATATATGGAAAAGAAAAGCTTCTCAAATTCATTGTCCATGCTAATGCCATACAATTTTTGAGTTATCAGAAGTAAGTATCCCCTTTCTAGATGTTAAAGTACGCCTTATTCAAAACAAAACTGGGAACAGAAATATTCGGAAAAAATTCCCACTAATACTTTTTACCATCCTTCTGCCAACCGGAACATGTCACAAAGAATGTTGAGTATTTCCTTTCACATTGTCCAAAGTATCGACAAGAACGAATTCTACTGGGAAAATGTAAGCCTTTTATCCATACGATTTAAAACGCAAAATATTCTCGAGACAGATCGAGAATGTACAAAGGTATCAATGAATTCCTTCTGAGAGCAGGAAGAACTATATAAAAATAAACTCTGTTAAACTTGAAGAATTTTTCCACTCAAATTAATTGAAAGTGATTTAATTCTTTAATATTCCTCGTTTGGAGTTGTGACACTTTATAAGTTACCATAACTGGTAGATTATACACACAAGAGTGATTGCTGATTTCATACCGCATTGGCGAGGCGCCTTATTACCAGGTAACTATAGGCCCTGTGGTAAAAATTCTTCCCTGCCAATTTTTAGTTTAATAAAATGCACAAGATAAAAGTAATAACTAATAGTGAATCCAACAGTCATGTGGTCAGTTCCATTCGTCGTGTCTTTCTGGGGGCCTTCTTATACGCTCCGATCGTTTTAATTCTTGAGTTAGTGGTGTTGGTCAAACTCATCTTCATCAGTATTGGTTGGGGGAACTTCATCAGAACAGGGCTCTTTCAAAGATGGATTGTCTATGTTCCTGAAGCTTTGCTCTGGTAAAGAAGCTAGATCTTTTGTGAAAACAGTAGTTTATTTGCCATCCCGAAGTTCAACGTGTGCGAAACTCTGGTTGGCTTCCAATAATTCAACAAGATCACAAAGTGGTTCGCTTTTTGAGCGAACGAAACGACGGAGAATGACATGACCAGGTTGGACGAGCTAGCCGGGTAAAGATTTACCCATCATCGTTTTCTCATTAAAGTTTAGGAATCTTCCATGCGGAGTAGAATTGGTCGTCGCGCACACCAGAGATTCAATCCTCCAGCCTTAACTAACTGTCCTCCGAATAGTCTGATTTATACGCTCGCATTGAGAATTACCAGTCGGATGGTAGGGGGTGGTTCGACTAGTAGCTATACCTCTCGACGTCAAGTAGTCTTTCAGCTCGCGGGATATGGAGGATGGTCCTCTGTCGCTATGTATGAAATTTGGCAACCCAAACAAGCAGAATAATTTCACTAAGCAATAAATAACAGAAGAAGTGGTTATATTTTTGCAAGGGAAAGCAAACGGAAATCTGCTATATTCATCAACCACAATGAACAAGTAAGGAGTACGGCCTTCTTTGAAAAATAGAAACACCGTTAGTAACCCCGAAGGATAGCCTGCAGTATTGGTACAGCTTGCAATCTGCTTCAAAAGCGGTATGTGGCCTGTCTTCTTTACATAGAGCTAACTGATAGTAGACAGACTTAAGATCCAAAGTATTGTAAACCTTGCCTTTCCCGACTTGGTTAACTTGGTCATCAATCTGAGGAAGAGAGTAACATCAAGCAGAGTGTATCTATTTATTGTATTGCGACGTGATTTTGTCGCAATTGGACGACAATCGTTTTGCGAATTGGAGAAAAGATTAGGAGTTGGGACATGAGAAGCTGAAACACCGCGTGATTTGGAAGAATTTTCTACAATCAAGGCATCACGCGAACCTCTCATTTTGAAAGTGACTGTATCCTGTAGTTGCATCAAGTTTTGACCATGAACAGCATCGGCATACAAGTTCTCAACCAAGCCAAACTCCAAATTATAGATTAGTCAACAATCAACAACCATTCGACGCTTATGGCGTTCATCTTTGGTAACCAAAACTTGGGCCCGCTAAGGAGAGTGGAAGGTTTCAATAATGCCCTCTTTTAGAAGATTTGCAACTTTATTTCGAATGAAACATGACATCGTTGTTGAAGCGACGTGATTTTGTGGCAATTGGACGACAATCGTTTTGCGAATTGGAGAAAAGATTAGGAGTTGGGACATGAGAAGCTAAAACACCGCGTGATTTGGAAGAATTTTCTACAATGAAAGCATCACGCGAACCTCTCATTTTGAAAGTGACTGTATCGTGTAGTTGCATCAAGTTTTGACCATGAATAGCATCGACATACAAGTTCTCAACCAAGCCAAACTCCAAATTATAGATTTGTTCACAAACTTTGAAGGGAGTATTGAATGATACTCCACGCCACTGATATTAATTGATAATTTTGTGGATGCCATTGACACACTAGAGTTTACAGGTAACAATTTGAGCTGTAATTTTTCAGCAACCTCTGCGTTAAGAAAACCTTCCATGGCACTTGAATCTAATAGCGCTTTAATGTTAGTTCCATTCATTTCGGCATCTAACTCAGATCGCTTGAGACATTCTGGGTCCCCTGCAAATACGTTAACTAGAAATGGCTTTATCAAACCAGAAACAATTTTAGGAGATAACAGGCATATTTTTTGAAAATGACCTCTTTTTCCACAAGCATGACATTGGACGCCTCGCGCTGGGCAGCGAAGGAGCGAATGGAATTTGCCTCCACAGAAAAAAATATTTTCCAGAATTCGTCTTCTTTGACAAGGCGATAAAAGCTTGTGAAGAATCGGTCGGGGGCGGGCAACTAGCTTCTGAAGATTGGGAACCGCGAGGTTCGACTGGACAAATACATTCGTTGTGAACTGTTGTCATGGAAACAGTTTGAGCAGAATACATACAAGATTGTTTTTGCGTCCCGTCAAGCATATCAGCTTTATCAAAAGCAGTTTCAAGATCAAGAATAGTTTCTTCGAGAAGTCTTTGTCTAATCCACGAAAAAAGAAGGCCACTTATGAAAGAGTCCCGTATCATTTCGGATCTATAGATGTCAATTGATACCGGTTGGGAATTACAATCTTTGGCTTAGTCTTCCAATTCTGCAAGGCTTTCCCTTGATTTCTGAGAACGGGTGACTACGAGGTGCCGGGCATAGATAACGTTTTAAGTTTTGAGGTACACCGATTCCAGAAGTTTTATTGGTTTATCAAAAGACTCTGCCTCTTCAACATAAGTGTGCACCCGAGGAGATAAATAATTGATCAACAAGGAAAATTCATCTATTTCTGGAGGAGTAGAGCTCTCTGTACTAGGTAGAACTGCCTGGGCTGCTGTGATGAAGCCCGAGAAAGTCTTGAACAAGTGTTTATAAATCTTAGCTGCTTCAGGTTTATTTGGATCTACTCCAAGTCTTGCTGGTTTCAACAGCCGCTCCATATTATTGAAAGTTGATTAAATTGTGGTGACCTATAGCATGTACAATACAAAGTACAACTCTAGAATCAAGACTAGGCTTTAATCAGCTCTTTCACAGCTAAGCTGAACTGAATAAATACTAGATACAAGGCAACAAGTGAGACGTAAACAAATTAATCAACTAATTTAGAATCACGTAATCATGGCGGTAGCTCAGCAATTACCAACTGACAGATAAGATTCAAATTCACTTTAGCTTAGCTGTGAGAGAGTTGCCTAGTCTTGGTTCCAGAGTTGTACCTTGTATTGTATACTGCTATAGGTTACCACAATTCAATCAACTGAAGATTACACACACAAGAGTGATTGCTGACTTCATATCGCACTGGTGAGGCACCTTGTTACCCGGTAACTATGGGCCTATACCAGTATATCACCTGCATTCGATGTATATGTATTTATACGTTTATAATTTTGTATAGTTTATTTATTTTTTGTCATACAATGCATCAAACTCGGTGAAATAGCATTGTGAAGTATAATCCTTCAATTGTATAAGGACAGAAGGCGGTGCGTCGGTAATATGTAACGTTACCTAAATTCTATCCAGTACTTAACACAATTAGTGGCACGCAACAAAAATGTATTTTATCCCGTTTTCTACAAATCGCGTCCCATCTTCAAAGCTCCTTTCAACGCTCCTCGGTCTTGTAGACCGAGCGGCAACAGAGCAAAAGCCCGCGGTCTGATTTGTGTAACGCCGTGAAGCTAGCGGAAAATTCAATATTTCGCTCTGACATGAATTGTGTCTGGTCCAAACGCTTTTTTATAAGTGTTCCCAGTACATTGCTGCAATCAACATTATATTATGATGACGTATTGTTGCACCATAATTGTAGTCTCTGGTTGTACTGGAAAATTTAATAGCATTGAGAAAGCAAGGTAGGTAGACAGTAAATCTCTCTTATAATTCAAAACTCCCCAAGTCAACTCCAAGCTTTCATCACAGAATACAGTCCGACTGAACAATTTTAAGACAACCATTTTATTTTAGAAAACAACGAAAGACTGAAACAAATATTCCCCCGATCCCCTACAACACCATACAGAAAGTACCCGACGCCGAAAAAAAACGATTAGTTAAAACTATATTCAGAACAGAAAATTCCCAAAACAGAAACCGAGGATTCTAAAATGCGGTAGGAAATCGTTCCGCAACTGTGCAAAACTCAATGGAGGCAAAAATTTCAGCTGTAGCAAAACAGGATGACAGTATAAAAACCAATCAACAAATAACCTGCAATGTAATCTACCCCATAGCCTTCAACAAATGCAATATACAGTATGTGAGTGAAACCAGATAACAGTAAAATATCAGAGAACATATATTTGAACAAACATCACCATAAATACAGACTTTGCGGTCGGAATACATTTCAGTCAGAATGGGCATCCTATAGAAATTTGTTTTATCTATCAGTGCCGCTATTTCCGGCATTGAAAGGATACATTGTACCGCAGAACCCAGAATGTACAATATATTTCCCTACTAAAATCCTTAGAAACAGACGGAACAGTTGACAGTTGAAAATAAATGTATTTTGAGGTATCGTTTAGTAAACTGTAAAACCTTTCTTGTTTACTTGTGATGTGACTTCTGATCCATTTGTGGCCGTTACCATAAGCATGATCTCTTCACAAAATTATAGCATAGTATATCAATATTGATCTCGAGTGTGAACTCAAATGCAGGATATTTGTCTCATCAATATTTAATAATATGTTGATATTTACTATCAACAGTGGAAGACAAAAATAGTCACATAGACATTTAAATTCAAAACAACATTGCATTTCTCTCTCACGATTGACAGCAATGTTGTTCAACTATCTGCATCGAAATTATCGTTTCTGCAGTCAATAGTGTCATGTAGCTGTCTATCGTGACGAAAGATCATTTATCAAACTAACATATCGTAGTCTGCTCAACTCTACTACTATGAAGTTTGAACAAACGCATAGTCATTTATATTGCGGTGCAAGTTCGAAACCTGATAAAGGCCAAAATCGGTTTTGAGAGTTTTTAGTGTACACCATTATTATTAATATTACGTCTTCTAAGCACAGCCAAGTACGACTTGTGTTCGACAAAGCAATAATTTTTTAAGTCTAAAAAATTGATCAATGTGAATAAATTTATCAAGTGAAAAATATCTAGAACTGGAAGGATATTTTGCACTTTTATTTGAATGAGTTGAAATCGATCGTACATAATAATGGTAATTAATGTTTAAATCAAATTTCTGCTTTAGGAAATCTATTCCAAAAATGTGGCGATTATTGTGGTGGTATCATTTACTTTTTGTCAGTAGAATTTGTTCATTCTTTATTTTATTTCCAAAATATTTGGATTTTCAGCAATTTTTGCCTGGTGTTTTCCCTCCTCGACACGACCTACGATCCATGCCTTATGACCTTCAATTTTTTCAATCTCAAAACAATAATTTTCAGCATGTTCGTGGGGTAATGCGATGAGGAGTCCACCTGAAGTTTCAGCAGAAGTTCCTTGCAGAAGTCCAAAATTGATAGGACTGGCGTCGTTAACTGCCCTCATTTTGCTTAATATTGGCAATGTATGAATGATAAAGTCAACATCCTTGATTTGTTCTTTTACGAGGTTTTCAGCGTGGCCGAGAACCCCAAATCCTGTTACGTCGGTTGCTGCATGGGCGTGGTATTTTCGCATCAACATCGCTGCAGTCTTGTTCAGCTTTGACATTTGCACCATCGCCATTTTATATACTTTCTCTGTTTCCTTTTCCGTAATTACAGATTTGATACTTTGCCAGTGTTGATTTTCTTGAAGCATCCATTGATAGGCATTAACTGCTGGCTGTGTACCAAGAGGTTTAGTCAGAACAAGAATATCTCCCGGAACGGCTTGATCAGGCATGATAAACTCATTTTCTTTGCAAACTGCGGTGCCCACTCCACCAACGAGGCACCACGGATTAACCACAGTTTGACCGCCAGTTACTGAAGTTCCGGCTTCTTTTGCCAAATCACGGAAACCTTGCATCATGAGTGACAAAACGACATCTCTTTCTTTATCAGTAAATTTTGAACTGGAACTCAGAAGCATCAACATATTATCACATTCAACTACGCCCATTGCATACAAATCACTGAGTACATTTGCACAAGCTATTTTCCCCATCATATAAGGATCGTTAACTAATGGATAGAAAAAGTCTGTAGTCTGTAACAACGATAAACCACTAAATCTCAGCGGAATAACACAAGAATCAAGTCCAATACCAATAGTAGGAAAACCATCTCTTTGTTGTGGTTGATCGTTTGTTAGTCCCTCAAGAAGTTTGAGCAGAGTCTTCTGAGGGACTTTACAACCTCATCCCTTTAAACCAGTGTAATCAGTTAAACAAAATTTTTTGTTTAATCCATGCTCTTCAGGATCCCAGATTTGCTGACCTGCCATTATGTTTGAGGTATAATCTGAAAAAGTGGAACTCTTTTCAATTCAAGTTATCAGGATAATAGCGTTGTTACTGTGACATATTGTACAGCGTTTAAGTGCAAATGAAACAATAGTTTTTGAAGGAATTCATATTCATAGAGCAAATATATTTGCCGATTAGGATAGTACAGGCAGTGTTAGTAAAAGGAATTTGCTAATTGATATATGGAATGTATCGCTGTCTTCTTCAATATAGCATCTGTACCGACTTGGACGATAAGGAGATACTTTTACGGCATAAAGTGTCCCGTTATTCGTGCGATTTCAAATAGTCAACGACGAAATATTTTAATCCGGTACAAATTAGTTACAAAACATATTTCCAGACGTGTCGTCCAAGATTCGGAGATGGGTAAATTATCACAAATTTGCGCAGATTGTCATATACTAAATATCATTTTGCGGGAATCTGGATTTTAAACATTGATGGGTATCATTTTTTTAGTATCGGTGGTGTCGGGTTGGGACCATTTTTGAATATTGCCATCGACAAATACGATACAATCTGCACATCCTTACACATTTTGGAGATTATCTCATGTACAAAATGATATCGAAGTTAACTAAAAAAAAACGATATTTTATGGTAAATTTGTATTTGAGTACTGTACACATTCAAATAAAACTAAATAAATTTTCCCATCATAGTTTCATCCCCCCGATATCGGAATTTTATAATAATCTCATTCTTTGCCTCGCAATGTTTTCGAATTTACATCATACTTTAGTCGAATTAAAGTTCCAGAAAGTTCCAGGGAATTCCTAGCAATACTCGTAAATAATACTGTGGTACTTATAACCCGTCGCCTATACGTAATCCTACAAACATTTAAACTATATTCAAGATGAACTATTACGACTCTACCCCCGTACATAGAGCTGATTTTCACCTAAGCAAATACTCAAAGTCATGTACGGAAACTTTGGATGACGAATCTTTGGATAAACAGTTACTTAGCTATTTTTTTCAATCTACAAAGTGTCGTGAGTATTTATCTTGTACTTTAGTACTGCTGGATTTCAACTACAGCTGCTGGTCGAATCACATTGCCACTCTCGTGCAATTATTAGCAATTTTACTCGACCTTTCCCTGAATGACAACACTTTTATCAACACATCGATGCGGTCCATCCTCCATACATACGACACCATTTATGTCTATGCGGTTTGGTAACAAATACCCAAGAGCACAAAGACTTCCAACTGTCGAATCATAAGTCATTGTGACGTTTTCCTATTGATCTATTCTATTCCAGAGGCCTTGTTCATTTTTAAATAAATAATATAAAAATATGTATTCATTCTTAAATCGTGCAAGCTCTAGACATACACAACACCATGACTTGTAATATTGCAAAAGAACAGTACACAAATTTGCATCAATCTCAAGTTTCATTTAAAAGAAACGTACTAAACTGGATTTCCATCGACGTGAAGTATAATATCCGAAAAAATTTACTTAATACTTTGAGCTTCATTATTACTAGAAAAATGATATATTTTAAACTGAATGAAATTCATCATTATTTAATGAAGCCGAATCGCGTTACATGAGTCCTGGTTATGCTCATTACTCAATGCACTACCTTGTTGTATTCTTCTCAACATTTTAATAATAATTCTATATAGTTTTCGACCGTGTCTGCATTTTTGTGATAGATACCAAACGTGTGAAATGAACAGCTGGTAACAGTCTCTGTTTAATTAAGTGATAGATGGATGATAAAGCATATTTTACTATTCAAAAATGGTTTTGTCGAGTACAAGGTACATATAACAAATTTGCTAATCAGGTACAATTACATCGAGGTTTGCGGGAAACGTGCCATGTGTCACCCATGTTCCAAACATTAGCAGTGTTAGTCAATGAGGAAAACTTACCGTTCCGAGACGAAAGTCTAATAACCCTGCCTTTCTAGCTCTCTGGTGCCGCCCGACGATGATAAACGGAGATAATGAGGTAGTTAAAGGCGGTTGAAACTTTTCGATCTCTCAAAGCATGTTGGTATAAAATAATAAAAAACATGTAAATATTAAACGCCTACGTGGGCAAGCTATTATTTTTATATAACCCTAACCGACTCAAACATCCAAAACACTAAACAATAGTATGCCACGTTTGGGTCAGCGATGAGCCAGTCACGGTCCATATCGATGATCCATATGTGACAAAAAAAATTTTTTAATAGGTGTTTCTTGAAATTTGAAAATGTTTTATTGAAAAGAAAATTTTCTTGTTTTAGTCGTATTTCAGTTCCAATGATGTTAAAGTAAATCATTCAACTTACGTTACAATTGTTACATTACAATTGTTCAAGTTGAGGTCATGACTATGAATTAGCAAAACGTGGAAATTTGAAATAACGAGAGAAATCTACTACAGCTGCTATGTTGTAAAATCAGATTGATTAAAATAGATAATAGCGTAAAACCATCGTTCATAAAATCGTCGTCCCTAACTCACCGAATCATTGTCGACCCCATCAAAACTCGAATGAGAAGAACCAGAGCTAAAAGCGGATCGGGAAAAAATTATGAAAAGTGGCTTCGGATGACTGAAAAGTGGCATCACCAAGAAGAAAATGATAACAGTGGAGAAGCAGACATTAAAAAACAAAATAACACATCCGCTATAGGAGCGATTCGTTTTTTCTACATCATGCAAAAACACAACTGGTGACTAAATCATTAATTTAGAAAAGGATTGTCGAAACATCTGACTACAGTGTTCATCTCAATAAATGTTGCTTCCAATTGTGCCTGAATTGAATTTCAATGAAGACATTTATTAGCAACAAGGGATACCAGTGAGGAGTGAGATTATCGGCTCAAGGAGGCCCTCGAGGCCGTCCAACTCTCGCTGATCGAAAAGATGCAGAATGGTTTTTCGTTGCTTTCGGGCGTAGGAAATCACATCAATCATGTGGATGAATGAAGCGCGACAAACTGTAAGCAATATAAATGTTTCCGGGGTACATTGATTTTTGTATTTACAGAATACAGCACCATGTAAAAAATTCTAAGCGAAAACTTATTTTGTATGAGCCTTCAGACTACATAAGAAACTTTGTGAAATTTTTCGCGAGTTCCAATGATAGACTGAAAACACTTATCTTTATATCGTTGCTATACCTATCTGAATATCCAACTTGCAATGGTAAAAATAATTGCGGATTAATGGAAATATTGGATTTTCTTATCCTACTGTTAGGAAAGAATTGAAATTCGATTTTCTAGTGGAAATTACTTTTGAAATTAACATGTCCCCTGCGTTTATCTACAGATAATATCATCAAACGAAAGAAATATAATCTTCGGCAAACGTGGGATTATTTGTCCGCTTTTTCCGTGAAGACATCCGTGGAGTCCCCTCCCCTACCTCTTACTAAATTTAGAGTAGAATAAATTTAGAGATTTAGACAATATTATAGTAGTAGAGTGCAATATTTCAGCGAATATGATCCTGATTATGTTTAAACTTCGCCCGAGGCCATCCCATTATTGATGAATCCGACGATAACAAGAATATACTTCTAATGCTGTCGCAGCGGACAATTCACATGCCTACTGGCAATATTTTTTCAATTACCAAGAAGCTCGAGCTCAAGATTTGGCATCGAGATAAAGACATATTTAATTTATTTTGTTTGTCGTAGGGTTTGAGTTATACTTCATGTTGCGTCGAGTTGCGTCAATGACAAATTGCACCGGCGAATGAGTGTGAACGGGCAATATTTAGAACGGATTTGGCCATAGAATAATAAAAAAACAATAATTTAATATTCATTTAATCTTTCAGTTTTAAGATTGTAGTAAACATATTTGACGGAGAAATGGTGATGCGCAGTCCATATTCAGATATCGTTATACCCGAAGTACCGGTACACGAGTACGTTCTGGAAAACATTAAAAACTACGGCGATGATGTTTCCATAGTGAGTATTATTCATCTTGGGCTATTCTTTTCTTTGACAGAGGAGTGTCATTGACGCACAATAGACAGTCGGTCTGATTTTTTGAGGATGCTTGCGAAACGAGCAGGCCAAACGAGAGCGAGCAATATTATTTAATATGGACCAAGACTTTCCACTACATAAGCCGGTCTTTAGCCAATACTGAACCTTTAGATACTCATACTAACTCAAGATCACATCCTTGGACAAAAAAACGTTTGACGGGAGCTTTTTTGAAAACACATCTTTTTATATCATAGATTAAGTTTTTACTTCATCGCCAAATTCCTTCAAAGTTATCTAATTCGCATTCACGCCACAGGTAGAAAACAAAATTTGAAACAATCGTAAATGATGTATGAATATTTTCTGAATTTAATCACAAATGAAGCGGTTCAATAACTATAATGAATTACAATGTACATAACACGAACTGTATCAGACATTATCAAAGCAACATGTCTCTTTATGATGGTTCAATATTATGTTTGCCATTTCACTTTAAGCAAGGCGACGCAAGGATTTACTAAAATTGCGAGTTTATTTCTAGTTGACGAAAAGTGTAACATTTGTCCACTCGTGGAACATATCAACCCACGTCACTGAGCGCGAGCGATTGGCTTTGTTTTATGAGTGACTCATGTTCAGATCAAATTTCAACCTTAAACACTTCGCAAAGTACGAAATGGTAATTTTATCATTTTACTCTCTCTAAACCAAGGTTGACAATAGCAGAGGGAAAACGTTGACATTCCGTCAAGTGTATGAACACATTCGTAAGTTAGCAAGTGCTCTTAACAAACTCGGAATCAAGAAAGGAGATGTTGTTGCGATATGTTCATCAAATTGTGCGGAGTATCTGGTTGTTATGTTGGCTGTTTCTGCTTGTGGCGGAGTTACAACGACCTGTAATCCAATGTATTCTGAAGGTGAGCATTTAAGATGTTTTCTTTAATAAGGGGAATATTTTTTTCAACAATACTGTTGGTGTGGGAATGTCCCATTTCTTTCGCATTGCAATCTGACAATTTTGCCTGACCTGACTAGACAACAGTTATCATATTTAACAGGAAATAATACCTCCAACTATAGTAAGATTCAATTTCCAAATTAAGGTGAAATATTACAACAACTGAAGCTTTCAAATCCAAAAGCAGCATTTTGTGATCTCGATGTTTATAAGAGACTGAAGAGTATCAAGAAATATCTTCCAACATTAAAGGTATGTTTCATTGGTTGCGTTGATAACTAGCAGATCAAACAATCAATTAGTCAATAGACCTATCTCCAAGAAAAAGTAACTACAATATTCTCTTCCCTTAACAACATTACAAACTTTAAGCAACTTTAACCTTATTTTAGAATGTCTTTACACTTGATGAAACGTCGGATGCCATTTCTTATCAACAACTTATAACTAAAGATGACGGACACAGTAAGTAGACATTAATTTAATTGGAATACAACTTAAGCAAAGCCGGACGCAGCACCTTGAAGGTTTAATTAAAAAACGAAGCAATCATGTGGGACGGGGCGGAATAAAAATTTTAAAGTCAGCAGCTGTACCTTGAGTGGAAAACATGTCATATGAAATTAATTAGTTAAAAATTGCATTAAGTGGTATCTGCCCTGAACGATGACAAAACCATATATATACCACTATTTGCATTATATTAGTCCCCTCACCACACCCGGGAAATACCTAAAGACAGTTTTAAAGCTTGAACTCGTACAGCACTATATGCCGCCACAGGAGGCACCAGAAGTAAAAGCGTCAGTTTAATAATTACACTTTTAGAATAAGTATAGAAGTACAAAGAAGCTTTAAAATCGTTGTGTTCTGTGGATTCAAATACGTTTATAAGGTATAGGGCAAAACACGATACAAATAAATATATCGCATTATCAGGAAAGCAAAAAAAAACTATAGAAAAGTTGAACAATATTCATTTTGTAGAGACTACGTATAATATAATATATAAATAGCAACTATTTGTTCAGGTTACCCGTCTGTTCAATTCAACCCAAAGAAAGATATTTTTATACTTCCTTACTCAAGTGGAACGACTGGGTTACCGAAAGGAGTCATCGTATCACATTACTATGCCATTGCCCAGATCAAAATCAACGAGTAAGTCTAAATCCTTTTCAATTATGAACGAACCTAACATTGTCGTTTTTTGATATTAATCAGTACCAAGCTAGAAATTTTTTTGTCAAACCATGCTTTGTTGAAAATGAGTAACTGATGGATCGCGCCGCTAAGGCGCGGTCCTTTTGTGACTTGTGCTTGACAAATAAAATTTCCTGAGAGGGAAGGCTAGTCGACAGCTTGATTTTTGCGTTACCGCCCACATCATCACAAAAGGTGACGATTATAAATCTTGTATTAAAGAAGTCTTCGAAGAATATCGAAATACCCAGTCGGAATAATATTGTCAACACATCTTTTGTTAAGTATGAGTCACTGATATATCGCGTTGACAAGACGCGGTCCATCTGTGGCCCACACTTCACAAAATTGGGTAAAACGTGCTTGTATTCCAAGTAATAACAATACTTCTAAAAACGTTTCTTTCATAATCGTGCTCATTTAGAAGACTTTTGGCGATGAAATGTCCCAAGATTGTTCCTTCCATCAAAACGTTACCTGTACATATATACACAGTTTTGCGGCCAGTGCCGGTGCTATATTTTTTATTTATTCAGTCTACACTTTCTCGAATAAAACTTATCACAAATATTAGGAAATGGTTTTGAAACAATGAAATTTATTTTCAGGATAGTATGTTTTCAATCTCGATGCTCCAGTGGATATTTTGTTATCCCAATGTTTCACATTTTCGGTTATTCCATGTCATTATTCACATTATCACGAGGTTCGAAACTTATCACTGATAAACGATTTCATTTGGAAAAAATGTTGAAAACAATTGAAACACATCAGGTATATTTTTTAATGCTATATTTTGATGTTTCTGTTCTATTGTTCCATATTGCAATAGAAGCAGAAAAAATCTAACAAAGCACGTTTGTCTTCGGTCCGTTATCTCTGGCTTCTTACACTCGTTGGGCAACCGTTCGTTCGTTTTTATGTCATTACGTTAGACCTCTTCAATTCATAATTCATCGCCTTTTTCGCATTGCGCATTTCCGTGAATAGGTATATATGTTTCGAATTTTTTTCCATTCGCTCGATGGTGCAGACAACGAAATGGCGACCAATGTGATTTCAAGCAACGGAATTACGCTCTTGTGCTGTCCTGCACCTAACGGAATTGCTCTTTGCAACGGCGTGTGGGAGGGTTTGCTCTCGGTGGAACTGCGAGCATCTGATGCAATAGTAATTATCCGAATTTTGTTTAACTGACATACCTTGGACGTGACATGCAGTTCTGTTTGAGTGCAATTCAGACACTATTCTGCGCTGAGTGCAATAATGCAGCGTGAATTCCTGCTTGATACAGCTGGATTTAGTAATAAATGTATTAGCTCATTATCAATATAAATTTTTATCAGTTATTATTTTATCAGTGCATAAAAAATAGAACCGGAATTCAAAATGTATTCTTTGATACAATTGTCTGCATTGTCAACCGTAAGTCGATGTTATTAAATTAATTTCAATAAATATGATGCTATCTGCATGAACCGTCACGTTTATTATCGTTTCGTTATTCAGGTGACACACCTATGTGCCGTTCCTCCTATTATGATTGAACTTGCATCAACACACCTGCACATGAAATACAATACCTCGTCATTAAAAAGAATGATTTGTGGAGCTGCCCCTGTTGCACCTTCCCTGAGGAAGGAAATAGAAGACAAGTATAACGTAGTCATAAGCATAGGTTAGTATATTGTGATGCAGTCCTTATCTGAGCCTCTGATTTTAATGCATGATAATCTTTGCTTAAGAATTTGATCGGATCGACAACGCACCAGTCCATATCGGTTTTCGGCATTGGTCACCTGGTTTTGAAAAACATTTCTAAAGTTTTATTGTATACAAAAAAATAATCCATTGTTTTATATAGCTAGATAAAACCACAATATTTGACAATGAAAATAATAAATAGAGTTCACTACCCAAAACCATTGATAAATGTATGGTAGCTTAGACTTTTCACGCATTAATTTACAAATAAAATTAAAGTTAATAGCTGTACGCCCTTTTATGCTAATTATAGCACATTAATCGTTTGAAATTGCACCGGAATTTGAAATATCTGTCGTGATTAGTGGCTAACTTTAAACTGCGACATGGTTTTTCCTTCGCCCAAGATCCACGCCCCTTTGCTACAGACGTTCAGTAATGTATGGCTTATTTCCCCTAAAACTGCAGTATCGTGAATTCCTCTTTTATAGATATTGATTCTGTCAATATTCACTCCAAATCGCAAATTTTATTTTTTTAAGCACGAGTCACTGATGGACCGCGCTTTGACAGCGCGATCCATCAGTGACCCATACTTAAAAAAAAATCGTGTATACCTAAGTTTTCTGATTTGGGCTATAATTAGTCTCTTTCGGGGGCTTATTTTAAAATTAGTGCGAGTGATGACGTATTTGCATTTCTGAAATAACTAATCGACTTTAAACATACAGGATACGGGATGACAGAAATAGTTCCGATCACAATATCCGATCCATTGATAAAAAATCCTGAATCAGTTGGAACAATTGTTCCAAACATTGAAGTTAAGGTAAGTACATCAATATCTGTTTTCTAGCAGTATTCTATGGCGTTGTTATAATGTTATTTGTCCAATCGTATTTTCTTGCAATAAAAAATTTACATCCAAATTTGACAACAGCAGGGTATTTTTGTAACTCGTTTCACATTAGCAAAAAATTTGAAGAACATACTTTTCCCAAGGGGTTCATGAAATATTATGTTTTGAACTAGTCCAAGCCCCGAAAAGTTTTGTCCAGCATCTTATGTTAACAACAAGTCAGCCTCTGATGGATCACGCAGCCGAAGAGAACTTATATACGGGGCGTGTTTATCAAAATTGAATTTTAATTGGATTATACTCCCCAAACCTATATTTGTTATGAAGATATATTTTTTTCTGCGAGAAACAAATGTGACGAACAAGAAAAGTTAGCAAAAAACGTTAGATCCTAAAAAATAACGTTGATTTGCTTGTTGGTCTGTCTACTGAATCGACATAATAAAGTTTACATTCAATAATGTTTTTACTTGCATTTGAAGCATGAAATTATTAATAGTTACAGTATATATTGAAAACAGTAGCCAGCTGCCATCGTCAATCTATTTTTAGGCGAAACAAAAATAATTTAACCATATTTAATTACAAATTGTATTTTTACCGTTTTTCCTGGGAAATATTTAAATTTCAGGTTATTGATGTAGACACCGGAAAAGAACTTGGAGTTGATGAAGACGGTGAAATATTAGCAAGAGGACCTAACGTATGTCACACTGTAATTTTAGTGTAATCGTGTTGACATAGACATAGTTTATTTCAAAAAATTAACGTAAAATGCGATGCAACTAAATATATGACGTAGATGGTAGGATATTCTTTTTTAGTTTTGTATATCTAAATTAAAATTATCTAGGAGCGAACTAACTAGCGACGATCTGCCATGGGCAATTGCAAAGCCATACACCACCTCCCTGCTGAATTTTTAAAAAAAATAAGTTGTAAGTACAGCTGGAACGCGTCTAGGTGGCGCGATCCATTATTGACTCATGTTCAACAAAGCATGATTCAATAAAATTATCCAATTTAGTTCCAATTTCAAGTTACTAGTATATCGTCACTAAAGTACGTAAGTCATTTTTTCTAATTTAGAGAAAAACTACGAAATGGTTTATAATATAGTTGCATATTTCGATTAGAAATATATTGGTGGTTATATTCCAATGTTTATGACGTCATAATGTTTATGCAGAATTGTAAGTTGGGTTTTGTGACTTACGCAATTTGGACACAGTTTGATAACGCTTGACACGGTCATTTAACAAAGAGCAAATGATTTCTCCACGTCTTTTGCAAAATTAATAATCAATTATTAAGAAATTACGTAAAAAAAAAAAAACAATTTAAAACGCAGTGTCAACACAAAAGATGGGGTGATATTTAATTGGAAAGAGGAGAAAATCGAGAAAATAGTAATATTAACACTTTTGGAAATACGCGAATTCTTTTTTTGAATTTACCATTACTTTTTTCTCAATTACCATACTTAGCAAAACAAAAACAAAAATTTTTTAGAGAATTCATTTTTTGTTACAAAATAAAACAAGATATTTCGTAAACATTGATAAAATCGTTAGTTTTGCTAAAACTCTGTTATGATGTCATAAAAGCAAATGAGAAGGTCGCATTTTCGATTTGAGAAATTTACATTTTGGAGTAATGGAGCAATTTTTAAATCTTGAAAGTAAAATCTACGTTACCCACATTAGTATTGCCCTGCCACGAACGTTTTCCAAAAAAATCGCAACAAAGTGACTTACGCAATTTGGGTAGGATGGTGACGAACTTTGAAACGTATTTTGATAAATGCGACTTTCATTTAAATTCCAGATGATGACGGGGTATTTCCAAAATCCGGAGGCCACTGCTCGAACTATTGATTCTGATGGTTGGATACACACTGGTGACATAGGTCATTATGACAAAGATGGAATGTTATATGTTGTTGATCGTTTGAAAGAATTGATAAAATACAAAGGCTTTCAGGTATGCGCGAGGTTGCCATCGGGGTTCCAATTATAATGCCTATTTTACAGACTAAATGCAGATCAGAACTGTTTCTGAAAGTAGGCTTCCCCTATAGAATATGGTTCATTTTGAGTAGGATTACGACTTTGTCGTTTCTTTACATACTCACCCATTTTAGCGAATGGTGTGGACAAATTCGTATAACAGACGATGAAACCTATGCAAGTGTAGTCTGGTTGGATATTGAACACAGTTTAATACAACATACAACACAACTTGATACAGGCAGCCTCTTTCGACAGGGAGTTGTCACCGATTTTCTAGCGAATTCATGTTTGAAGTTGCTCCGTCTTATATATCCGAGGAATATAGCTTCGCGATTAACCTGGCCTACCATTCATTCTTTACTGGTATCTGATTTGATACAAAACAGACAAATGAACGACAAAAAGGCTAGGCCGTAATCATTATATCAGAATAATATTATCAGTATTAGTAAACTATCTTTATCACAAACTCCATGATCAAGAATATGAATTTGAAAATTTTGAAGACAACTCAGCTTTTTGAGACGCAGTATATATTCTACTATAAATATTTCTCCTTGCATACGCCTCATCAGTATATTCAGATTTCAAGGATGGATCTAATTTATTTAGTGACGCATTCAGGCCTTCATTGACATTTAGATCACTTAAACTGAGATCTTCGACTCAGGCATTCCAGCAAAACAACAATGTCACGCTTCTTCTTGGACTTTCAGTTACCAAGGTCCATATTTTCAAGTTCTGTTCTCCAACTAGGTTATCCCTCAATCATATTAAACTCGGATGGTATAACTGTTTGAATGACACGATCCTCTGCTACCACGTAAAGTTAACAGTAAAAGAATATTGTTTGATGTGCACTGAAAGACGCTCGACTAACTCTAACTATAAGATAAACAACACAGCTAATCAGATAGGGTATAGATAATCAAGTAATCAAAATAATCAAAGGTAAACAATTGGGAAAATGTAAACAATCATATTGATTATATTCTAAGTCAACAAGCACATCATCTTGGCAATAAATTTCAGCACCAAATATATACATACATTATACATACGTACAACGTGTATTCAATAGTCTCAGTTCGCGTTTTTCAGAAACAGTCGCCTGTCACAGTAGCCTACTGATTACAACAAAGAAAGTTGAGGGATTTCTTAGTCGTTCTCGATAAGAAAATTGTTGTCGAAGCATCTTTTAATGAGAGTCACTGATGGATCGCGCCGAGGCACGGCCCGCCTGAACTTTGCCTGACAAATTTCCTAATGAGAATTGTCGATATATGCCGCAAGAAATGAGTATACCCTGTTCTTGCTCAAAAATGTGAGGCCGGCATGTTTTAGTTCTGCATTCACTATTCTTCTTTATATTCTCCAGGTAGCTCCAGCTGAATTAGAATCAGTCTTGCTGACTCACCCCGATATCAAAGATGCAGCAGTGGTTGGAATACCTGACGTACTGGCTGGTGAAGTACCGAAAGCATTTGTCGTTAAAGGACGATTTTCATTGACAGAAGAAGCTGTCATTAAATTTGTTGAACGTAAGTTCGGAATAATTTTTATTACATTGATTTTTTAGCAACTTATATGCACATCTAACAGAAAATTCCTGGTGCAAAAAGACATCAGTTTAGTCACAAGCGCTGCAAAATGTTATTCAAAAGATTTCCCTTTTTCGAAATTCCTATATATTGTTGCCTTAAATCTTCTGGCGCGATGGTAGTAGTTGAAAATCTCCGTTTCAAGTCCCGACAATGCCGGATCGGTAATCCATGTTTAGAGTGTAAAAACTTAGGTAGGATCGGCCGAACCGATAATATCACTCAACACTGGCCACGTTTGTCTATATGCAAGTAAGTGGCTGCACGTACTAATAAGTTAATATTGAAAACAACTGGGTTTTTGATCACTGTCATTTTTATATAATACCCCCCCCCCCCGCCCAAAAAAATGGTTAATGAAACGAGATGACTACGAGGTTGTGATAAATGTCGTGTGTCGCCCGGTGCTGTACATCTAATATTTGAATTTGAGCACACAGAAAGACAGGAATAATTATCTTTGCTACAAAATATAAGAAAATCAATGTTTAATTCGAGAAACCCCAAACAAAAAATTATAATTATTTTGTCAATTATGATCCACAGATACAGACAGATCGCGCCTCAGCGCCGCGATCTATCAATAACCCACACTTAACAAAGTATGTTTCATAATTTTATTTCGTCATCAGGAGATCTTGTCCCCTACAAGCGATTGAGAGGCGGAGTACAATTCTTAGAAGCCATTCCTAAATCATCAAGTGGAAAAATTCTTAGGAGAGAACTCAGAAAAATGCCAGCAAGAAAATCTCATTTGTAAACACTCGGATCCTAACAGATTCGTATCTCGTAACAATTGGATCTTACTACAACGTGAAGTAACGATAAATAAATTGTCTGAAGGTGTGATTCTTCATCGGTACAAGCGACGAATAAATATTATGTTTTTAGCCACCTACAAGATAAGAGAATAAGTGCCTCAATACATGGCATATTTTTGTTTTATTAAAAGCGTTTTAGTGTATATAAAACTATTCTATATATTCATGGAGATTAAATGAATATTAATATACATCCACCTGTGATTATACTATGAGATGCTATGAGATTGTTCATATATTGTTATATTCATGATATGTTGCTAAACAAGAATAAAAGTAAGTTTAACAGAATGTCGTGGTAATTTTAATAAAAAGCTTGGCACTGGTGGTAGATGGTTTCACTGTCGCAGATATCTTTCACCGTACTTTATTACAGTAGTTTATTACCATTTTAAGTGGGCGTTAATGGGATTTTTAGTCACTGACTTTAGCGTTGTTCATAGTGAAGGTTAATGAAAAAAGGTGTCCGACTGTGGTATAAATAAGTAAATGACCAAACATGATAGACGCCGATCACAGAAGTGCGAAGATTTGCCTGTAACAATGTTTTGATTCCAGAGTTAACTATTGCATTAAAAATCGATTACACAACACCAAAAAAACGATAATAAAATCAACAAGGTACCGTCACGTACAGTTTATTATACTGGTGTTTACCGACAATTTTGTAAGAATTGTTCAGTCTGTGATTGAACACGGGGCCTAGACGTAAGACCAAATTCAAGTTATCAAAACCGGAAATCTTCAAAGCAAGAGAGGATGCTAAATGTTTGAAAGTAGTGTAAAACAAGAACACATTCAAAATCAGTGAATCCTTTTTAAAACAAATAGACAGAACGACGCATGCAGTATATAGACTGTTTGAACAGGGTAGCCAGCTCTCTCATATTTATATTTGCATAACATGATTATCAATTGAGGATATCTGAGTGCCATCATTTAACATGGCTTGCTTATCAGCAGTTGAGCAAATGGTGCACTAACAATTATCACAGTACTATGGACAGTAAGTACAGACGATTTTCATAACGCGGCACTTCAAACATGGTTTACAAAGATTCATTGCAAGGTAGTTCTGAGGACTTTAAGCTGAAGAAAAAGATAGGGATATGGAGTGCCGTTGCATTGCTGGCTGGAACAATGGTTGGGTCCGGTATATTTGTATCGCCTTCAGGACTTCTACAAGGAGTAAATGAAAATGTTGGTTTGAGTTTGGTACTCTGGGCTTCATGTGGATTATTGGCGTTGTTAGCAGCATTATGTTATGCCGAACTTGGGACTAGAATATCGGAATCGGGAGCAGATTTTGCATACCATGGAATCGCTTATGGAAAGCCAGTTGGGTTTATTTATGCTTGGACTTCAATAATCGTCGTTCGATCAACGGGCAGCGCTGCAATGGCTTTAACATTTGGCTTATATCTTGCCCGGCCATTTTATCCAGGCGATTGTACTCCACCAGATGTTGTTATAAAATGCGCAGGGACGACTCTGCTGCTTTTCTTAACGCTGATCAACTGTTGGAGCGTCAAAGCATCCACCAAGTTTCAGAATTTTTTCACAGCAGCTAAATTTTTGGCAATGATTATTATTATAGTTGGGGGACTCGTCCAACTTGGGGAAGGAAATCCTATCGGAACCTCAAACTTTGAAGATGCATTTGACTCTTCAAGTTTATCTACAATAACTTTCACTCAAATAGGACTTGCATTTTATCAAGGATTATTTTCATACGATGGTTGGAATAATTTAAACTACGTTACAGAAGAGGTAAAAGAAAGTTACAAGACACTTCCTCGAGCAATATTAATAGCGGTTCCTCTTGTCACAGGATTTTACGTTCTGATGAACGTTGCATATTTATCAGGTATGTGTAGCGTTTCTCGATCTTTGTGTTTCTACACATAAACTTCAATTACAACCGAACTCTATTTATTGAGAACAGTGACACAACTTAGCAAAGACATGGTAAACATATAAGATAAACAGGCATCCACATGCTGGCACTGCAATATAGTAATGGCGATAGAGACGAATTGGTGTATCGCAATGCGTCGCGACAGTTAAGGATTATCGCGTTACTCATCAAGGAGTAAACAACACATTACGTCACATCCTCCCGTCAAAAGAAAAGCTCATTATAATATAAGAAATATCACAACAACACGAGTAAATATCCATATCCACATCTATCAGGCTTTGTAGACGTGCGAGTAGATCTACGAAGGGGAGGAAGTGGAGTGTTTTCTATTTTAATATCGGGGTCATACGAGGCATTGGAATCACCAGAATTTACACTAGGATCTCGGCTAGTAGGTAAAATGGAATCATTGGGTTTAAATTTACTTTCAATCTCACTACAATTTTCATTTGAAGAAATAACAGCTTGATCATAATCTTGATGTGTGGAATATGGTTCGAACTTGTCCAACTTTCTTGTGTGTCACACAATTTCATAGTGATCCCATGCTCGTTTGAATATCTTCCAGTTGTCGGCTAAATTTCCACTCTTAACGTTTAAAGGCGCAGGAACGGGTAGATTCATCTTCAAAACAATTAAATATAGATATTCGTTCCATTTATCTTTACGCTATTCCATTCGGAAAGCACCACTTCTGACACCATGTAGCGTTTCTGGATCTTTGTGTTTCTACACATAAACTTCAATTACAACCGAACTTTATTTATTGAGAACAGTGACACAACTTAACAGAGACGTGGTAAACATGTAAGATAAACAGACATTCACATGCTAGCACTGCAATATTGTAATGGCGATAGAGACGAATTGATGTATCGCAATGCGACGCGACAATTAAGGATTATCGCGTTACTCATCAAGGAGTAAACAACACATTGATCACATCCTCCCGTCAAAAGAAAAGCTCATTATAATATAAGAAATATCACAACAACACGAGTAACGGTGCATACGTCACAGTATCTATTTGCTCTGTTTTAGATAATTCTGATAGAAACTGGGATGAAATGATAAAGAAATTCTGCCCTTTTAAAGACCACATTTTTTTTATTCAAATTGCTCAAACATGAACTCAAAGAAATGATTCGCTGGGCGTCCATTCGTGTGCGACCGAATGCAGCGTTATTTTAAAATTCCAAATTTTCACAGTACTATAATTTTTCTAATAGTGTTAACTCCAAGCGAAATGGAGAGTTCTCCGGCTGTAGCGATTTCGTTTGGAGATCGAGTTCTCGGATCATTTTCATGGATAATCCCAGTTACTGTATGTATGTCAACAGCTGGATCGTTAAATGGATCATATTTAAGCGGAGGGAGAATGCCTTTCGTGACTGCCCGTGCTGGACAGTGGCCTTCAGTGAGTATACCTATTAAAAAATACAGTCGTATTCTCCAATGCCGAACACTAACCTTTTTAGTAACATTGTTTGAGTTGATATCAATGAAGCAAGCGATGAAGTCGCCATCCGCTCATCGCAGTGGATATAAATCTAATAGATTAGAATATATCTAAAAGATTTTTTCCAACTTAGAAGATTTTTTGAACCTAGAACGGTCTCGTAACTTTCTTCCAGAAATGCTTCGTTCTATTTTCTAACTCCAGGAGTGTTTTGTTCTAATTTCGAACTTTGTCCTACTTTATCGTTTATCAGAGAGTACTGTATTTTTATTTTCGGAACTACTGTATACAAAACGAAATATCGTAAAGTCATGATGCATACTTGTTTTATATTATAAAATGTCAGGCCACGTCAACAATACAGAAAAAGAAGCCCTTTCGGATTTTATCAACATAAAATGCCAAAATTTCTGATGGTAAATTACCTCCCATAAAAATTCCTAAAATTTTGTAACCCTAGTCCGGACTCTCAATACCAAATGTTGGGGAAGGGTCCGACCAACCTAAATTAGCGATAATCATGATAAAATTTGCCATCTTGTCGTGCGCTTTCATCACGATTTCATTTTTTTATCGTTTTTCGTCCAAATTCTATCATTAGAATATGTTTTTCAGCGAAAATTGTGTCGTGTTTAGCAAAGTGACTCAAAAATTTCTTGCGCGCTTTCGGCATACTTTCTCGTTAGTATAGAACCGTCAACTTACCGTTTTCGTTGGTGAATCGGGCTGCCCAATGTCGGAAATCGTCCGTCGTCATTGCTACCAATGGGTAAATTATAAGAATATATATGACGAGCAAAATAAGCTAAATTTCGTCAATAGTTTTCATTGTTTTTATGCAATCAATTCCTTCACCAACAGCTTATTCATTATAAATTTGATGAATCTAAAATAATAATATTACGTTTTTAGATTTTCGAAATGGTTCACGTGGAATACTACACACCAGTTCCTTCTATTCTTCTGAATTCATTCATCACACTTTTATTCATGATTCCTAGTGATTTTGATACAATGTTGTATGCCTTCAGTTTTACAGCGTGGACTTTTTATGGTCTCAGTGCAGCGGCGGTGATTGTTTTGCGATTCACAAGAAAGGATCTTCCGCTGCCATACAAAGTAAGTTTACTTATGCGTCCATATATGTTGGAGATCTTTTGCCGACACTGGATAAGATTTATAATCGACATAGGTTTTAAAAAGCATCAAACGGGGGGTACCCATGAGATTGATGAGTAAACTTCATCAATTGTTTCAAACCGATAGAATAGCAACAAGAGCTAAAATAATTTATATAACAGGATAAAATTGTAAATTGTGAAAGCAAAAATGTTTGCAAGCGATCTTAGTGAAGTCGAGAAAATGTTTCCATTTTATAATACTTTCTGAATGTCAATAACAGTCGATTACAGCGGAATATTAGAATCTTATAGTTTCGACGTCGGTTTTGACAAATTGCTGTTGCTTTTTAGGTACCGATCTTCATTCCAGCCATTGTGGCATTAGCTGCATTGTACCTCGTGATAGCACCAATTGTTGATTCACCAGATCTGATCTACTTATATGCCGTAATCTTTGTGTTATCCGGACTGTTGCCATACTTTCTATTAATTCATAAAAACTATAAGTTCCCGGGAATCGATACAATAACAATGTATGGCCAATTAATTTTCAATTCCGCTCCTACTCATTGGGAAGATATTTTCTAATTGACCTGATAAGTTCTACACTAGACTGCAGGCGACGTGATCCATCTATTCAAGTGTCGTGTTGAACAGGCGCGCTGGCCATTGCGTTCTGGGTTGGGTCGATCAGATTGTCATTGCGTTTATTTTGACGTCGTGCTGAAATACCATGAGAATTTATCGAAACTGCGATTACCCTCTTACGGCATAGTGCTGTTGATAACAAAACGATCGCTTTTTATTCCATTTTAAAACTGCTTATTCAGATTCTTTTTTGTATTGCTTTATTTTCTTATAATTTACTTCCTAAATATAATATCATTCGACCACTCTTCCTCGACATGACGTACACTTGAATCGAACCGGGACAACATTCCATCATCGCCGTGGAAGTATGCAATTGCAAGCGCTCACACACCCCACGGGGGATGTCATTTCGTCGTGCCCAACCCCCTATTTGTTGAGTGACAGGTTCTACGTGATTAGAACTGGTGAATTCGAATCGATTCGAAGCACATATTATTTGAATCAATCGTGAATTGGTCATAGAAACAATAAATTGCCAAATGAAATGGAATTTTTCATCTTTAACGATACAATGAATCCAATTTTGGTCAAATTTGACCAAAATCGATTGTATTTTGGCTGTAAAAATTGGAAAATTTTGTTTTTGAACATGGTGTGTAATTGAAAATACATTACTTTTTAGTCTATTTACGCTGATATTTGCAATTCGTAACTATAAATTTCTTAATTATCATAATGGAGACAATAATAGTGATGATAAAAATGATGGAATTGTTATTTTCATAGAAATAGTGATTCAATCCGATTCGAAAAATTATCCGAATCCGATTCGAATCCCAAAAGATTCGGTTTTGCCCAGTTTTGAAATTCAATCTAATGTTTGTCTTTGTTTTTTCAATATCAAAATAAAATGTAGAGAAATACAAAGATTGTGCTAAATTAAAAACGATATCTGTCAGTTGTCACCACACTGGATGAAACTGTCCTATTTAAATTAGGCCTGATGTAAAATTGAATATATTTTAGTATTTACCACCCCAAAAATTTACCTTCATGTTTCCACTGAAGAACACTAAAATGAACACAATATTTACAAGCTTTCGTTAGGAATTTGTAGTTGGTATTGGGATTGAATATTCACAGCAAAGCGGTTTGCTTTTATTATTTGGGCATATTCAATCATAACTATTCATTTGGCGACTTCACAGGATTCATGGGTACACTTTAAATGAATACTGTGCATATATATATTTCTAGTGATACAACAACAAATAAGTATAATTACAAAGTAGGAAACTTTTTAAAGTATTCAACTTTTAACTTTTCTATATTGTATCGTGTTCTTTCATAGAAGCTGCAGGTTTAAATTGTAAAATTGTTCTCGTAAACAGATTAATGCTTTCAAAATTCCGAGACTTATAAGTTGTGCGCTAAACACTTATTGTTCTTCGTCTGTCGTTTCAAAAATGCGGATACTTGGGTATATGTTGAACAACGACAGTGGAATGTGTCGTTGATCCAACTCATGCATGCACCGAGAATGGTAGTCCGATAGTAAAAACGTGCGCATAGCAACGTTTTTTTATTTTACTTCAAATATAAAAAAATTAACAACCAGAAACATGATTGTTTACGCCGTTCAAATAGATGCTGTATGAGAACAGATAGGGGGGAGAAATTTGCCATGAGTTTACTGTCATTGGGTTCATAGGAAAGAAATTATAGATTGCTCTTAGCGTATTAAGTAAGAAATATATTTTGCATGAATTTTCGCAGATCTCGTGAAGTTAAGTTACCGGTCGTGATAACAATAAAATGATTCCTTGAATTTGACTCAAACATTAGTGTTGTCAATTAATCGCTATGCAAATGTAGCTCACGGTATTTCAGGGCTTTATGTTATATTGATATACTTTCTATGGAACATTACTTTGAATAAAAGTTCGAAAAAAAACAATAGAGAAAATGATTCATCTAGATATGTATAATATCGTGAACAGTCTCATCTCATCGACGCTATCCATCATCGACGCTATCCAAAAATTTCCGATTAGGGTCTTCGCGCGCCTTCGGTCTCATCGTCGCGATGCATCAGTGACACATACATAACAAATGACGTTTTCATAAAATTTTCTGATTGGGATTTTGCGTTTTAACTTTTTTAAACTTATTCGGATTTAAGTGGTCGGACCTCCCCCGTTTCCGCGCAAGAGCCATTGCCCAAGGCAGATACGAAACCCCATTCTACTAAAGGATTTTAGTTCTGTGAAGTGGGTTTCCCGCTCACGATTGAGTTGTTCATTTTTCATCTAAGTACCTCTTTGCTATAACAGTGATCGCTAGTTAGTATCTTTCAGATGTTGTTTACAACTTTATTTAAAGAGATATATTTAATTCAAAAATTTAAGTAAGTACTTTTGTATAATATATTATTTATAAAGCTATCGTTTTCAGTTCCCCATTGATAAATCGATGACATAAATTGAAGAAATTTGACTAGTTGATAAATAATCAGAAAATCAAAAGCTATCACAAGCATACCTATCCGATCTAATAGTCATCAAAACTTGAAACTCGGTCAAATAGTTTCGAATTCGTTTTCGAATCTATCAATTTCATAAAATCTATTCTTCGGACAACTTCAAACCTAAATCTCAAAACATCTTAGGATGTTGTTACTAGGCACTCTCCTCTTTGGTCGATATATTGGCGATAAAACTTGAAAGTGAATCTTACAGTGAATTATTAATGCATTTTATTGGTGCGATCAAGCTGTTCGACATGGCCGGATTGTATAACTTTTAAATGAGGGTGGTCAATGCAAAGGTAATTCTATGTAAATCGATCTAAAATGCTTTGCTGCCAAGAATATTTCCCCAAGGAACACATTTAGGGATGGTTGTTTCTCGGCGGCGCGTTTTCCGTCGTTTATTTATTGCGCAGAAAAATTGTTTAGAACGATTCTGCCAAATAATTGCCAAAGACTTATCGACCAATAGAAAGTAAAATCATTTGCATTTTTATGACAGACTTTAGAAGCTAGAGGTATACATTAGGACATTCATATTTATTCAACTTTGAGATGGGTCCTGATGATTCGTATTTTCTACATATCATGATTTATGTTCGGCGCAAACCTTACGCAAATGAATACTCTGAGCAAGATAGAGTCCTAATTTTGCTCTCATATGGTATTCAGATGAACGAGTGAAGAACGACCAACTCAATCTCTTTTAATCATCGGCCAGAAGTTGAAAATATGGTCCTCTCGCAGTGCGTAAGTCAAACAAAAATAAATATCTACGGTATTCGGGCATATTATGTATTTTCACATACACACAAACTTTTATCTTTCTTTAGTAATGAATTATTCCTATAGACTGTGGCCTGAACAAACTGAAAATAATTCTAGCAAATTTATTCGAAAGCAGTCATAAAAGGTTCTTGAGACATGACCGAAATTAATCGAGGGTCATTATATGACATGAGACCAGTAAGAAGTCGCTGAATAAAAATCAGTTCCGTGGACTACTGGGCATTTAGTTGGAAGAAGTCCGTCGAAACACAACGATCAGTTGTGGGGAGACAAGTATTCATGAGGCGGTATAGTATATAAATAGATAAAGCGGAATTCTATACAAATATTAGATTGTTGTGGAGGCATGGACATTGAAACTTACTGTGAATAGGCGAAACTCCGTCAGGAAGGCCTTTCTTGATGTTTGGAACGGACCGCGCACGAAGATTTAGGCGCGTAAAAATTTTCGAATAATCATCTACATCGCAGATTTAGATCATGTTCAAGCTATCAAGGGCTACTGTATAGTTTCTCAGTTCGAGGAAAAAGGGGGAAGATGCGCAATTTAATATTATGGTGCTTAGCATAATAGAAATTTAATTTTTTTTCTTTATTAGAAGTTTTAGTCGGTGGTGGTGATGCCCGGTTAGCTAAATCGGTAAATCGTTGGGAATACGCTTCGAGCTGCGTATCTCTGATCGTCATGACACATATTCGAATCACGCGAGAGACGATGATTAGATGCGAGAAGTCTGCTCGACGCCTCGCCGGTGCAGGATAGTTCACGTAAGCACTGCTTACTGCTTCCTACACCAACTAGGTCTATGCACAGGAAAAATGAGAAACATGTTAACCAAAAAAACCTTCACCCCGATTCGGGACTGGTATCTGCACGAGAGGTCGTGGTTCACCATATGATTAAGATTTATTCTCGGCTTTCATCTCCCACAGGATGAAACTAAATTCCCATCCTATTCAATATGTGGGCAGAGTGTTTGGAGGTCAACTTTTGAGTCTTCAACTATTCGATTTGTTAGACCCACACTTTCTAGGGATATGATTCGGAATTACTAAGTCACAAGTATTGCTAAAAATGCTTTCAAAAAAATTGTTTTTTTTATCGTGATCGTCGTTATCTTTTACCATAAATTATACTTCATTTATTTTAAACGCTGGTTTCGGCTTTTGCTAAAAGCGAATTTTAATAAAATAAAAGAAGAAGGTTATATAAGCTCGTATGCAGTTATAAACAAAAGTCGTATACAGTTTTTTCGGATTTATATTATATGATGAGCTTGTTATTTTTGCATAAGTGGGAATTTGACAAAAATTGTGCTTGATACGTTTCAACGGATTCAATGCAAAATACACGCAGGGATGTCTGTCTTAGGCATCGTAGCTGACATATTGATACGTCAAGCTTTAAATGTTTTTTGTCAAGCCTGGTCCACAGATGATCCGCGCCCTGCTGGCGCGATTCATCTGTGACTCATACTTAACAAAATATATTTTGGCGACCTATGTCTGACTGACGGGTGATGCTCTTGATAACCTTAACAACAGTTTCACATTGCATCCAATCTAAATAGTCCTAAATCAGCACGAACTTTCACGATCGAAAATCTTTCAATACATTCCGTAGTTTTACACACAAGTAGAATTTTAGTTAATTTATCACGTTTGATATCGTGTTATCCACGTAGCCTTCTTGTCAAAATCTCCGAATTATAATAAACATTTGGAAAAAGACCATATTGCCACGATATTGATTAACAGTCATGTTAAAATGATCTAGTACATGTGACAAAATTAAAAATATTTTTTTGTATTACTGAAGGCGCTGTTGTTTATCAACTGCGCTATTTTAAAATTTAGATCCATCCCTAAATAATGCTGAAAAGTGAGTCGGTCTTATTTAATAGAGTGTATTTTGTTCTAGAACAAAACAAGAATTCGTCCACTCTTCTAAATTTGTGATAAAATTGTTAACAAATTGTGATTAAGATTTATTATTTTCGAAGTTTGGTTAAAATCAAATGTTGTATTGCAGTTTGATGAAAATTAACATGTTAATACGTAAGGTAGAGATAATACTAGCTTGAACTGGATATGTTATTCCATTTATTGTGTTTATGTAATGCCTTTCAATCAGAGAAAATAGTCCAAACTTGTTTTGTTTAGTAGTGGTAGGGGGTATTTCCATCGCTTGGATACCACTCCATGTACTTTACTATAGCGGTTCAATTCTGCTTTGGAAGGTAGCTGTTCCGACTTTGCTTAAACCGAATCTCCGGGTCGGTGGCTCGGTCGGTTAAGCGCGATCGTATTGTCCGAACGGGCCGATAGTTCGAGGCTTCAACGTTTTACGACCGAACGTGTTTCAGCAAAACACTTCGAGGGTAGCTGTAAGATAGAACAGATGCGCAGTCACTAACAAAGGATGTGCTTAGCGGTTGTTGGGTATAAGAATCCGGGACCGAACTTTAATAAATAGAAGTTAGAGTCTCCGATTGATCGACTCATACTTGGGAAAGAAAATTTCTGATTGGAAAATAAACGTATATACCAAATTACGATGTTTATTGCGATTTTATCGTGTGCATCTTACATCATCTCGATTACAGTTGCTAGCATATAAAGGAAAAGGTTCGCCTTTGAATAAAAGAACATGAATGCAGAGAATGAGTTACCTAGTGTTCAAACAAGACTTGAAGATATACTGGATACCGTAACGCCTCTTCCAGGTTGTCAAATATAGGGGAAGAACTGGATATTATTGGTAGTTAAATCTCATGTATTCGCAAATCGACTCAAAGATATTTCTTGAATGTCAATATTTGTGGACGTCGATTTGGGATCCAGAAAGCACGGGGTATATGCCCATGCTCCGGAGCCATTAAAACGAGCATGGGTAGCAAGTGTTCTTTTTAGTAGAATGTTGTTTTCAATTTATTTTAAGAATGAAGTGCTTGTTTGAAAACTAGATTCTGTTTAAAATAAAGTAGTTTCAGTTTTTAATTCCCAAACACTTATTAAATATATCACAGCAAGGCAGAAACCTTCTATTTGCGGACGTTTTCTTTTCAACAATCAGGAATAATATTTTGTGATGCACGAATCACTGATGAATCATACCTCGGCGGTGAGACCAATCCGAGACTCATAATAAAACGCATCTTCGGTCAAACGATTCTGTCCATTCTCTGTTCCATGATGTCCGTTAATAAATGCAATGTTTCAGAACTAAATAGTCATGATTTGGCCTTTTCTATTTCTTAATTTATTTACGTGTTTTCATTCAGATTTCCACACCGACGACAACTTTAAAAATGACACTGATGTTTCTGGATCCCTACTGCTGCAGCCAATCAACGGCATTAGAATATTCATCTGTTTATTTGGCGTTCTTGGAAATTTGATAGTTATTTCCATGATTTTGCTACCAACAGAGTTTAAAAAGGGTGTCACCTATTGGTAAGTTGGTTTCGCTTTTAACAAATCAAAGATTTAAAGAAATATTGTGAAAAATTATCCAAACGCTTCTCAAGAGAGTATACATAATATTAAAATCCTCTTTTTCCTATAGGTACATTCTCCAGCTAGCTATTGCCGACTCGGTATTTCTTCTAACTGTTCCATTTCAAATAGTTGAGGATGTTCAGAATCAGTGGATATTTACTGACGAGATGTGCAAGGCCAAGGAAGCTATACTGTTTATCAATTATTACAGTTCAATCGCCTTTCTCATGGTGAGATTCGAAATGAATTTGTATCAAATCTAGAAATTGGTTTCTGTTTTATTGTTGATGATAATATTACGTCAATTTAAAGCGTTGAGTCTTTTGTGTATAGCGACTGTATTCGGAAAGGAAACAAATAAGTAACGCAGAATTTGCATATTCTAATCCAAGACTATAATTTCAATACCATATTGACTTGACAAATTATTTGATCTGACTCCCATGCGTTGAACCAACATTGATAAATCATGCCACGTCGGCCTTAGTTCATCTACTGTATGATTCCTTCGGTCGCAACGACTTTTGGTTAAAAGATGAGATGATATGTTTAGCTTATTAGGGATACAGAAAGTAATTTTTATCTTGAATTCTTGCTTTGTACAGAGAAATGTTTCCTGTCTTCGGAATTCTCTTCCCAGAATGAACAATTAGGTCAAAATTTTCCTATGCAGAGTTTCAAAAACAATACTCGATGCATATTCTGAATTTGCAACTATATTTTCTTTTAAGGTCATGGCTATGGACCGATATATAGCAATATGTCATGCATTCTCTGACCGACTTCAAAAATTACGAAAGCACAAAGCGGCGTATATAATAACTGCTGTAGTGTGGACAATTTCCCTATTGATTTGCGTTCCCATCATGATTTTCAGCACAAAAAGAGGACAGAAACCCTACTGTAAATGCGAGTGAGTTTGTTAGATATTATTAAATAAAAATTGCATTGAAATTAATATCTGTATAGTTATTTTATATATTCAAGTGAATGTAATAGCTTAATTCGATAACACGATGACAACACTGATTCGGCACAAAGTTTGATGGAGATGCGCGCTTGTTTAGACATTGTCTTTTTATTCCTACTACTTTCGAAACGATTTGAGACTTGATAGGGTATTACGGAAATTGGGAACATATTGATGACGGTTTTTAAAACTAATGCTTCCAATATTCGGGGTTGAAGTTCACATCGTTTCTCAATTTTTTATTTTTAATCATCAGGTTACAGTTTCCAGATCCTCCAGTATCTGCTCACGATATTTGCATCGCAGAAGGATTTCTTCCAGGTCGTAATGATGCCGTTATAACCTACGAAGAATGTTTGGAAATGTATATTATTGGTGAAGAGAGTCCCGCGTGTACGGCACCCTTAGATTATGGCAGGTTAGTCAAAATCTCTTGCAGCAGGGTGCCTGTACCTCAGTATTTCTGGTTTTTATGGTATTGATATCAACAATGGTATTGAGGATTTCTCACAATTCGAAAAAGATATTTTTTTTTGAAAACTTTTTGTCGTTGGTCATACGGGTCAGCAATGGATCGTTGTATTTATTTGGCAGCACGTGCCTTCAGGATATGCAAACACGGTCCTAATTCACGTTTCACAAAATAAAATTCTTGTATTTCACTGGACTTCGCGTTTTCAGTCACAATCTATCTAGCGAAACAAAAACAATGAGAAAATTAAGTAATATCTTAATATACACTTGAAATGAGATTCTGGATATATTGATGCATGTTTGCATTCTCAGTTATATTCCTATGAACATTTCATTCCTATTTAGTTAATATTCATTTTGGTTTATTTTGAAAAGGAATATTATTTTAATGTGAGAATTTCCCAGAACAAGATTTGAATCACTACACCAGACCCTGATATATTGATAAATTTTAGTGGTTACAGTGGAGACTATGATGAATCTTCTGATTCTTCAGTGGACACGTTACATGCAGGATGCCATTATATCAATTACAATAAAGGATTCGTTGGATTTATGTATTTCAACTTTATTGTGATGTTCATTCTTCCGTTCATAGTGAGTTGCACGTTTTCTGCTAGTGATAGACAAAGGTTGTTTTGTGACAGGGCATATGAGGTCACTCCTGCAGTTCATGTAGAGCACAGTGCACTTCTGCTGATAATTTGTCGGATTCAAGCAAGCAGAAGTATGAATTAAATAGACGGGAAATGGTTAAATCGTTTGATATGTGATCGTTGGAGTTCCTTACAGTCCTTACAATCACAGTTCCTTGCAATCACAGTCCTTATCCACACTTCCCCTGCATGTCTATACATTCTTTACTGATACATGAGGATTTATTTTTACACAAGAACATTTTATTTTCTTTCCATTTACAAAGGTAATAGCGGCATGCTACATTCTGATCATACTCTATCTGCGAAAAACTCGGTTTCGTAGAGAGTCTCCCAACGGTACAAGAAAGACTAGAGACGATAAAGACACCGACAGAGTCATAATCATGTGTTCAACTCTTGTGATCGTTTTCGGAGTCTGTTGGGTCCCATACCACTCTGTTCAAATGGCGAAGATGAAAGGGATATATGGAACGGTGAGAAATATAAATGTTCTGCCCTCTATCTCAATATGATAGAATATTATTTTTCTCCTGCTATCCGAAATGTTCATATCATTTTCTTCGAAAAGACAAGAAAATCATCAACACTGCCATTTCATAGCAGTGGTAGATGGTTATGCCATCGGCCAGGGCAGATAACACTCACCGCACTTTACCACGGCGGTTCAGTTCCATTTGGGATGTTTTCAGTTCAGAGTGCAGTTGCTGCAACTCCATCTTTTAGTAGTTCTTTGCTATAAACTGGTCGTTAGTGGATTCCTTTTAAGCACTACTTCCACGTTGCTCAGAGTTAATTTTAACGAAAAAGGGTATTGATAAATTTCCCTTTTTAAAGTTATCGTTATTAGACCTTGTTCCGATAAGATCCATTTCCTTTGGGTGTCTGAGTAGCAGAGTAAATAACACTTTCCCACTGCCCTCTGTGCTATTATTTAATCGCATTAGGGTATCAAATTTGAAAATCGTTAAAACTTCCGAACGTCGCCAACAACATTCTGTAAATTTTCAGAAAGATTTCTGTAGCAAACTTCTCAAAGGAGCAACTCTCATGGCGTACTTGAACTCAGCTATTAACCCATATATTTATTTTATTGGAGCTAGATTCAGGAACCAATTGGGGTGAGTAAAAATAAAAGATTTGTCTAGATTTGCGGTTATGAAAAAATCATTTATTTGTGAAGAAATAGTTGTCATGAAAATGTAATTTTGTTTGATTTTGCTAATATGAGACAACTGTTACATTTCGTGTCTTGTACCAACGTTTGGTTTTAATAATGATGTATAGCGTAATAGTTCCTATTTTTTCTTGCTCATCCATTCGAGCGCAGCGACTGGAATTTTTGTGCTTGATTCATAGGCGCATGAAGGAAAGCAAACCGTTCTCCGCCGTAATGTCATTCTTCGGCAAAGCAACAAAATCAGATTCTGCAAGGAGCGTTAAAGGTCCACGGCATACGAACGGGGATGAAAGAACGAATGCCAGAGTGGAAGAAGCCAACTGAGTTTGAATACATAAAAGTCAGTGGACGGATCAAGGCAAGAAACCATTGCGTACCCCTCCAAGACTTTACATACGAGTATCAAAAGCATTAAAAAATAGGCAACTGAAATAGATTCTTTTTATCGTTTTTCGCTGTGAAAGTTGTTTTTTCTCAACAGTATGACCAAAACTTTTGCCGTGGGTTCAGCGCGCACGTTTCACTTAAGAGATTTCATTTTTATTCATTATTAACCTCTGCCAATCGCTTCCTATATTGATACTGAGCATAAGCAAAGTATGTTTGTGTGGGTATTGACTTAATACATAAGTCGACGTCCGACAAGTTGAATACAGTTATAGTACGACTTGGAGATATGTCCACTCCAAATATTGGATATTTTCTGTATATAATTAAGTTCAACGAGGATCTTTTATAAGATAATATTTAACAGTAATATGGTAGACAGAAACATGTGATAAATAACATGATTTATTATTCATAATACGTCACTTTAAATATGACAGAATATTTTTTAATGAAAAAGGATGAATAAATTCAAGTGCTAGAAGTAGTAGACGCGCCGAATAGCCGTAGTTCAAGGCGATTTCGGCATTACTGTATAATATACGTTTCAGCTTTTAGATGGTTTAATCATTGTTCAGGGTTAATAGCGCTCACTGCACTTTATCATGGCTGTCCAGTTCCGTTTGGAATGTTTTTTTTACTTAAAATACATTTGCTGTTCTTTTGCAATGGACGTTAGTTAGCTGCGTTTGGCTTTGCTTTCGGCTTAGAGAGAATTATGGTATAAAAAATATTTAATCAGTTAAAATAACACAAGCGCGTACTTTGCATCGTTGTTCGCGGAGTATTGGAGAACCTTATCTATTAATTTTTATTCAGATTTTGATGTCTAATTATTACTTCACATCGATATTTCGACTTAATTCAAGCAGTGACAAGTTTTCAATTAATATTGAGAATATGTTGAAATTCACTATAAAAACTGCGACTTTCTGATTCCAATAAACTAAATATTTCCAATCTTTAGTGAAATATTTTTAATTATTTTGAAAAGATATTCAGGATCTACTGAGAAGTACTTTACATGTCGCAAAAATACAATTTGTCACATAGAATATTGATAGTACACTTTACGAGTCATATCAGTTCCACGCGACCCCAAACACGAGCCATTACCTGTAAAACATCAACGTAAATTACAACAGGAGAATAAGTGACGTTGCGCTGTTCGATACAAGTATTAAATTTGACTAAATTATTAAAAATTGAGGTTTTAAAGATAAAGGCGATTAAAAAATAAAGAAGGGGATGTTCGTTTTTCCATCGTTCTGCACTTTACCACGGTGGTTCAGTTCCGTTTGAGATATTTTCCGCTTAGAGCGCAGTTTCTGGTGCTACTAGTACTCAGTAGTTGGGTTATTTTGGCAGATGCTTCCGGCCTGGCCCAAAGCGAATTTCAATAAAAAAGTTTCTATGGTTTAGAGCGAGCAAATTATTGCAACAAATTTGGTGATGGTGTAAAAAGTGGAATTTATCTCATTATTCTCTTCTATAGACAATACTCGAGAACCGTTTTTTCACAACGGACTCCCACCCCCCCTAAATATATAAAATAAATCAAAAATTGAGAAGACATTAAAATCACGACGTCCTCCTGGTTCACTGCCCATTTATTAAACTATGAGATAGAATTTCGTGAAAATGTGTGTATGATGACTAAATAATTTAAGATTAGGTAAATAAACTATAAACATAAAACAAACATACTGACCCGCAATAGCATTGTCTATTCGCAAATACAAAACTAAATCATCGTTGGTTTGAAAGGCTATCTATGAAAACGTAGGTAATTTTTGCATCGAGAAAATCAAGCATGAAATCTGTGCTTTCAGAAGAAAATAACAGGTTCGAGCTAAAGAGAAAAATAGGAATATGGAGTGCAGTTGCGTTACAGACCGGTATAATGGTTGGGTCCGGTATATTTGTATCACCTTCAGGAGTCTTACAGGGTGTAGATGGAAATGTGGGTTTGAGTCTGGTTCTTTGGGCTGCGTGTGGATTATTAGCTTTATTAGCAGCATTATGTTATGCAGAGCTTGGAACAAGGATCTCGGAATCAGGAGCGGATTTTGCTTATCACGGAGTTACTTACGGCAAGCCACTAGGATTTCTTTACGCGTGGACGTCAATGATGATTGTACTTCCAACAGGAGCTGCTGCGATGGCCCTAACATTTGGATTGTACCTGGTTAAGGCGTTTTATTCCGAAAACTGTAATCCTTCAGATAGTACTGTAAAGTTGGCGGCGTCGGTTCTTTTAATTATGCTTGTAGCAATCAATTGCAGGAGCGTAAGCGTCTCAACCAAAATTCAAATATTTTTCACGTCCTCCAAGTTCATAGCTATGGTTATCATTATAATTGCGGGATTAGTCCAATTAGGAGAGAGAAATCCGATTGCAATGTCGAACTTTCACCGTGCATTTGATTCGAATGGTGTATACGATATAACTTTATCACAGATCAGTCTAGCGTTTTATCATGGACTATTCTCATACGATGGTTGGAGTAATTTAAACTACGTTACAGAAGAGATAAAGGAAAGTCATAAGACACTTCCTCGAGCAATATCAATAGCAGTTCCTCTTGTGACCGGATTTTACGTGTTGATGAACGTTGCTTATTTGTCAGGTGGGTCTAGACAAGCCATTCGTTAGTCTGCTGAACTCACACAATACAACGGTAAAGATAGTTGTTCATCAGATTTTTTTAACAGTATGAGAAAAATTTCTGAACATATTGCTGAGCGGTTGAGATGCTCAAGACCGATGTTTTCTGAGAGATGATTCGTAGTGCTGCGAGTTTGTTTAATACCCAGCAGTAAACACGACGTCTGAAATAATTTAGATTGGAAATTTGAGTCCTGATCCCAACGTATAATTTCAGAAATTCAAAAAATATTAAACCATCTATTCCTGAGCGAGAGTACATATATACCATATATATACATACGTAGGCATAGTTTCATTCGACATCTCTGTCGCCGCAAAAGGCGATAGGCTGCTAGTGCTTACGTCAATCTAACTAATCATTTTTTATATAAAATTCGCTCTAGGCAAAGCTGGAAGCAGTGCCTAAAACACTAACGACCTTTTAATAGCAAAGAGCTACTAGTCGCCTTTTACGACACGCATAAAATACTATTCTGAACCCCGTACCCACGGAGGTTTTGAATGTGAATCGGATTCTAATATTTGCTCTCGTATAATAAATACCCGGACTCGCCCGAGCTTGAACTTGAGATATTCAACCGGCGATGCCAGCCTGTTTACCACTAGTTCACTGCCCTCACTAAATATCATTCGTAGTTCATAAAACTGATAATAATAAGATATATATAAGCGTCCAATCCCTATGGACAAAGCATCTTTTTAAGTGTGAGTCACTGATGGATCGACGGCCGTTGTCACCACGATCGTTTTCCTGTAGAACCCGAATCAAATACCTGTGTTTAACGCCATCTGATGTTGAATAGCGATGACACGTCGGTAGGGCTGGGCAAATCGATTCGATGATTCGAAGCTCAGATTATTCGAATCAATCGTGAATCGGTCATAGGAACAAAACTCGCAAGATGCAGAGGAGTTTTTCATTTTAACGACAAAATGCAATCGATTTTGGTCAAATTTGAGAGCTCTTATTTTCGTTCATAAAGGCCATTCATTCCTCTATCATTCAGATTCTGGTATGAACAGCTAACAATAACATATTCTCTGGCTGCTTCCGAGTTCAGTCGTTTCAGCATAATCATCAAATTTCAATAAAAATTGTGAAAAGCAATCAGCCTTCTTGAAGAAAAATATCCTGACGCGCCCGCCCATGCTGTTGCGCATCAACCACTCTCAAATGCGTAGTTGCAGCGGATTTTATTAAAATCAGTACAACCAACTAACAGACTTATATGTACCTATACACAGCTGAAGCACAACCCTTCAAATACAATAAGCGACTGATATCCAGCACTTTGCCTAACTCCGTCTTTACCTCCACGTCGCCATTGGTCAGCCAAGCGTATCATATCAAACCACTCGGGTAACGAAATACTAAGCCAACACTAATTCATACCAATTTTCGACATAGTTGATATTGCAATATGCTGTGAAATGCATAGTTAGCTTGAATAGGTACATGATATATCTAACATTTTTTTATAGTTTTGACCCCTGAAGAAATGATTAATTCTCCTGCAGTGGCGATCTCTTTTGGCGATCGTGTTCTCGGATCATTTTCATGGATAATACCGGTCACTGTATGTATGTCAACAGCTGGATCTTTAAATGGAGCGTACTTAAGTGGAGGAAGGATGGCATTTGTGGCTGCTCGTGCTGGACAGTGGCCTTCCGTGAGTTAATATTTTTATTTTTTTATACCCACTTCTTGGAGTGGATCACCCTAGCGGCACCGTACTAGGCGGGCAGGGTTAGAATTGCTGGAAAGATATGATCTTTTCCTGTTCGGCCTAAACTACCCAAGTTATTACACCCTAGGTTGAGTAGTAGGCATAGATCAACCAGCCGGACTTGCCCGGACACGAACCCGCTGTTGACATACAAGTTTGGTTCCGCTATTTCTTTACATACTCGAAGAGAACGCAAAAAGGATTAACCGACGAAATCGTTTGTGCTTGCCCAAAATGACTTGCTGGAAAAAAAGAAAAAACGTATTATGGGTGGAATTGATCATGAATATAACAAAGTAACTGTGCAATCAACTCGGTACTATTTTGCACTACGACTCCGAGTTACAGGGTGTAACTGAAATCGCGTTCTATTTTCTAGACTGTGCGAGATGGTCTTCAATCTATGCGCCTTTAAACCCTCTCAAATCTACTGTTGCCTGTAAACGCAGCACACTCGAATATTCAATGAACATACAGTTGGGTTGAAAGAAACTTTATTCTGTTCACAGTCCACAAGCTGTAGATGATGCAGTTGAAATTGAGTCACAAAATGCAGGTTTAATTACAACTAGTACGATTGAGCCTTATGTACGGATTTAAAGTACGATAAATTAACTGTGTTTGACCACGGACTAGAAAATAGCCATAACAAATACTAAGTTAAACAAGAAAAATACGGTAATTAACAATAATCCTACAGAGCATAAATAACACTTAATTAGTATGACCCTTACATGTATCGCGTCTCAAAGGCTCGCACCATATGCGGCCCATAAAGTTCTAACAGGCTTACATTGAACTACCTAATATGTCTGACAAACTACTCGATGCAAAGACGAAATACTGCGGGCAGGTTTCAACATGCCCGTGAACGAAACACGGGAGTCATAAGAAGCGTCCTATGACGTCACACACAAGATAAGAAAGTCGTAAATTCTCATCTGTTTTGCAATAGTAGCAATTGTGCTAAACCAGAATAAAACATAGAGGTAAAATCAACTAATATTGATGAGTAATACCAAGGTAGCAAACATTCCTAACAGTAACTACAATTTTTTTGTAAGAAATGATTCGAGTTTATTAGATGAACATTCCCTTTAGTATTATAGGCTTTAATTAATTTAATTTAAATCAAACACATCTGAAAAGAAAAATACAAGATAGCATCATTCACCTTTCAAAAGAGCTCTAACGCCTAGCTGGCACAGCTAGTAATGACTAACTTGCAAACAGAACAACCGATCAATCAGATAATATTCACTGTAGTTGTAAACAAGGAAATACTTATATGATCGCGTAATCATAAAATGCACATTGTTCTGAATCAAGGTCGTCAAATATTTGAAGTCGAATATATTTACGAAATAATTATATTTTTGTTGGAAACTCGGTTCAAAACGAGGTTTCAATCAGCGCCTAAAAATAACAACTGAGACTAATATCGCAAAAAAAGAAAATCTTATTTTATATAGCACAAACAAATGATTGAACATTCACGTCTCTCCCTCTTCTCAGTTTGATCTCGTTGCTCTATAAAATTTGTCACCGTTTCTTGCAGGCATACACTATCCACTAAATCTCATTATAGAAACTAACTGAAAATAAATATTTTTTCGAGCAAAGAATAACATTTATTTAAAAAACTCAATTTTTCGTTTTTCGCCCAAACGAAAAATCAATCTTCACATTCTTTTGCAGATATTCAAAATGGTGCACGTTAAATACTATACGCCAATTCCGTCGATTGCTTTCAACACCAGTATGACCCTTCTGTTCATGATTCCTAGCGATTTTGATACAATGTTGTATGCCTTCAGTTTTACGGCTTGGACTTTTTATGGCCTCAGTGCAGCGGCGGTGATTGTTTTGCGACTCACTAGAAAAGATCTTCCGATGCCCTATAAGGTATTACATACATTTAAGTTAATCTATATTCTATAGAATATTTCATTATTATATGGGAAAGCTAACAGTTATTGCACAATTACACGCATGACGTATTCAAAGCTTTAAAAATGGGAGAGGATAAGAAAATTATGGTGTCCGAAAATTCCCTACGTTCTACAGTACGTAAAATTCCATCTACACTTTTTTGGTCGGCATGACACGATGAATACGATAGTGATTATATCCCACGTCTCTTTCAGGTGCCAATCATCGTTCCTATGATTGTAACATTGGCTGCATTGTATCTCGTGATAACACCAATCGTCAATTCACCAGACCTGATCTACTTATATGCCGTAATTTTCGTATTATTTGGATTATTACCATACTTTCTGTTAATTCACAAAAACTACACACTTCCAGGAATTGATACAGTGACAAGATATGGTCAAATGATTTTCAAGGCTGCACCAACTGACTGTGATGAAGACTAAAGTAGTATAGTCAAAATAAACAATTAAAACGCAGCGATAAATTAACGGATGTACTCTGGTCTATTTTAATTATATATAGTTTAATATGAATTAGATGCCACTCTAGTGGACCGGTTGAATATTTTGTTGAGCGTGAAATTTCTTTGAACAAATACCATTATAGTATGTATCATGTAGCGTACCTGAAATGGGCGCTGAGGTTAGCCACAACCAAATATATCCGGTTCTATAGTTGACAGTTTTTGAGACCACTTGTATACAATTTACAAACAAATTGACAGATGGAATCACCCGAAGAATACAGAACAGTGGAGGTAGAAATCAATCACAGTTTGAAAAGATGGATCACACAGTCTTCGTGGTTCACTACAGATTATCAAAGTTATGGTACACTTTAATATTAGAGCTGAAACTTAATAAAACCAAATACTCCAAATAAATAACAAAGTACGCATGAAAAACAAAAGATTACGGCATCTGACATTAGAATACCGGAAGGGCTAATCACTATTTAGACAAAAGTAGAAGTTGGCATATTATAGACTAAAGATCACTGGCAGTAGGAAAAGACAACATACAGTTTCCTAACATATCTAAATATATATCAGCATTAACTATACACTGAAATATCAACGGACAGTCCTACAATGAGAGAAAACTGGAATAAATCGGGAAAACACGGGAATATAATAAAATAAACAAAGTTAGGCAACGGCGCGACGATGTGGCAAGCTTTGCATATTTGAAGAGCGTATATGACCAAGCATAATAATCACAAACACATAATCACATAATCGGCATAGTCTAATGATATAATTTTGTCATATACCGGGAAAATAGGAATATCCCGCCGAATAGGCCTACACTCGAAAATCGGCGGTTTTTCTCAATTCTCTCACATTTTTTCTGATTTAGGGAGTCGAACTCAATATTTGGCGTTGGACGCGACCTGTTTCTACAGCCAGTGGTGACAACAATACTCCATGCATGGTCGAATTAGGAATTTAGACAAAGACATGGATTATTGCAACACCTCTGTCGACACAAAAAGGCACCATTATAATCGATTCTACCGGTGCTGATGACTCTGTAATAATTGTTTGCATTCATCTTGTATAGGTATTTTTTTGTTTTGTTCATAAACCTTTAAATCTGGAATAAATGAAATATTTGCTGTAGTCATTATATAAACTCTCATAGCTGCGGTGCCAGTCTAGCTCAATTCGTGTAAACCTTTGGAATGCGCTTCACTATGCACCCCTGCTTGTCCCGACGCGAGTTAGAATCTAGTGGGGTTGATTATATGAGGAAGGTTTTCTGGACACTCAGCTGTCAACGGTCGTTAACTCGTTCACGTAATCTTTGTTCACAGCTTTCTCACGCGTAATCTTTGTTCACAACTTTTTCACACGTAGTCTTTGTTTATAGATTTCTCCGCCAACCATATCGATGCACAGGAAAAAATGAGAAATATGTTAGGTGACAGCCTTCTTTCCTGACTTGGAAATAGCATCTACATCAAATGCTTTGGCACGCTATGTGTCTAAGCTGTATTATCAAATTTTACTTCTCATAGAATGAAAATTAAATTCTACTCCTCACTCTAATCTCTACTCTCAACCAATCTCCAAACCATGCAACTTTGACTCCGATATCAACAATTATGATGCATATGATTTTCAAAACAGTACACGTCATTATAAACATTCAGTTTGCGCAGTGCGGTTCGACGCTCGCGCTGCGTTTGTTGAATAGTTCGGACGAATTGTGATATATATTTAATTAATGCAAAATAATTAAACAATGGATATCAATGTGATAAAAATCTATTGATCAATAAATGAGCACAGAGCAGCTAAGCAGTAAGTTAGGCGTGCAGACACAATCACAGATTACCATGGCTTTCTACACCAGGTTAACGTTAACTGTTAATCACGCGAACCATGTTGCATCGGCATTGAACCTCTCCAACTTGCATCAGGATGATCAGAAGTGCCTGTCTTGGAGTGTATTCCTAAAGCTCCTATGAACTGTGCCAATGGGTGGCCTTGTGGCAGTTTATTCGTACCTTGGTCGGTTCATCAAATCTATTGCAAATTTTTCAGGGTACGAACTGATTTATGGGCGATTTTTTTGTGTGTCTGTGAGGGTTGACAGTCACCTTCTATCTTGGTAAATTTGCGGATTAGATCCAGACCAGTTCCTGTAATACAGAATAGCCGGAACGAACAGGAACGGGCCAAAAATGGGGGTTTGTTTAATACTAAAATGGACCCTCTGGGATGTCAGAAAGGACCTGTGGGATGACTGTATAAGGTCATGGCCTTCTTTAAAGATAAACCAAAGACTATACTGGTAGGCCAGTAGAGAGTAGACTGGATGACCAAAATTTTGAGAGTTTGATTGGAGGTGATACTTTCATCCAGTGTAATAGAAATCCACAAATAATGTTATGGGAAATCTGGATTGCACTATTCTGTATTTCATCAAAAATAATGGAATTAGGGGGTTTCCATATCTACACTACAAAAGATATTCTGCTCCACTAACGGACAGGGCCAGATTACGTTAGCTGGAGTAATCGTAACGCCACTGCAGTATGGCCTTGACATTATGTCACAATGAACATTACAAAATCTGAGAAGGGTCAAAAGGGCCATTTAGGTCCTTTCAAGAATCCCAGTGGGTCCGCTCCTATCCATTCTGCATTTCTACCTGTTCCTGCAATTACTGGAACTCGAGCCCGAGCAATATAGCAGGTCGATAGCATATATGTTGGTATCAGCTTTTTCAGACGATATATCATTGGCTGTGTTATGTTATGACATTACAGATCTGCCTTAGTCATGCTTACTTTAACTATTTTCAATTCTTCCACACATTTTGTCATTCAACTTCACCCACATACATTCTTGATGCACAGAATGTCCATTAGGCGTGGTGCAGTCAAATAAAGAAACTCTGCAAGTGTAGTGTAGTGATTTTTTAAATTAAAGTGGCAATATACATCCGGAGGACTGCCGAGTTTATTGTAATTCGCCCTGGAGCAAGACTGAAAGCAGTGACTAAAAGGAACTAGCTAATTGTGTATGGTCACTTAACAGCTTATTGGCTTCTATAAGATCAAGTACCAATAATTGCATTCCTAAGCAGATAAAATCCCTAATGGAACTGAACCTTTATGGTAAAGTGCAGTGAGTGGTATCTACTATCTATCTAGGCTTTGTGTTAAAATATAGCACTGTGAATTAGATAAATTCTAATTTAATAGTCATGCTTTCATTGCGAAAAGATTCATATTTGTGAGTCTAGATATCAGCCCGCAGTATCAGATCAGGGGGGCCCGTCTGGAAAATAGAGCAGTTTACAGCGAAATCTATCAGTCCTATGTATAACAAATGATTTTCAATACCAGACTGTGGTCAAGTCAAATACCATAATTCACTTGATTGCGTGATCTACCCTGGCAACTGTATTGTATTGGATGACCCTTTATGTTGTTAGACGTAACCCTAATCCTGTTCGTCTATAAATGGCCAGTGGCACAGGGCCATGTTGAGGGTGATCCAATCAAATGGTTGACTACGTATTATACTTTTTGTCAAAACCGTAAAAAAGGTATTAAATTATAGCATTGTTGTCCTAGTTTTAATGATATACAAAGATATAGGTCATGGCATAAACATAATTGCATGAACTGACGAAATTTCAAATTGAACTGATAATTGACCGACTGGGGCCAGTGCTTTTCATAGTTGAAATTATCTCATTTCATGGAATAAACCTTATCCTCCTAAAATCAAGATGGTATTGATGACAATGATTGCCAGAGTGGCGGATGGTCTCCCGCTGGCTGCCTCGATGCAAGAAGACGAAAAGGTGATGCATGTTGTGTATTTTAAAAGTAGTTTTGAAGCCTGCAGCCAAACGAAAACAATACTTTGCAAGTCTTGCTTACTGCTATAGGGTTGCCACTTTCAAATACGGCTACATTTATATTTTAATCCTAACAAGGTAACACAGGTGTGACAGAATTCTGTTTTCCTTATGGTGTCTGAAAAGTCATTTTCTTGTAATTAAATGGCTTTAATATCAATTACACTGCTATTGAGTAGCTGTGTTAATGATGTTAATAAAAGCTTTTTGACAGATCTGTGTTTCTAGGATAAGGCACACAAAAGTAGCCTTTTATTTGTGAGTATTATTGCTTTGTTCTTTTTTTCTGATGTCAGAAAGGGGGTTCCCTTCGAGTGTCTAAATAGTAGCTGGTATTCTGCCAGTTGGTTTAACACTTTGGATCGAATATTTCATACCTGCTTCGATCAAAAATTGGTTGAAATGTTCAAGTGGTCCATTTATTCCCTTCCGATAAGAAAATATGTTAAATATGTGCCCTGAATTTTTAAAGATATGATCACTACTCTGGAATGAAAATATTGTGCAGATTATGATTTTTCTGAAGTAATAGAAGTGTGAAGTAGAATGAATAAAATTAAATATGTTTACGAGTCGAGCAGAATAAAATTATTCATATTTGTATTTTAGACTGATAGAAGTCTAACAGATTATCAAAATCAAGCAAAGATGTTGTTTCGTAAATTAAATCAACAAAGTCCGGATCGATGCACGATTGAAACTGGGCCGGTATTATTTCAGTAAGTTTGTTAATATATATGTCACTTCTTTTATATTCGACTGACAAATATATTGGCACATAGTTTACTGTAGTTCGGTCAGAAAAATGGGATTTGTAGGTATGAATCAGAGATTGGTCACAATGCCAGGTCATGGGCTACATGTGCCTCTTGCTTGGCGAAATAAATTTTCTGAACAAAGAAGACATTTTCATTGTTATTCAAGTTATTAAGTAGATGTTTCCAATAACACGTTTTTGTAACATATATCAGAAGATGACTAAGAAATCGAAGGGAAAAATAAAAAGTTCCTCTGATTAATTTTGAATTCGAGCCTGTGTGTATGCTTGTCAAGACTATAGACAAATTCTAATAGTCACACACTCACACCACTTGTGACAGAAGTTAACACTTAGTAATTTTTTTGTTATTTGCCTGACTAAAACAGTTAAACAGATTTATTTTCTCTTCACAGCTATTTAATTGATAAAGGAATATGTTACCTTGTCCTGTGTGAAAGATCCTTCAGTAAAAAACTAGCTTTTTCATACTTGGAAGAATTACAATCAGAGTTTTTTGTGCAGTATGGAAACAGAGTAACTTCAGTCTCGAGACCTTATGCTTTCATAGAATTTGGTAAAAAATTTTTGGTTTTTAGTTTCCATTTTCTGGTTAATGTTTGTTGATTCATTCTTTGAGAGAGTTTGTTGCAATATATTTACAATTCATGATTTTGCTACAATATGGGCTACGTGCGCTGGTCAAGAGTTTATATAATATCTTAATCAATTAGATTTATGAAATCACTAACGGGATTATCTTGTTTTCTTAGATACTTATATACAAAAAACAAAGAAAACATACACGGATACAAGAACGAGGAGAAATTTAACCCATGTTGCTAGCGAATTACAAGATGTGCAAAGAATCATGGTTTCCAATATTGATGACGTTCTTCAAAGAGGAGTAGCTTTATCAGGTAGTTTTCATATTATATTTTTATGAGAGATTAATAATCAATATCGTGTAATATAATACTGCATTGCTCTGGGAATTTTTTTATTATTGAGCCACCTCTATGGGAGAACGGTATCGTCCCCCTTTTGTATGTAGCTTAATAACGAAATGCCTTGATATTTGATTTATGGATCATGTCTTTCAAATAATAATAATTTAAAAAAAAATTTTGTGTAATAAAGTTCATCTATTTAGATCTCGGTGATAAAGCGAGTAACCTGGCAACTCTGTCGCAAAAATACAAGCAAGATGCTCATTTTCTCAATCTACGTTCTTCCTATGCTAAGATTGCTGCCATCTTCATATTGTTAATCATATTTTTCATATATATAAGATATTGGTGGTTATGAAGCGCATAAACTCGATTATCACAAGGAATTGCTGCCAGATAATTCACTGATGTTGAGTGGTCACTTTTGTGATCATATTGGATTTAGGGAAAATATCTTATCTTTATTATTTTATGTAGAGTGTGACATTATATGCTGGTCCCTGTTGAATTATACAATAATATTGTATTAGAAATAACAGAAAATGAAACGTTCGTTGATATTTCATTTGCATTTTTTTCTGATAGATAGTGAACATGTGAACGGGAGTAGATGACTTAAATTTGAATTTCACGTAACCACTGCTTTCACTACTATGTTCATGCATTGTGCGGGTTTGGAAAAGCCTTTTTCTGACATAACATAACTTGGCGAGAAGTTGTGGTTTCATCTCTTGTTTATTTTGCATACGATAATCATCCTCCCTTGGCTTCTTACCTGATTGAGAGATGCTATACACTAAATTGTACGTAGGTGCATTTGAGTGGTGTAGGCTGGGGAATGGTGACAAGATCAGTTAGTTGTCGAGGTCTACCACCCATTCCTGCCGAAATTAAAAAAAAATTGCAACGAACTATAATTATCTTTGCGCAAATGATTATCCTTATCAAGAAAAAAATTTCACCACTCTTATTTACCCAATATCCGACAGGAAAACCAACATGCCCAAAAGAATACAGTGTGAAATCTTTGTGATTTATGTGTGTATAGGTATATGCGGTTAAACAGGTATATTGAAAGCGGCAATTACGACCGGAACTGGTTAAAAGTCATCGGATCACGCCAATTTAAGTGATCCAGCACGTGTTATTTTAATTGCTGGAAAACACGTTTAGTAAGCGTATAAATATCAGTCATTGCAATGTCGCCGCGGAGTACGGGTGCGTCTTCACCAGCAATTGTCTACATAGCCATATAGAAGTAACAGAGAATTCTGATAAATTACTATCCTACTACGTTTCAACGGAATGAAAAAAGAGATTGACATTTTATAGTGATATACTCGTATCCCCTTTGTTTAGATGTACGGATGATTATTTGGACAAATAGTGATTTCCTTGAGATTTTTGTAACTGGGCTCGCTTTTGGGCAAATTTTGGGACCCATGGGACACAATGACTGTTAACTTGTTTTTTTCATGGAAGGTTGGACTAGATTCGAAGAATTTCTTCTACTATCAAAATTTCTTTCAAGCGAATCATTAAACCATTTTGGCAATGAATTGGTGCGAAAATTATACCTCCTACAAAAATGTGTTTGTATTGAAAGAATGTTTGTTTGATAAAAGCTAATTATCAACACTTCTTCATTTATTCAAGCCATTTATTCATTGCCATCTATACCGGATATGTTTTAACTGGACCCATTTTCGTCGTTTTAGCGCCACCCATTTTAGCTTTCGTCCAATTTTACGCCCCAATGCGCCCATTTGTATCTCGCCGTTTTATTAGGGCACTCTATTTTTGTTTGGCCGCGTCATCACCAATTTTATTTACGAAGTTTTAACTGGCAATTCTGGAAAAATTTAACTGTTTTTATATCGTTTTATCGACGAAGTTTTTAATAAAATACAAAACATAACAAGTTTTATAGGAGTTGGGGGACCCAACAGGACGCCATAGAGGAAAACAAACCCCTACCGCACCTTCAGATTGGCGAATACGTAGTTTATAGAACCACCGCCTCACCAGCACGAGCACGTGCTTCAAACGAGTTCGAATTTCTTTTCCGAACATTGCTCTTGCAGGGGTTACTTTAGTAATGCTGTGAGGTGTTGTACGATATGCATAAAGCATACACGCAATTTTGTGATTCATATCTATGGAATTGTCTTTTAATTTTCGCATGTAGTCTTTAAAAGTTCTCACAAACTTTTCATCCCTCCCATTACCTTTCGGGCTATATGGCACAGTACGAATATATTTTATGCCATTCATATTCATAAAGTTTTTGAATGCATCAGAAACAAATTGAGGTCCGTTATCGCTGACTAGAGTTCCAGGTAAACCGTGTGTTGGAAAAATTGTTCGCAACACACCAATAGTTTTAGCAGCAGAGGTAGAATTCATTCGATAAACTTCCGGCCACTTTGTTTTTGCATCTATCAGTATTAAAAATTGATAACCAAAAATGGGCCAGCAAAGTCTACGTAACTCTCTGCCATGACCTAGCAGGCCATAAACACGGATTAACCATTTCAGGGCGTTTACATGCCTTTTTTACATATTTCACAATCATGAACCATTTGTTCGATTGCAAAATCGATATTTGGCCACCATACATGCATTCTTGCAAGTGACTTCATTTGCACCACACCTGGGTGATTTTCATGTAACAATTTTTAAATATGCTGAAATTTCTAGGTATCACAACTCGTGTACCCCACAATACTCAATTTTGCTCTACAGTCAGTTCATTCCGTTTGGCGTAAAAAATTTTAAATTCTTGAGAACAAATTGCTTTAGGCCAACCATTAACAGTGAAATGCACAATTCGGGACAAACTTGGATCAGTTTAGGTTGCATGAGCAATTTTCCGGACAGTAATTGGTGATTTTTGTATCTGGATACAATTTATCGCATTGGCTTCAGTAGTCCACGGGTCAGTTTGAACATTATGATCATTGGAACTTCTTGAGAGCTAATTAGCACAAGCATTTTGCTTACCCGTTTTGTACTTGATATCATATTGATAAGAAGCTAATTTCATAGCCCATCGTTGTAATCGTGATACAGCTAAAACTGGGATTCAGTTTTAGGACCCAAAATCATTGTAAGAGGTTTATGAACCGTATACAATATAAATTTTCGTGCAAAAACGAGTATTCTAAGATGCACGTTAACTGAACCCATGAAAGATTGCAATTGTGAAATATTTTCGGGACGTTTTGCTTTCAAAACTGATTGGATATTGGCTTTTGAAGGCCGTACACCCTTTGACTCAATAATGTAACCCAAATATAGCAAAGAGTTTTTAAAAAGAAACACTTGTATTCTTGTGCTCGTAGGCCATATTTATCAAGACGACCATATCAAGACGACGATATTCCGGTGCATTTAATTGGGAATTAATAGTCACTTTAAAATCTCTACAAAGTCTAACGGCTCCACTTCGCTTCAACACGGGAGCAATTGGACTTGACCATTCGGAAAATTCAATCTTTCCTAAAACGCCTTCACTTTGCAGTCTTTTGATTTCTCCTTTGGATCGTAATGCGTAGGGCACTTTTCTTGGCTTATAAAATTATGAAACAGCGTCTGGTTTCATTTGCAAATGTGCTTTGAAATTTCCTACAGTACAAAGGCAAGGTTCAAACACTTTGGTCCCTTTAAACAGTTTTTGTAATTCAGAATCAACTCTTTTGTTTTTAGAAACAAAGAGAAAGATCAGCATGCTGTTCTTCAAAGGTTATGATAACACAAATTTTACCCAAAATATTGCTGTCCATTATACGCCTTCAAACGAATGTCTGGCTTTTGCAACGGAATCTCTCTCAAGTTCTGTCTATATATATTATCCGGTATACCAGACACAGATACGCACTAGTATCTAGTATCATCGGTACAACTTTGCCATTTAATGTAACTTCTACAACAATTTTAACCAATTTTGATTTATTGTTGCGACTCAAACAAACTGTGCGCAAAGTAAATAATGGCCAATCGTTTTTTGGCCTTTGTATCAATCCAGTTTAAATTTCTCGAATTTTTCTTTTCAAGCTTCCTCATTTTATATCTAGATTTTGAAGATTTATTATTGGGATTTCCATTTGGACATTTTTTCATATTTGACCCTTTTGACGACACTGATGACATGTTGAACAATTGTCACTGCTGTGGTTTGATTTACTGCACTGAAAACATTACCTCTTGGCTAGTATGTCCTAGTAGAAGCACATGGTAGAAAGAAATGGCACGGACACTTTATGGCAGTAAATACCAAACACTAGAGGCAAATATACCACAATAACTCGATCTGGCAAAGTATTATAGCCTTAAACTTAAGTTTACTACATGTCGAAACAATGTGAAACATGTTTCAATGATATGGGTTAACCTCATCATATCATCTGCCGCCAACATTCAAAGCAATTTTTAAACTTATAGAGTGTTGTAGTGAGCTTCACATTGACGACACCGTGGAAGACGGACATATTCGCCGGATATATATCCACAAATAGGCCCTGATAAATACCGGAATTACCCTAAGCAAGCGTGAGAAAGAGGGACCAAATGACTTGAAAAATGAAATAGAATTCAAAGATTCATAGAATGAACATAAAAATCGCGAATATCCTGAGAAAACCCGCCTGCGAAATATTGAGAAACAACGGAAAGGTCTGAAAAATAGCCGAAGAATGTGTGGCACTCTGTTTTTGTATGTACCGCTCGTTTTTGTGCGCGATACTTGCACCACTTGCCCTTTTTAGAGTCACGGCAAGAACAGAGAGAGCCGTTTACCATCTCGTAGTTTAATATTGAGGGCTGAATTTCAGCCAAGAGACAGGTTCTACAAGCGGTTGCGGTTCTTATACTAGTAACCCAACAAACTAGCGATACCCGAATAAAGTTGTATGGGTATACTTGTAGATCTAGCAAACATCATAAAAAAAATACGTTCGTGCGTAATAGCGTATTTGTCCTAAGGTATTGGTAGCTGGCTGTCTGAGAGGGCTGGTTGCACATGCTTAGCTCGCTCATATACCTGGATGTTTCAGGCGGTAAGACATGAGTATATTTGACAATTCTCGCGATACCACATTTTGCCGCGATCGATGACTTTGCCAAAGTGACTTTCATATCAATATCTATTTCAAAGATACGAAATCGATAGATGTAAAGTGTTTTTGAATAACAGTGGATTTTTTCTATATCAGTTCTATAGCTTACAGTGGAGCAACCAAAATTTTATTTTACATTGTGAGGGGAGGGTTATCCAAAAATCGAAATTAAAAATTTTCTTTTCGTTTCGAAAATCATTCACGATCTTTGTTCGGAAAATTTTAGGGAATTTTATAACAATATCAAAAATCTTGGGAAGACTGTCCGCCCTTCTCAAAACTTAGCCGCCACCAGTGGCTGTTACGATTGTCTTACTCCCCCATCAAGAAAGGGTCTCGCGCTAAAAAAGGACCACGCAGAAGAAATCCCAAATTTAGAATCGAATCACAGGAGTTGCGGCGCAACAAAACCTGATCGAATCTATATAATAAAGCAGAAATATTGAACCATCTCCTATATGAGATAGTTCTATCGTATATAAAATAGAGATAAATCGGAGGTCGTCTAGGCTAATATTTCGGAAACTACTTAAGCTCTTTGCTGGAGATCTTGACCCCAGAAAGCACCATGACACGAGCTTCTAAGAAAAATTAAATCTCCTTTGGGCAGTAGTGGCCGTTTTGACTCTAATATAAAAAAATCGGAACCTAGTGAAGACGATTTTCAATGGATTCAGCAGTTTGTACTTTCCACACTTACATATATGTGGAAAGTACAAACTGCTGAATCCATTGAAAACAAAGAACTGCAATTTTCAATGAGTGCTATTTGTTAACTCGGGATAAATGAACATTTTATTTACGAATATAATATATTTTTCATCTACTTATTTATTTATTCAATTATCTATTTATTTTATACCGAAACTATCCATGTGTGTTTCCCTTTGCGCATCAGTGCTTGCTTGCTATCTCGGACATATTCGTCGAATGCGAACAACATGGGCATCTCTATCCCGTCGAAAACTTCAGGTTACATATGTGCCGCCATAAGTCATCCATAAATTCTTCAAAATTGAATTTTGTGATGCTTCTCAAGTACAATATTCTCTCATTCACAAGAGATTCCGGCAACAATGCCAAACCATAGGCACTACAGAAATGCTTAATATTTTCACTCTTTTTATACGCTTTTGAGAGCCCTAGGCTTCGAATTTTCTTCTGCGTATTTTGCGTGAGGTGATAAAACATGGCCTGTGATTTATGTGGTCACCGAAAACGTCTCTGCTGGCCGATATTGAACTCTGTAACAATTATCCTTGGATCCAACAAAACACCAAGAGACTCGAATTTTGCTACAAAGCTTCGAAACAATTCAGCATATGAATCGCACGATTTCCTGCTCATAAAAGCAACACTCTCTTCACTGCCGATTTGTATAATAACGTCCGTTGATATATGAAGTTGCTGAACCGAATGAACAATATGTATTTAAGACTAGTACAAAAAGCAGAGGCAGGTCCGCCGATAAAGAAGTAGTTCATTATCATTAACTAAAAATTCATTTTCAAACTAGGTCTGATTTATTTCTTATGCCGTCGTCATCACTTTTTTATGGTATACCTTTAGCTTGGAAATCGCCTCACGTGCAGAAAAAGATTTTCCTTGTTCAGTTTAACCCTTAGTCAGGAGCAGTGCCAAAATGGAAGTGATTAACAGACGCTAACGTAACGAAGATACCGTAAAAAATTGTCAGCAGCTGCAGTCACAAGTGGAGAACACGCGGAAGAGAACTAGCTCACTACAATAGTACAGTGGGCGATGCAGGACACAACTGTAATTCGATCTAAACTTTTTTTTTGTTACTAGGCAGTCAAAACTTGGACATTGATTGTAGATGCATTCTTGTAGGATTTTTTTTACCATTTGGTGGGCAAGTGGCTAAAAAAATTTAATAGTTCGTTAACGTGCTTGCACATAACTACCCTACACAGAATCTATTATGGTGGAAAATTGGGAAGGGAATTATTTTTTCAGAATCGAACAAATGGTTCGATCCAAAGCATGTGTTGATTTCTTGCATTTTAAAAGTTTTGAAGCTCCAGCTAACTTGACCAAAATCATAGATGCACGTTTTTGGACTGACAGACGTAATAGTCATCATCTCCATAATTTCACAATACACTAATTTCACAAACAATTGTTAGACTTAAAATTGCAACAAGAGGTCACTGTTCGCAGTCTCAGCTCTTCCCTTCACAGAGCAAAAACTCCATGTGGGCAAAACTGGGTTCTAAAGCAATTTGGGCTATTATTCTGTATCTCAAAGCTGAGAAGCATGAGCTAAATTCTATGGCAAAGCGTTTAATAACAAAATTTGCATTAGAAACCGCTGATACTTGAACAAACATACAATAACAAATTAACTGATATCTGGACGAAAAGGTTGAACTGCACGATTAAACCACCATTAAATTCAACAAAATTACCAAGAATTTTGTACATGAAAACAGATGCATGTTAATTTTGACAAACAGACTTGCATATGACAGCATATTTAAGTTATTCAAAGAGATGTGACCACAGATGGAAAATTCCCAATACAGCGACTAAAATTTTACTAAAAAAATGCACCAGAAATTGGTAAATTGAGTTGTCCCGATCGGAATAATTACTATTTAAAATGTCTTCAAGGACATATTATACTTAAAGTCGCCTGAAACCACTATTCTGCAAAGAGCAATATAAAATGCAGGAATGAGTATTGAGGAAGGTCTAATGCCTATTGACGCAAGTTTTAAAACCAGGCACACGACCAGGAAAGTGTTGAGGCAAGGAACCTCCTGCATAACTGTTTGTTACACTGTGGATCCTCCACCATAAATAAGTGTGAATTGGAAGCCAATGAATTGGACCGGTTGAATATTACGTTGAGGGGGAGCAGAAAGTAATCATTCTCGAATGACTGCAAAATATACTCAAAAAAGCAGTAATTTTAATTATATTAGAAGTCAATCCTATAACTTACAATAAAAAAATCCGGATCACCCAGTAGCAATTTTATACTATTTATATACCAGACTGCAGGCAGTGTGTGAAGGCGTTTTGTTGACTAGGGTTGAGTCTTTGAAGACTTAATCGACTGCAAAATTTTAAAAATAATCAAAGTATACATTATCATTTATAAAAAGTGGTTACCCAACCAGAAATATGTTGCGCTTGTGTCGTGTATCATGCTTGATAAAATAAATTTCTGATTGTGCAAGTTGTCCAACACCTAAGCAAAAAAATTGTTTATATCATGCATCATGCACGAAAATTTGATTTTGTCAAGCATGAGCCACAGATGGACCATGATTCAGCTGTGTGATCCATCACTGTCTCATACTCGACATTCGGACAAATATGGCCAGTTGCTGTTGTTTGGCTTAGCCTATTGTTTTCAGTTTATGTCGCAAATGATTATACAGCATTGGTGTAATATATCACACTATGTGTGGTTCATATGATACAATGACGTACATGGTCCATCTTTATTTCACTCATATCTGAAATTATATTATTCCACAAAACATATTACGTATCAGTAACTCAGTGCATTCATTATCATTTCAAGTAATATTAATAAATCAGTTGGTAAGAAATTGAAGGTGCGATAATATGAAAACAGTAAAATATAAAATATTAGAATACTTTGCATTTGTAAAATTATTTTAATAAAGAAAAAATATAAGTATAAGGGCAGCATGGCAATTGCAGAATATAGTTGATATGAATTTTGCAATTTCTATAATATGATTTTAAAAAAGGAAACATAGGTCTTTATCAACTCATGACAATAAAGAAAATGGCTAAAACGGGGCCTATGTTGGGTGAATATACATCAAGAAGATGCCCAAGAAGGTAGGTAAGAATATGCTTCGATAAAACTATAGATGAAAAAATAACGTAAATATTTTCAATTTGCTTCCATTTTGAATTGAATTTTAGTGTTATAACATTACAAATAAGAAACAATATAAACAAAATTAGATTTTATCTTTTATATGCTAATAATGAGAGCACCAACATTTTTACTGGAATGATTTTCACAAAAGTGCACACACTTTAAACTAGTAACATAGAATGAGGGATCATAAATTGGTAATCCTGGGAAACTGACCAGTTTTAGTGGGTAGTATCAGCTCTGGGATATTCAAATTATAATTCAGAATTGAGGCAGACAAAGTTGAAAGTTCACATTCACAAGCCAATGGGTCCCTTTCGGAAAAAATTTGTAAAAAGTTAATGACTTGTGATTGATAGCTAGCCTCTTAACAGAAAAAGTACATATGGTGGGCGACTTAATATCAACATGGATGGAAGAGAGAACTGCACGTCAAAAAACAGAATTCATAAAATAGGAATGCATGTTCGTCAAATTCATGCTTCAAAATAGAGAAAATTCCCTAATCCTAAAATTTAGGCAAATAATACATGCCGAACAAAAAAATCTTGCACAGAAAAAAAATCAAAAAAGTTAACTTCAGTAAACATACATTTAAAAATATGGAACATTTGAGAAAAATTCAGTCCTTAATAAAATAATAATTTTTTTTCTCTATAAAACAAGAGCTTTCGTTTAGTTACAAAAGTGTAACCATTTCATGAATTAGATAACTTATTTCATTAGAAAATGTTTGCCTGTACTGCATTTTCCGATTAATGTCTTTTGAATTTTCAAATCTCCCTCCATTTCTTGATAAGGACTGTAGTTTCTCAGCTTTTTCACGAAATTTAAATTTATTTTTCGTTGAATATGACGAAGTCAGCGCTAAAGCTTCAGTAGAAAGTTCAGTTAATTTCTGTGTAGCTTCCGATGTTGCAACCTGAATGACATAGACAATGAAATTGAAAATAGATATTCTGTTTATTGATTTCAATGTAGCATTTTTAGGAAATAATTTACTGCGGAAGGAGATGCAAGCTACCCATCCCTCAGTCCCAGAAAACTTATACATTCATAGCACATGTACAATTAAATATTTTCATGAATAAAAAAATTGAGTTTACGGCTTTATACCATTCATGTCCTAGATTATCTTGTTTTTTGACATATTAAGTCGATTGCACTGCAGAAAAACCAACATTAATTAACGTCAAACTTGGCATTCATATCATTTTTCTGCAACAAAAGTTTTTAAGAATGATAGAAAAGTTGAAATAAAAGCATGTAAATAACCTAACATTGAGGTCACCTGATCTTTCACCCAAGACGTAAGAATTTTTTCTGTCGCATCACAATTTTCTTGGAATGATTCTTTAGACACCTGGCATTGTGAATCATGACCCTCGTGTTTCCTCAGTGACTGCCGGGCTTCAGCTAGTGGATTCATTGCGACAACACTAGCATCAGTTTTAGATGAAGACTCTGCTGACATGTCATGTCCGAAATCTTTAGAAGATGAACGGCCTGTCGGTGACAGCTGTGTGGCATCTCGATATGTTGATACAGTTTGAACGTGTAATCGAGGTGCAGGCAGTGGTTTTACAGAAGACAGTCCTCGAGAATGAAGTTCAAAATTACTCATACTGTGTTCTTCACTTTCTCCCGATGGCGGTGGAGATGGAGGGGGAGGTAACGGAAGACCTGGAGAAATCTGGAAATCTTTGTTGAAATATTTAGGTTTAAGTTTGTGCGGAGGAGTGGGAGGTTTGAAGTTTGGAGGAGGAGTTTCAGGAGTTGAATCACCAGAACTTGCTGGTCCTTTTAGAAACAAGTTATCCAAAGTTTTGTTGCTTACTGGAAGTCTCTTCTGCGTCATTGGCAAGTTATTCGGGCGTTTGGCTGTTGACCTATCAGATTTTGTTGGTGGAGATCTAGCCGGGCAATGCGCAACTTTCATTGGCATTTGAGGAAAAACAAAAGCCTTTGTTGATGATCCAGATACTTTCTTTACTCGAAAATCATCACCATGCAAACTGTCTTCATCTGTATTTTTATTTGCATCCCGACTCGGACTTGTTGGTGTAACAGGAACACTGGAATTTGGGGTTAATTGGCCAGGGTATCGGTTTGGCAACAGTTTCATGCCTGAATTGACCTGCTTATCTGCAAACGGGGAACGAGGAGTTCTCGATTTAAAAACATTGGATTCCTGGGGCAAAGTGGAAGTTTTATAATTGTCCAAAGTACCAGGAGAAATCCCAGCTGACGCGGCACTTGATGAAGATGATAGTGATGAAGTTTTTGATTGCGATCTTCCAGATTCACCAGGTTGAGCAACTCCAACTGACCTCTTCCACGATCTTCGAGAACTGTTTCGAGTAAAGAATCCACCGAATGATGAATGCTTTTGCTTGCCTTTCGTTTCTAAAAAGGTAAAAAGTATGTCAATTTTCCTCATATAGACCACATGACTGACTAAACCCTCAGATCTTTAATTATAAATTAATTGTGAGTACCAAATTTGAATTTCTCAAATTAATAAAACAAAATATGGTATGGATCTTCAATTACCTTCGTAAAGTTAATTACATGAGGCAGAGAAAACATCTTGCTTGAAGAAAAAGCAATGACTTGAACCAAAAAATATATTTAGAGAAAGAACCTCTGCCAATTATTATTCTGAGCATGAATTGCATATTTAAAAAAAAAAATTTTATAAATTTAATCAGGCTGGATGATCGATCTTTTCAAAGCAGGAAAAGATCAATCATATCTTTCCAGCAATTCTACCCTTTCCATCTATAAGCGGTCTCTGGCACATGGCCTTGGTCAGGGTGATTCACTCCAAGATGTGGCTGTAAAAAAAATCTATTTGAAACATACATTGTACCAAACGCAACTAACCTCCGATCTTTTCGGAATCTAGAGAAGTATCATCACTTTCGGATGTTGAAGATTTCCCTAAAGATGCCCGAAACCCCTTCTTCATCCTTCCACTACCAAAATGTGGACGAAGTTTGTCAAAAAATGAATGCTTCTTTCTGGATGTTTGCGGACTTTCTCTGATACCTGAACAGGTCATGAATAAATTATCAAGCTCAGAACCGAATAAAACGTAATTCTTGATTGCAAAAATTTATTTGGTGAGCTGCAAGGGTAGTGGTATAGTATGAAATTTTTATCGTACTATCGTACTGTCAAAATTCTTCCAGATACTAACGAAAACAGGTTTGATTTGTCGAGCAACGATTTCGAACTGTATGAACTACCATTCCTGTGTGTCATGAGTAAATATCTTGGATCAAACTTACTTTGTCTTGGGGATCGACCCCCCACCCACTTGAAATTTCAAAAAAAGAATAATAGCGCCTGAAATCTCTGTAGCTTCCCCGATAGCCACGAATTGATCTTTTTCTATTCTCTGAGTGACCGTACCTAATTAATCAAACAAATAATCAGTTTCGGATTATTTGTGCGATATTAACTGACCAAATGGTGAATCCTAGTTTTTATGACGATCAAAAACCTGTGTTTGACCGATGTGTAGAACTTTCCAACTAAATAATAAGCCATTGTCTACGCTTGGTCGATCACGGTTCGACGAATATGACAAGCACATTGATAGATTCAGTTTCACATTAGGTACCTTCATTAATAGCATGTGTCTTGTTAAGTTGGTTCTGCGAACAATTTGTGATGGGGTTGTCATACTATTTTAGGATGGTGCAACAAACATAAAAACACAGCGAGGAGCCGAGAAATGATAGAAGATTAAAAGAAGTAGCCGGAATTATTCAACGATGAACAATTGTCCTGATTTATCAACTTGCTGGTCAGTTGAATGTTTTGTGATTCCCAGTTATCGTTTGCGATTTGAGCGCGGTTTCAGAAATAATCAACTCTTCAATTACTTAGGCCAGATTGTCCGTTTGCGAATAAATATATCCCACAATGTGAAAAATAAAACAAAAACGTTCTTTTACTGGTGCGGTTTTATAATGAGAAATAATTTTATTACCCACGAAACGTAGATTAAAATAACATTCCAATAAATTTGAACTCGACAAGATTGGGCAGATCTACTGGGCAATTTTAAAGCAAATTTTGCAGTGAATAAACTATAAAACCCTGTTCGATAATATAAATGAATCTAAATATTTATTTCTTGTAATTGGAAGTTTATTTTTTCACCAGCAAAATTTGATATCGTTGTTGAAATTGCAAGTTGAATATCTCGGGTTCAAGTCCCGCCGAGTCCGGCTCGTTGCTTCATGCCCATCACTCAACCAAGGGTGTTATGGGTTGGGTAGACTAACTCGAACAGGAAAGATCATATCTTTCCAACAATACTAACCCTGTCCGTCTATAAGTGGAAGCTTGCACAAGGCCTTGGTCAAGGCGATCCTCTCCGCGGAGTGGTAAAAAAAAATACATCTTGTAGTAGCTCTTTGTTATTAAGCGGCTGTTAGATCTTTTTAGGCACTCCAGCTTTGTTTAAAGTAAATTTGAATAATATAATTGGCCAAATTAATAAAACAACGAATTGCCAGATTGTCCTTTCAAAGATTAGGATAGGGGTCTGGTTCAATTGAATGAAGGTCTGGGTGCTCAATATTATTCTTCACAAAAGCTTTCAATTCAAGATCTAAAATATCATTTTTCTATCCATTTCAGGAATTGCAATCAACGGAACACCTGCCTTACCGCAAGTTGGGGAAGATGTCTCCAAAAATTCATGGTTACATTTTATTGAGTCTGTCATCCATTGATCATGCCTCGTACTTCAATGAATGCAGCAACAATTAATAATAAAAATTATATAACTGTCACACATTACCTCTATTTGTATTCTTGGAATCGATCACTGAGTTGTTATTTGTATTTAACGCAGGAATATCAAAGGGTGATTGGTTATTTTTAGCCATGTGATCAGTGAGAGAACCTTCAGTTTTAGATTGATGCATAGATGCAAGATATTCCAATCCATCACCTAGAAAAAATTGCGGGAAAATAGATTCAATTTCAGTGGGATACCTGTATTGCAAAACTAAGGTTGAAAGAATGGAAATATCTTCTGATTTTAGAATTAAATATCTATGATAATAACAGTGATCATAAAACCATCGTAGGAACAAGGAGGATAATGGATGTATTTGCAATATTCAAATACAAATAAAAAAATACATTTATTACCTAAAAAAATATTTACATTTTTTTATTAGAAATATTTGGAAAATACAATTCAATAGAAAAGCATTCATTTGAATAATAAATGAGAATGTTGAATATATAAATTGCACACATTTGTCACCTTAAAAGTGGGGTAAGTGAGATATTTCCGGGTCATCTGAAATTCAAGAGCCGTTATAGTCTAGTGCATGAGTTGTGACCAAATAATACGATGGAATAAACATTTTTTTCCAAATTGTCACCATTAATATGTCGGTGGCTGCCATTTTTGCCAAAAAATTTTCTAGAAATAAGATTTCATTATGTAGGAATGTGGTGCACCATTTATTCTATTTCAATACAATATTTGATGGATTTTTAATAATATACCTGGTTTAAGATTGGGCTTCTTATCCAACTTCATACTTGTAAATCTACGAACAATCCCAGGTGTTGATACTGTAGGAACACATTCATTTTCATTCTGCTGCGAAGCATTTTGTGTTGTGGAAGTTACAAAAGATCCCAAACTTACACTTCGCCTCTTTTCTAATTTCGGCTTTTGTTCAATATTTCCTTTTGCACCATCTTCGTTTCGATCCAAAGAAATATCACTATAAGACTGGATAGCAGTACCAGAAGTTCCTGTTTTCCTCAAAACTTCAGGACTCGAACCTGGAAAAAATTGATCAACTCGGTAAAAAACAGTTTGAATTTTGCAGACCCAAGTGCTCAAAAATATAGCTGTACAAAATTTCATAAAAATTATCTGATTCAATTTCAAACAATAATTCAATACAATGATTGCAGAAACATGCAATTATATCTTTCAAAAAAAATATTTGAAGAAAACTGACTACTGGGAAGATCATACGCTCCAATTCTAGAATCAAAAGATAATGGATTTCAATCATATTACATTCTAAAATAGGGATAAACATATGAACTGTTTCAAAACTGCTGAGCTATGTGGTTCTATATATATAAGAAAATGATTCCTATCTTCTGTGTATTTCCCACAATTCTCTATGCATAGACCCCAGCAAAATGGAGATTAAGTATTTCATTCTACTCGAGCTTCATATGAGGTAAAAACTTCTGTCGGATAACATTTTATTTTTTGTTTTGTTGCGTCTGCCACAGACAAATGAAAATGAAAATGTGTGACTGCTATAACTTGCATATTTTTGCTCAAACAACAAAGTGGATTAAACAGAAAGTCTGCGAATACATTAAGTCCAAATATGCAGAATAACAGGGAGAAGAAAATTTATATATTCTTTACTAAAGTTTGACTGACCTTTTCTCAATTCAGCTATGTTGAGAGCAGGCTTGCTACTAGCAGCTTTGTTGAAAGAACTAATTCTAGTCGGAGGTTTGGGTGCTTGACGTTTCTTCTTTTTTTGACTCAGTGGAATAACTGACGAAGAATTTCCAACTGATGTAGACATACCTTCTTTAGATTTGCTGGAAAATTATTATTAGACATGAGCAATTTTTATTAATTTATATTTTGTCTCGTGCTATGAAAATAACAAGTGTATAAGTTATCAACTTTTGCAGTAAGAATAAATCAGTGCCCCAACATCTTCTCATGGTAAGAGAACAATGTCACCGACAATACTAAGGTGTTCAAAATTACCACAACCGAAAAATTGAAGACAAAATTTTCATGAAGAAAATACCCAGTGTTGCGAGATCACAACTCATTTTCAGTATTTGCACTCAGGGTTCCCGCACGAATTTGGCAATATTTTGCCTGACTTTCGCTAACCGTAATTACCCATACTGTACTGCATATTTACCTTGGTGGTGGATTGACTGGTTTCCTGAAGACTTCCTCGTCTATTGTTCTGATTGGAGATATTGGACCTAATATGGAAAAAATTCAAATCTTCTTGATAGCAATCAAATACAAAAAATATACACTGAATTGAATATATGATATTACAAAATGGACAGCAAAAATGAGATAAGTCAAACCAATAATAGCATATTTCGCACCTGTGCAGAGCAGATGTCATAAAAAATATTGCCTCTTCAGTGGATTTTCTGCTAATAATAAACATTTATTTAGAATATCCAAGTATTTGAATACAAGCAGAGGTTTGAAACTCTTTTTTCAACAAAGAAATTGATAACTATTTTAAACGTAGGTTGGCAAAATAATGCTTTTCCTTGGATTACTTAAGGCACTGGTTTCTGCAGACGCATCGGGAATTATGTGTCTTCAAATTTCTCAGCACTGCTAGTACATAGCAATATTGATGACCTAAGACTTTTGTAATTTTTTGTACGCAATAAGCCATCAGAAAGAGGCATATTAATATTCTAATGAGTGATTCATCATAATATTTTTATATGAGTAATTAGATCAGCTGGCACTTTATCCGACAGTCTGTCTGAAAGGCAACAACATTTAGCAACTTACCATCATTTTCATCTTGCAATTCCAAACTTGGTTTTGTAAAAACAACATCAGGAATATGAGCGGATAACGTTGATTGATTGCTCTCACTATCTAATGAACAAGTGTGTGGATCATTGTTTGTTTTTATGACATCGGGAGGCGGAGGAGGTGGAGGAGGAAGAGGTTCATCAAAATCATCAGTATTTGAGAAGGAATCAGGCAATTGGAGCTGAGGTTGCCTCTTCTTCCGAGCTGTGGGAACTGGAGCTTCTGATCCAGATATTTTATTGTTTTCGACTTTGCTGTCAAAATAAAAAATATCTTTAAATACAAGAGTAAAATGAGTAAACCATGTTTAATAATATACATATTTACACAATTTATTTTATTTTTTATTGTAAATGCATAAAATAAAAAAACATACATAAAATAAAATTCACACAATAATCTAGATATGTCCAAATGCTAATTGATTAATCACACAAGCCTAATTTTGATGCACCCTTCTGACATGAGCCTATTAATAGTAGTAAGTTGGATGATAAGATTTCGTGTCCAACTTCGTGCCTTTCAGAATTTGACTCACATTAAATCCACATAACCAAGGTGCTTTAAATTTGAGCATATGCCAAGGTGAATGATGAAGCATCTCTCACCTCATTTTTTTCCTGGGAAGACTTGGAGGAGCAGGTTGAGCAGGAAGTTCAGGAGCATCATTTGATTCGTTGAATAACTTTTCAAGATCTTTATGAATTTCTTCAAAAGTTGGTCGAAGATTCATATCCCAATTCCAACCTGGACATAGTTTTTTTGAATAGACATTATTTTCACAATTTACAGTTTTCTTATGAGGAAAATACAAATATTAGGTCGGAATGAGATGATATTAATAACTAAGTTCACAAAGAATCAATTTTTTCTAATAACGTAACGCATTTTTACCAAACATGTGACCAATGACCATCTAAGTGCACCCACAATCCGCACCCCATTCAAGGTATTTTTACATTTCTGATTTCATTGGGTTTTGCTAAATTTGTACACATTTGGTGTGCATTGAAGCACAAAAATAACATCAGTCAGAGACGGAACATGTTAAATTTTCATGGGCAAGGATATAATCATTATCTCAATATTCAAACAAAATATCTTCATACGTTGTTTGAAGTTATGCCATCAAAAATTTTATACATACTTTTATAACATTATAAATTATCTATGAGGTTGTTTAATATAAGACAATAATTACGTGAGAATAAACCCTGAAGTAACACCTTTTGCAGATAATATTCATTTTGCAAAAGCAAGTATAGGCAAGATAGCAGTGATACAATACATAGTTACCCGTTTCTAACAAAACCAAATTACAACAGAAACATGCTCTCTCTATAGAAGTGATTACTCGATATATCCAATATGTCTGAGATTTGAAAAATCTCAGTATTCATTTCAAAAAGTCCAGGCTTACCCCACCTTACCTTCCTGATTCCAAGAAAACGTTGCGTAAAAAGGAAAAAAAAATTCACATTATTTATTGCTTTTGCAGTATGATCCAATTCAATAAAGACCCATCCCCAACAAGATCGTTTTTCTGAGACGGCAACAGTTTTTTTTAATAGATTTGGGCCAACTAATAAGTAGCAAGTAATAAAAATACAACATTTTGTGCATGTGAAATGTTCAAGACATTTTTTTTTCGATGGTCAAAACAGCTTCCTCACCACTGCTAGTTCATAGCAGTATTGATGATTTTGAACCATTTCCTAGTTTTCCTCGGGTATCAAGTGACAGAGTAGTTGATATCCATTGTGCCAATCTGGCAATACGCAAACAGTACTGGTGCAACTAATTTTGTATAAAACGATTTATATGGATCAGATCCCTCATTTTTTGCTGGAAAATGAACAACTTGTATAATACTTTTCTGGATAAAGTAGTTCATTTTTATAAATCCATCCTTCAGTAATGTGTTATATTACGAGTTTCCATAAAAGCTCAATAAAACTTCAGGGAATTCCAGAATATTAGATAGGTGATCTTGATATAAGTTAAAAAATAAATAGGTGTGATGAGATATCCTGATTATTTTCAAGCTTGCACTAATAATGCCATGTACATCAAAATCAAGTGAATGAGAAAATTACAAAATGAAAATAAATTTCAATTAAAAAATGAAGTCATTCTGTAACTTACATTTTAGCATAATGTCATACACTTTCACAGGACAGTTAGGTGGGCATTGCATTCTATAGCCATCTTCCAATTTTTCATAAACTTGGGTTAGATCCACACCAGGATAAGGAGACATACCATATGTTGAAATTTCCCAAAGTAAAATGCCAAAAGCTGTTAAAAGGAATAATTTTAAATTTTAAATTATGCAGTAATTTTGATGTTATAATAGAATAGCTAGATGGAACAGTGGAACCTGGCGCATCTTATGGAAGGATCCAAACTCACACACAATCAAGCGTTCTTTAGTGAATTAAATCAGCCAAACACATTGCCATAGTGTATATTAGATGTAAGTCCAGATACCACTGACTGCACATTATTCAGTCCTCCTTTGGGATGTTTCCCTCTCTTTGCCATATAAGTGATGGTGCCGGGCCATGCATAGGCCTTGTATTCGGTTTCCAGAGTCCACTATCCGGTCAAACTCAACAAACAAAAAGCAATAAGCTTACACCAAACGTCAGACTTGGTAGAAAATCTGTTGAAAGCGAGACTTTCTGGTGCCGTCCACTTGATGGGGAATTTAGCTCCAGCTCTAGCAGTATAATCATCACATCCTGACATGAGTCTTGATAAACCAAAATCAGCAACTTTTACAACATTGTTTTCTTCCACCAAACAATTTCGTGCGGCAAGATCTCTAGAGAGTGGAAACGAAAAATTTATGATGAAATAGACAACAGTGATAGAGGTTTTCGAATCCAGAAAAAAAACCAAAAATTCTTCAAATGGCTGATATATTTGAAGAATTCATTTCAAATAATATTATTATAGAATCACGTTTTAGAATATCAAATAATATAAATTACTGTTTTTCGTTATGTTTTGATAACTTTTAAGGCATGAGCATGATTAATGACAATTCTTTCGTTTCTCCTCTGACGTATTGTTCTCTTGTTAATAGATTTGTCGATAATGAGTAAGTTTTCAGTATTGGAATTTGAGGCCAATACCATTACATCAGCCACTCTGAGCCAATAAATCAATATCTTGACCGACATGTACCTTTTTACAATGCAAGCAGGATTATTAAGTAAAAATAGACTTTTCCAAGAACTTCGAGTGCTATATTATTACAATGGAATGAATAAGAATAGCGAATCAGTGAACCAATTTACTGCAATGAAAGTTTGTTTAATATGTTATTGAGTCACCACTAATGTGTGTTCTGTTTGGATGAACACAGTCATTCCCTTGTCGTTTGATGGATAATAACATAATTTACACGAAATTTGTGTGGAACAGGGGAAAATATGTGATCTTAAACCTATTTGTCAAGCAGCGATAGCCGATCGACGTCAGTAATGGTGCGTCAGTAATGGTGGATCTGTGATAATACAGCCAATAAAGTTATAACAAAATGATTTTTCTAGCAAGCAAAATACTCTCAAACCAGACGACAACACGTTGAATTTGGGAGATGCCCTAAATAGTTTTCCATTCACACACCTACCCTTGATAATAACTTGTTTGTATTGTCACAAAATAGGATTCCAATACTAAATCCATTCTCCTTTGTCCCATCCCAGATAAGTAAGCTATACAACATCTTTTTTACCCAGTGATTAACTCTTCAAATATTGCGTTACGATAATTATTCTATGTTCAACTCCAATGATCATGTGACTGAAAATGAAATCATACCTATGAATATAATTTTTCTGCTCTAGATATTCCATCGCAGAAGAGACTTGAGTTGCCATGTATAGTAATGTTATTGCATCGATACAAGTTCGATCACACTTCCTCAAATATTCCAACAAATTTCCTCGACTCATAAATTCAGTAACGATATAAAATGGTGGTTCTTGGGTGCAAACACCTTCAATTTAAAAAATATAACACTTACAATTGTAAATAATTATATATATATATATTTTTTTTATTGAAATTCACTCTGCTCAGTCCGGAAGCAGTGCCTAAAAGAAACCAACTAATGGCCACCTAATAGCAGAGAGCTACTACAAAATATACTACAACCAACTGCATTCTAAAGTGCAGTGAGCGTGCAGCGGTAAAGTTCTTTCTTTCATTTTAGTCGCCTCATGCGACACCCAGTAAATACGTCGGCACTATTCTAAAGTCTGTACCTACAAGGCTCGCAGTTACTCAGATACCCCAGATGGGTTCCATCAGTTTACACCCAGGAAATACGTCAGGACTTTTCTAAAGTCTGTATCTACAAGGTTAGCAGTTACTCAGACACCCCAGATGGGTTCCATCAGAAGAAAATCAAGCAAACAGGTGATATTTTATGTTAAAAAAATAAAATGTCTCCTCCTGAGTGTCCAATTGCAACCAGCTGTAGAAAACGGTTCAAAATCATCAATGCTGCTATGAAATAGCAGTGTTGATGGTTTTGAAGCTGTTTGGTCTATAGTATACAAAGAAAATGAGATGAACATTTCAAACAGCCGAAAAAAACAAGATTTTGCCATGCTGATACAATGTATTTTAAATAATATTACCGGTACACAATTTTTATACTGATTAATATTCTATTCAATTTTAAAAAACTTACCCAATAATTGGACAAGATTAGGATGTTTGATATATTTCATAACAGCAGCTTCTTTTAAAAAGTCTTCAGTATTCGTTGTGTCTTCTCGTAATGTCTTCACGGCTATTGTCTTATTATAACTGAAAGTGGTAAATAATTACAATGTACAATTTTACTTAAAATGGTTTTTATCGCAAACCGGTTAGAGTGGGAAGAACAAGATGTATTCAGATTTAGGCATGTATATACATACATATGATTCACAAAATTAGAGTATGGTGCTTACTACCACAAAATAATTGATAACTTTGTAACAAAATTAACAAAATTAGTTTGAATTGAGTTCAAAATAGAACTAAATAGGGGCAGAGAATCTTCAACTTTCTTCAAGTATCTGAAACTTTTTCATCATTTTAATCAGATAGCCAAAAAGCTGAAAACCATCAACACTGTTATTTCATATCCGTATAGTTATTTTTTTCAACTTATTATTGAAATATTACCATATTTTTGATCAATTTAGTCAAAGTACTGTTTTTCATCAAAATTTACAGTTTTCAAAAATCAGAGATACAACCTCTTCAGGAATCACAGCCAAGCAACATTGGATAAAATATTAAATAAAAACAAATTAATTGATTCTAGAAACTTGGATTATGATATTAACATACCGTTTCCAGACTGCTTCATAAACATCACCATATTGCCCTCCACCTAATTTTTGTTTCATCAAAATTTCTGTTCTGTCAATTTCCCAATGATCAAAATCAGGTGAGAAACCGAAGGCCTGGATGACAAAATTTGATCAAATTAGGATTTCACATAAACATCAACTTAGCGTAATAGAAGCAGAGCATAATAATCTTTTCATAATTTTGGCAACAAAATAAATCACTGGTCTTTAACAGTAATTTTACTTGGCGTTATTGTAAAATATTCAAAATTGACTCTTTGGGCCAAATATGAGGTGATGATGGAACGCACCGCCAAGGTGCATTACATCAACAGCCCATAATTGGCATAAATCCCATCAACAGCCCACGTTTTTTAACTTCGGAAATATGCAATTACTGCAAATGACCAGTAAATTTACTGTACTTTTGTTACAGTGTAGTGAGTATAAAAAGGCAACAATAATTTATGAAATGATTTCTAAGGTCAATACAATTATGCCATCTATGGCATCAGTTTAGATTTTACTTCAATGAACCTGGCACAAATCCATTATTCCTTTTATAATATCTTAAATGTTAAAACATCATTTACATATTAAATGGTGAATACGGCTTAATTAAATTAAACCACAAAGTCAAATCTACCACACAGAAACAACAAATTCACAGCAATATATTCAGTACATCAATCACAATGTCGAAATATAATCAGACGAATGTTAAAGATGCAAGAAACTTATGAAGTATTATTAATACTAACTGTTGGTCTCGTTCTCTTTGAAGCAGGATAATGTAAAATAGTAACAAGGCCATCTGATGTATACGAATGATGATGAACTAATTCTGGCAATGTTTTAAACTTGTGTTCAGCGGAAATGTAGTACTTCTGAAAATCAATATTTCTTTAGTCGAGTGATATTTATTAAATAAACTTTATGATAGATAGGGGCTCGAATAGATAGGACTCTAACTCGAATTCAAATCTAAAATATTTGAATTCAAAATAATTTATGGACCAAGTGCTGACTGCTGAAAATTCACAATTTCGACTACCTTGCAGCCAGATGGCTGCTGGAAACAGCAAATGATGAATGAACAAGGTCAATGAAAAGAGGTTGATAGCTTTCACGGATGGCCAAATCCGAATACTTTACTAATTCGAATAATTTCTAGAAAACTTTTCTGAATATGAAATAGTGAATATATTTATCATACCGGCATACATTCTACATTCAGCCAAGTTTTTTGATGACAAACAGCGTTACAGCTATTTAGATGGAAAAGTCGAATTTGTACCAATTTACATATTGGAAATGACAAATCTTTATATGTTACTATTCTGAAATACATTTAAAATTCAGAATTCTACTACATAGAATACGTTTCTTCAAATATGTATCCGAATATTTGACTCACTTGGGACATTTTTAATCTCTTTGTATTTAGGTCTTTACATTTTATTACTTTTATCAGGACAAAATCAGACAGACAATAGTCAGTTGCACAAGGTGCGAGAGACACCTCTGTAATGCATATCTATTTATGTCCTAATGAAAAGATTGCGGATTGGTTGCGATTTCCCTATACCCGCAATGAGCAATTCATGCGAATAAGATTATTTAATAATTTTAATTGGAAGACAGTAACTTTCCTTCGAATAGGACAACAAAGTTTTTGCATTCTAGGTTCACAAGTACATTCATTTCTATCAGTCTAACAAACATAATTATGGCAACAAGATACCTAAACTATATAACTGTTCATAGGAATTTGCAAAATGGGATTATCACCTTATCTCCATCTGTATTTATCCGGTAATGATAAACGCGACCATCAAATCTTACAGAGACTGATAGTTGACCGGGACAACTTTCTGAATCTCTAACCTGCAATTAATATATACAAGTTTAGCAAAAACTATATAAAAATTTTTAGCCTACCGACACACACTTTAAAATAGTCCTGGTATATTTTCTGTGTGCTGTAGGCAACTAAAAGTCTTTTTCAGACAAGCAGAGAAGAAGTCTGACGTTGGTCAGACGAAACGGTACTGGAATAAATTTGTGTAAGTGTGAAGCAATACTTTGAATGAATCTGTATTACGAAGTTTTGTGTTGAAGTTATGATTAAAAATGACTCGTTTCGCTATTCGGATAAAAGAATTCAGGATTGGCAGAAGATTGGACAGGTACCCAGGCAGTCTGACACTTGAAGAAATCGATAATCATTGGAAGGAAAAAAGGAATATTGTAGTATATTTTACCAAAAAAGGAATATTTGATGACAAATCACTCGATAGAAAAGTCTCTTCCTGAATGCCTTGTCTCAAAATTTGACAAGAGTCCTCAAATCATGATGATTCAGGTCTTTATAAACTTCCAGATCTATCCAAATATAACTAAATGAATATAAGTCATACTCTGTCATCTTGAAATGATGCATTCTGAAGCGAATTCTGGCAAACCGATTTGTATGAATTCAAAAGATAGCCCAGTTAGAAATATTTTACCATGCATTGGGTTATTTAGAATACATACTAGAAAACTCCCATTTATTCCACTGCTCAACAAATATTCTGCAGAAGCTCTTGACACAGCCCCGTGATACCAAGAATGTTTTTCCAAACTTGCTGCTGGTGTAATATAGTTACTAGGAACCCATCCCCTAAGTTCCCGATATTCTTGACTATCTTCTACATCATCTATGCTGACAATTTCAGCTTCGCACCATTCTCCAGTGTGATTGTACTGCATGACATGGAGCTGACATCCTGTAAGTAAACAATTCTTCAATAAATTCCTTTTTTTACCAAATCTCCAATGGCCAAGCAAATCTTCATATTTTTATACAGTACATGAGCATATCTGTATACCTTACCATATTCTATTACTGATCATATATTTCCACGGTAGGGGCGAATCCCGAAATACCGGTATGCAAGAATCGTCACAAGCCATCATTGTTCAATTTCAACATTCATTAAGTTTAACATACTTCGTAAATTCAGAATTAAAAAGCAAAATTGTACATAGAGCAGAAGAGTATGACTAATGACTGTTTGAACATACAGCATATGCCTATGCAGTATGATGGCATTTTTTTTATAATAAAGATGGAATCTCAAAACCAGAAGCAAAACATCTATTCTGTATTTGCTATACCGGTAATCTATTTTACGTCATCATATTTGAAATTGGTAAAAATACACTGGGAGCTGATTTCGGAATAAAAATTTCACGAATAGTTGGATGGTCTGTCTCATTGAACTAATTCAGAATTTAATGTTATCAGTCAAACACAAAAACCTGAAATTGAGGCAAAATAGTAGGATAGCTAACCTTTGGATATTGTAAGCTGATTCGATCCACCGGCTTCGAAGGGATAAAGAGCAACAAATATATTCGATGCTTGAGAAGCCATGCTGCATGAGCCAAATCTATCAAATCAACACAGTCCTCCGCACATGAGAATGTCAAACTGGTTTAATAAAAAAGACATAGAGCATTCCAACTCTGAACTGCAACAGTACAGAGTAGGTTGACAAGCATTCTATCCTTTATAATAACATTTTAACAATAAAATTATCAACAAATCTGGTCCCTCTGAAAAAAAGTTATAGAGAAAACATGAACCACATTTTTCTATTTTTCATGGGTTCGACAATGCCAGAATGTGGAAGAAATAGTAGTACAGAGTAAGTTACGGTAACCGGGCGACTTTGAAAGATATTTTCTCATTTCCGACCTACCAGAATTCCGCTTTCGCAGAACGGGTAATCTGTAACTAATTTTTTCTCAATGCTGATACTGGATAGGTACCGGTACCGTACCTATACCTAGTCTACTGCACACGGTTAGCTCAATCGGTAAAAGCGTTGGGAATACGCTTACAGCTAGGCTACTTATCCTGTATCGTCAACACGCAGATTCAAATATCTATACAGTATAGGTATAATTTATATGCACAGGAAAAATATGATAGGCTAAGCCAAAAAATCCCTCCCTCACCCCGATTCGGAACTGGCATCTGCACAAGATGTCGTATTTAGCCACACGATTGAGCTGTGCTTTGGGTTTCCTCTCCCGCCGGATAAAAATGAATTTCGCCATTTCGGATTTTGAGCGTGTGTGTGATTGAGTACGCAAACTCTCGAGTCGCGACATCAGTTCTCTTGCTTGCTGCTTTGTAAGTTTCATTCAGGTTGTAATCTGTGAGTGTTTATTTTCCTGCCATCTATGAATTTTTATTGCGTCTCCAGTCCGTGGTTCTGATGTCTTTTGGACCCAGTTAAGTTTTTGCCCTAAAGATGATAAATTTCTCAACAAAAAGCCGAGCAATATTCGAAAGCCTATTGCGCGTAAATTTTGTTGAGCATCTTTCACTTTTGCTACTTGTATTTAGTTGCAATTCGAAAGATTACTTAGACACATTCGCAACAACACCTTACTTGGACACATTTGCAACATTACTTGAACACATTCGCAACATTACTTGGACACATTCGCAACATCGTCTTACTTGGACACATTTGCAACATTACTCGGACATATTCGCTCAAATGCTTTAGCTAATGGTTTTATGCTAATAATGCTTTAGTCACCTTTTTGATTTTTGTGGCATATATCTATGTAGGCGACTTCCCAGTAAAATTAAATTTCATTAACTATGGGCAAGCGATGATTTAAGTTGCGCTGCCAAAGCGGGATTGGTTCATCAGTGGGGCTCAGTAAAATAGACTTTTAGGTTGGTCAATATAATATCATACAGATTACAGTTGTAATTTGTATGATAATATGAATCTATACTAATTATTGCCAATGTCATGAAATGAAAAAATTTTCCATTTTCACATTATAGAGTTATGCTTGCACCATCTATGCATGTGAGAATAAATAGTACGTGGGATTATTGCCTCGTCGTGAAGAATGGGCTTATTACCTTTGTAATCTGTAGCGCTATACTGATTGGAGTACCACTCGCTGCATTTAACGACGGCAGATCAGTTTCTTTGGAATTTTTCCTGCTTAGCGTGCAGTTGCTGGTTTTTTGACATATTATGACGCGTCCAAATAAAGTCAATGACCCCCAGTCCCGTGCACCCCGTAATAGGACAGGCGCTGCTAAGAATCTCACGGTCAACAATTTTTCAATTTGTTTTTCAAACGTTCGAGGGTTGAGGGGAAACTTTGTTTCCGTGGAATCGTTAATTGCGAAGAATAGTCCCGACGTCTGTGCACTCTGCGAGACTAACCTTAATCTTGGAATCATCGGATCTCATCTTCGGATTTCGGGGTCGAGGGTTATTTGCCGCTCATACACAAGGATTCTCCAAGGCATATGCACGGACTTGCTGGCTACGTTCGTAGCAATCTGCCTGTAGCTCTTGCTTTTGCCTTCGAGTCTACATCACCTCCGTATCTGTGCTTGCGAATGTCGCTTCTAACATCGACGCCATTCCTATTCTTCGTATACCGATCCCGCTCAACCCAAGATTGTTTTATCATGTACGACATCTCTTTGCAGATGGACAAGATTTTCATGTCTAGTCCATCTGCCAAATTTTTTTATAATGAGAGATTTCAATGCCCATCACGATTCTTGGTTAAATTCAACTGCAACTGACCTGGCCGGAATAAAAACTCACAATTTCGCCATTACCGAGTCACTGACACAGATGGTGGAATTTATGACTAGGATCCTCGACAACTCGGCTCACGCTCCTTCCCGACTGGATCTTTGTTCTGACTCAGATCCAGATGATGTATTGTCTCTGGTTCACCCGCCCTCACTCTGTACTTCCGACCATGTAATTTTCCAGTTGAGATTAAAAAATCCGATTCCTATAAGAAAAGAGTCACCATTTCACCGCATTCCTTGTTTTACAAAAGCGGTAACTTGGACTCTTTTTGCGACTTCATTCGCGATTTGCCGTAGAGGGATTTTTTCTTGTTGCCTGCTGATGAGTGTGCGGTGGAAATTGCAGAGTGGATACGCCCTGGAATTAATGAATTCATTCCTCGTCGAAGATTCCAGGTGAAGCCCCACTCTGCCCCGAGGTTTTCACCGGGTTGTGCGGCGGCAATAGCGGCGAGAAATCATCATTTCCACTACTATCGGCGACATTCCAAGAGAGATAAGGGGCGACTTTACAGAGAGGCTAGAAACAATTGTAAGAGAATTTTCAGAAATGCTAAAACACGATACACGAAATTCAAAATTTCAGAATAACAATTGGGTTCGAAAGATTTTTGGAAAATAATGAACGATATAAAAGACAGGGGTGAATCTAGTATCCCTCCTCTTTTAAATGGCCTTGAAATTTTGTGTTCTTCTAGAGACAAAGCGGAGTTGCTTGCCAGGATGTTGTCTAATAACTGCAGCCTCGATTTGTTTTCTGGTACCTCACCACCTAATTTTCCAAATCAAACTGGCGTTACAATGGAAAACATATTAGTAACTCTGCAACTTGTCTATAGAATGATTGCCAAACTCGATTCGAACATGTCTCCTGGTCATGACTGCATTCCATCTGTGATTCTTCCACCGGAGTTGTTCGCTATTTTAGCCAAACTGTTTAATAAATGTCTCAAAGAATGCGCCTTCCCCAATACGTGGAAATGTGCAACGATTGTGCCGGTATTCAAAAACTGTGTCGATCGAACTGATCCCAATAAATATCGTTCAATTAGTCTCCTACCAATTATCGGTAAAATTTTTGAATAAACTAATAAAAAACAAAATAATAAAATTTCTGGTCACCTTGAATCGCTTTGTCTCCTCACTGACAAGCAGTATTGTTTTCGCCGTTCTCGCTCTACTGTTGATTTGTTAACAGTAGTAACCGAACGAATATTTTGTGCTCTTGATCATTGTGGGGAGGCAAAGTCGGTTGGTTTAGACATTTCCAAAGCGTTCGACAGAGTTTGGCACCAAGGTCTGTTGCAGAAAATTTCATCGTATGGAATTTCTGGTCAAGTATTTTCAACTTTGGAATCTTTTCTTTCCAATCGCAAGAATAATGTTGTTCTGGATGGACAACGTTCAGAAAATTATCCAATTTCATCCGGTGTCCCAGAGGGGTCGATTCTTGGTCCAACTTTCTTCATGATATACATTAATGACCTGCCTGATAATTTGATATGTGATTTGGTAATTTACGCTGACAATAAAACTCTATATTCTTGTTTCAAATCAAACAAATCCCTCCCGGAACTACGTCTAGCTCGGGTAAAATCGCTTGTTGTGATTTGGCAGCAATATCTAATTGGGGTAAAATTTGGCATGTAAATCTTAACTCGGAGAAGACCAAAGTTTTATCAAGTAATCATTACACTAATACGAATGCAACTCGAATTTCATTATCTGGTACTGTTCTGGAGGAATCCTTAAATATTCGCCTCGTTGGACTCACACTGTCTAAGGATATGAGTTAGAATGAACATGTCACCAGTTTTGCTAAACAAGCCTCAATGAAAGTCAGTTCTCTATATCGAGCTCGCTATTATCTTACACTCGAAATCACCACTGATTCGACTCTGCATGGAGTAATGCTATCACATTTGTGCCAGTGCCGCTGTCACTGTCTTAGAATGCTCGACCGTATTCAATGGCGTGTGATCAATATGATTGGCCCTAAACGTTTTTCCGGCTTGTAGAGTTTGCCAGACCGCCGCAATGTTGCCTCACTCTGTTTATTTTACAGATATGATAATGGTCTTTGTTCAAGGGAGCTTTCTGCCCCCAATTCCTCCAAACAAAATTTTTAATCGGCCAACACGATTGGCTACCAACTCGCACCTATTCACTGTGGAGGTTGCCCTATGTCACAAACAGTTTTATGCTAAAAGCTTTTTCCAAGAATCTCTAAACTTTGGAATTCTTTGCCTTCTCGCTGCTTTCCTGATCGTGTTGATCTACAAGGCTTTAAAACTCGCGTTAATAGACATCTATCAGGGATGGGCTTCTTTAGTTCCTATTCCTGCATTGTATGTAGCTCTTTGCACTTTAGTGGCTTCAGGAGAATTTTCAAGTATGATTTGTCCCCTGCGGCCTTGCTCTGAGCGAATTTTAATAAAAAAAATACAGCCTACTATTTTTATATTATTCGTTGTGCTAAAGACGGGAAGGTTATGAATATCCTTCCTCAATTCGATCATTTCTCTTCAACAACGATCAAAATGGTCCTATCAATGACCATTTATCGTAAATCTGTAATATTTCGTAAGACGTACAACGTGGAGTAATCATTGTCCCAAATATATATTTTTTTCATTTGCATTAACAATTTCCGATTATATATGCAAACGACACAAGATTTTAGACTCTATTAAATGTGTTCCGCGTTTTTCCACCAAAACTTCATCTATACGCTATCCATTACTGCATATATACCAGCTTTCTGCCAGCATGCGAGCAATTCCTACGAATTTTATTTTTTCAACCATATTTGAACATCGGATAATTAAAACGTTGCTTTATTTGTTTTAATAGGAACTATTGGTACTTGAATTCCAGAAGTTGGTTTTCGTTGAAGTGAATCAAGAATTTATTAATTGGATTCCCTAATACAAAATAATATTTTAGAACACATTGTGAAACGAAAATTTGTGTTGTCGATTAAACGTCAGTCTCTCAAAATCTTGTGCGTGAGTTGACAGGTCAGAAAGTTCTCGGAATCAGAATTGAAAATATAACTACTAATAGGTTTAAATACAAATGATCCGCATAATATTTTGACAAAATCGATGACAAATGTATATCTATTTACTGATACAACTTCCGATCCCAATGCAGATACCACTTTAGAAGGAATATCTACGAAAGAGTTTTTACGTTTGAGCAAGAGTGTATTACGTCCTTCCAAATCATATTGAATTTCTAAAACCCTTCCACATACGATTTTCGTGTTGAATACGATGTTTATCTTAGTTCATTAAGGTATTAATTAAATGACTCTGCACAAAAACACAGGACACATATTTTTGAACTAAAATCTCCCACCCGATCAAAGACCCCTCTTCAAACAGTAAAAGCAGTAACAACGCTTCTTTTGTTCAATTAACTAGGTTTTTTGTTACCTATGCACAAAGCAGGATCTTGTATACCATCACATGGTATTTTTCGACACCTCCTATGCTCTTTCAAAACATGATTATTTATGAAGAAGAATTTAAGAAGAATGCAGATGCAGCGGAAGATCCCCGACAGTGGGATGTCAGACTCTTGGAAATTGTCAGTTTTATTGACAGAAAATTTTGGCATCATTTTGCAAAACACGGCAATATTTTAGCTGATGGAGTGGGTACATTTCATTGCATGCAATTTCATTCGGTGCAATTCCACGAGATGCGATTCTACATATTTCAATTTCACGAATTTAACGGAGTGCAATTCTACTGGTCAAAACATTCTGTACGTGCAATTTTACTGGGAGTAACTCTATACGTTCAAATCGTTTGGGAAGGGTACGTTTTTCTCCGTATTCACATAATGTATTCGTATTGTAGTTGCCAAACTACATATATGATTATTCGCTGTACGTCGTAAATCTAAAAACAGCTTCTCCCTTTATTGTTTCGCCATTCACTCAAGATCACACTTGATCAAAGGTTTATACGGTTTTATTATAAAAGTTCCCAGCGTAAACCAATCGTAAATACACAGAGTCAAGACAGGATTGCCGTTAAGTCAAATACACTCAGGATTCAACAAAGCTGGCAGCTCCAGTCAATCCTAGGTCATTTAATTGTAACCGTAATTGATTTTGCTGTTTTAGAACGTTTGGACTATACTCTAAAAACAAAACAGAGTTAGAGAATATCCTAGACATACATTTCACAAACCCTAGCGCACTAGATCACTACAAATTTCGGCATAATACCGCTCACTGCAAGGGAAACAACGCTAATGCGGCACGACCTCCCGCATCTCGGCATATAACACCGAGAAAGCGTAAATTCAAATAATTGGGTAATAATTGCTTCGAAACGATGGGCCATAAAGGTGATAGTTTGAGTCTCCGAAAAACTACAAGCATATGTTGTTGATTCATACATTTTGTCCTCTACACGTATGCATAATCATTCATTATCCATTATTTTGAAAATCGAATACAAATCTTCAATTTCATGAGTAAAACGAAGAATAAACTTTAATAAGATTGTTCAGAATTATCAACTCTAGCGTGTTTTGACATTGGCACGATGGCCTAGTGGTTATCATGTTTGCATCGCTAGTTGAAGATCTCGGGTTTGAGACCGGCTCATCCGACCGTTAATCCATGTCCGACACTCAACCCAGGATGCAATGACTTGGGTAGGTTAAGCCAAACCAGAAAGACCAGATCAGATAAAATGTGGACATCCATAAGGTGCACATGGGAAAAAAGTTATACAAAATGGAAATGAAAAATTGAAAAAAAAAATATAAATTGAAAGAAATTTAAAAACGTGACCACCCTTGATTACTTTCTGAACAAAAACTCTATAATTTTGCACATCTATTTGCATAAGTTATAGTCGCAGAGCTAGGATTTTAGGGAAGGTCAATTCGTACTCTTGCCGAATATTCGCGTGAACTTACCCGTTTACAATTTTTGGTGTATCTGTGCAGTAGCAGCGAGAAAAATTCCCGAAAATTGTCACTCTTGTCAAAATCCCATGAATTTTGTAATCGGTGACCCAGAGTACAATTGCTGTAAATGGTCATCATAAGCGCGATATTTGTTCCATCGTTAATAGGCACTTCAAATCCGACCCTTTTTCAGTTTAAACTAAAATGCTTGCCTCTCTATTTTAGTATTTTATTTTATTCTATGAAATAAATCAGCCATCCCTGACTTTTCGCAATAAATTCATTGCAAATTTCATCAGGGTACGAATTGACCGTCACCTTTTCACAGTCAGTTCAGCAGCATACATCATAGGCAGTGCAGCGATTCTGCATTGAAAATGCTCGGTTCTGTTCAAATCTCCAGCGAAGATCTTGCTTCACCTGAAGTTCGTGATATCTGTGAGTCACTGAAGACAAATTCTATCAAGCTTCTTTCATTGAGAGGATGCAAGGTAACGTTGCAGCGCTGAGTACTGTTACCGAGCAGCGAGTACCATACAGCATAATCGAATTTGTGTTATGTTTTATACAGTACCGGTATAATTTTAACTTCCTGGCTAGCCGCTTAGAATTGCATTGTAAGATATTGCTTTTTTTGAATGCTGGTATTTGAATGCTGCGACCAGCTGACCACTTAAAAGTGCCTATTCTGCATTTGTATAAGATATGGTAATTTCGCAGAATTAATCACCTGATCACGCTGTGCGCAGTGCCTATCTTGGTTGCCTTGACCGAAGATTTGTATTTTGGAAGCAGCGGCCTTGGAAGCTTTGTCCATCAGTGATAACGGCGGGAATCCGTGGCCGCGTTGATGGCGGAATGGTAGGGATTTCCTGTAATATCTTTCGCCACCTGGTAGGCTTGTCTTGTAGCTTGACAGATTTACACGTATTGTTTACGTTTCACATTTATACAACTGTGTCAGTATCACCATCTTTGAACTATTCTGGGATATTAAATTATGGAATGTGTGCAATAGTTTTCGTTTATGATAATTTCTGTTAATATGACGACTGTGGAATATTATCTCGATTTTTTAACAATGACTGAGATAAGCTGTGTATCTGACAGACTTTATCACAGATCATGAATTTCACATAAATATCTACAATATATACAATATAAGTGTTTATTTCTATTGTACTACGTGTATTGTACTACTTGCAATTCTGAACTACAGTGCGTTGCTTACTCCTATAATTAGCTTCGAATCTGCCGTCATGCGACTGTGGATTTCCACCGTCGCGCTGCACTGTTCTCTGCTATCACTAGAGGACGAAGCTTCCAAGACTGTTGCTTTCAAAGGCCGAAGGTTCGGGCATCCGCGTACCTCGAGTACGAACAAAGGCTATCTGTATAGGCCTATAATGACAGTCATATATTTGGCACTTGAAAAAAAATATTTGTTTGTCCTCAGTTGACTTTGCCAAGGGATCCCTATTCTCTCTGTCAACTTCACCAATCTCGATCACATAGGCAATAATCATGTGGAAAGTACAAGAAAAATGTGAAAAAATCTACAAAAAATAACCGTGACTTCATAACCAAATTGCTCATTAACCAAATTATTTTCTTAGGGTTTTTAGATTTACTTTGACATGGCAATACAACTAGTAGGCAACTTGTGATTTTACTTCGGGATTTAAAATTTGTCCAATTACTCCAAATTGTAAATGTCTCAAGTCGAATATGTGACGATTACATTTGTTTAGTTATGACATCATAATGCTGCTTTTTAGCAAAACTAACGATTTTTATTGTATATTGTATGCGGAATATTTTTGTTTTTTTGTAACTGAAAATGAATTACATTTATTTACATCAAAAGTATTGGGTTCTGTCCTGCCAAGAACGGTAATTGTGAAAAAGTCTTCCAAAAGTTTTGACATTTACATTAAGTATCACCCCATCTTTTGTGTTGATATTGCGGTTTTGAAATTGATTTTTAGGTAATTTCTTATAAATTGGGAATTTATTTTACAAAAGATATGTAGAAATCATAACCCTTTTTTTTTAAATGACTGCGCCAAGCGATATCAAACTGTGTGCCAATTGCGTATGTCACAACATCCAAGTTGCAATTCTGCATAAGTCATGCATAAGCATTATTACTTCACAGTATGACATCATAAGCATTGGAATATATGGTAGTCAGTATATATCAGCAATATATTTCCAATCAAAATATACAACTGTATCCGATTATAAAGCTCTTAGGTAGTTCAAAAGTAGAAAACGCACTTCAGTTATGAGAGTGATGATATATCAATGTTGATGACTTAACTTTTCCATTGCCCTGATGAAGAATGTCTGTATAGACATTTGAAGCGTTACCAAAAATGAAACATTGTTTGCACACGACCTGTTTAGCAATTAGAATCGATGTGAATATCACTGGTGGCAATCACTCAATGTTACTTGTATATCCTTGTAATGATGTGGTGTGAGCCAAGTTGGGAAAACAAAGTATCGGTACGAAACAATTCTAGCACTTCCATCTGTCAATTAAAAAGAGTTGAAACCATCTGTCCATGATCTAACCAACGATCCCAAGCCATAAAACTCCCGCTAAAATATGTTTTGTTAAGCATGGGTTACTGGTTGAATGTGCTGTCAAGGCACACTCCATCTGTGGCACATGTTCGACAAATATAATTTCTGATTGGGTCTGAATGTCAAACTTTACTATAATTTTTCAATACTGGATAAAATTTTGGGGGCATGTTTGCCAATAAGTAGGGCACAGCTGATGTTATATTGTCTCACAGAAATATCGGCCACATTTTTGAAATATCAGTATTGGCCGAAATGAGCCAATACTATCAGAGAGACCAAGTTACCTGAAAATAATCCATGGATCTGTCCCAAGAATTTTCAGAAGCTCACCTCGATTTTTTTTTAGAATGAATTGTTTGTTTGCCGATGTATAAATATCTACGCTCTTCGTGTTTTGATACTTTTGTAAGCATATGTCTCGATTCCTTATTAAAAGTGTTTTATCGTTCATTGCGAAGGCAGGATTTATCAAATAATATCGATTTGATATTGGCTAAAAATATCAGGCCTTATATTGCCTTTTCAGTAAAAATATCAGTTAACTTCCTTAACGAAAAAATGTTTATTTCCAGCTTGAAGATAAAGATTTCAGGAAATTAATGAAAGCCGTAGGGCGTTGTGGCACATTATTGCAATTAAATTTGAATCTTGGAGTTGTATCTGATCAGTCCAGAGTTACTCTACTCGCTGATGCAATTAATCAGAACAGAAGTTTGGAATCATTATTGTAAGTTGTGAATAGTTTACTTTATAAATTTATTATCATTTTGCTTTAAAACCATAACAGTATTATTGGCATTATTGAAATTGTATATAAAAATATCTATATAATAATAGCCGTACTGTTACCAAGATTTGTCATCTTACACATTCACTTATTGAAAGAGTCCCATTTCGGATACATATATTATAGTACTGTGATACGGACCCATGAAAATTTTTATGTTTGATGTTTGTGATATTCGAGACTAGACACAAAATTCAGAAATTAATTGCTTCAGTGGTCACAGAATTTTTTTTTTGTGGTTTTTTAAATCTGGTTCCAATCCTGCAGGTTTAGTATGCATTTTTGTGACATTCAGGGCCTTGCTAGGAAAAAAGTATATTTTTATCGTGCAAACATTTGCATTATTTTCCAAAACTTCGTCCCCAATTTTTAAAATCTCTTTAATAAATGGAATTATTTTTGTTGTTTTTATTATTGTTCTGTCCTATTTTGGGGAAAATAGCCTACCATATGGCACTCATAAACCTTTTCTTGTGCTGAAAGTACCGGTTGTACATTTTTTTTCAAATCGTAAATGCTGTTTTCTTATTTAATATAAATTAATAATTTATTCGATAATGAATTGATATTTATTATAAGATTTTGCTAATTGTTTCATTATAGCGATGCTGCGTTTTCCATGTCAAAATGTTAACTAATTTGTAAACAATCTTACAATCTTATCAAAATCTTATAATAAATAGGAATTTATTACCGTTTTGACTGGGAATCGGGGCCTTTTTGTTCAAACAGTACTCTTTAGAAAGTGTTCAAATCTTGAGATTTTCAATGGCACTTATGTCGCGATCACTCATTGCGTTTCAAGTCCTTTAAATTATAAGTGATTTTGAGTGCGGCTGTTTTCAAAACAGATTGATAAGCTTGAATGATTGAAAAATCAAGTGTGAGATACTTTGCTCATGCTTGACAGCTTGAGAATACTATATTTATAACCTTTCAGCTTTTGAAAGAATATTTATGTAGGCTTTTCAGTTTATTATTTTTATCAATGTATGGCAGTTGGTATGAAAACATTGTTTGGTTATTTTTCTCTTGAATTATAGTGTTTTTATTATTGTCAAATTGACCGTTATAAGTAAAAGGCCAAATCAGAAATCTTCCTTCGCCAAAGCATGATTCACAGGACGGATTGAGCCAACAAGGCACAGTATTTCACAAAAAAATATCCCATTACTTGCTTTCCTCACTGGGGGCTCACCCTGTTAAATACATATAAAATTTAGAACATTATTTTTTTCAAGTTTCTCAATTTTAGAAAGTCTTACATCACAGGGTTTAAATTGTTTCTCTCGTTCAAAAAGACTCTTGTGTATTGTGATTGCCTGTATCACTCTTAACTTCTGCTTATCTTTTCCGAACAAAAAAGCCTTTTCATATCCTTATTTAGTAAAGTTGTGTAAAGGTGCAAGTTGTGCAAAGGGGTCAGAGACAGGTTTCAATATAATTTACCAATATATTACTCACAGTACCTCATTTTTAGTTTGCACGGCACTCAGCTTGGAGATGTTGGCCTGGGTTTGTTGATCAAATCATTTGCACATCATCCTTCGTTATCATGTTTGGATCTGGGTGACTGTTGTATAAACGACACTGGCATTCGATTACTTGTTACATTACTCCCACCGGATGGCGCCAAAGAAGGTTGGCAATATATTTGATGCTGTTTAATTTTTTTTTCCTAAATTTATTGTGTGTAGTTTGTGCATTCTATGTATATATTTTCTGATTAGTTTCATCAAGCGCTGCTCCGAACCTAAATATTCATTTTCGATTGTTTACGTTGATGTTCAGGATTAGCAGAACTGACTCTGAGTGCCAACACATCCATCACAAGAGCCGGATGGTCTTTGTTATTTTGTGCCATAGCAGCAAGTTCGAGGTTGAAAGTATTAAATATTGATTACAATAATATCGGAGATTATGAAGCAGGATTATTCAGTGTTGCGTTAGCGGGGAGTAGAACACTACACACAGTCGATATGGAAGGATGCGGAATAACAGACAATGGTGCAATGGTGGGTATTAGTGTGTATATGCCCATGTTCTATTTAAAACATAGGGTAGGAATTACTTTATTCTTGGTCTTTGGGCAGTCAAGAGCTTATAACCTCACTTGCTTAACTTTAAATTTTTTTTGGCTCAAGATGCGAATTGACCTTGCCTGTTTTAGCGTAATCAATCAGTGGATCATGCTTAGCAACACTTATGATAGTACAATGCCCTTTAAAATCTTTTGTTGTGAAAATGTTTAGGTTATTTTGGAAATGCTTGAAAGTTACCCAACACCTTTACGTGAGTTGGTGCTCGCCGGTAATAATATAGCGGATTCGATACAAGATGATATTGAGAATTCCTTGAAAAGTGATGAGGAATATTATGGAGATTCATTTCACAAAGATCGAGAAGGTAAATGATATAAACCGGCATACATGATGCACGATTCTGTCCTAAAAATATATTTTTATATTTGATGGATATTGTAATTTGTAGAATTTTGATATTAACACAAGAATAGATACAGTATTTATTATTATTCTGGAATAGTTCTGGGTTTGTAGTAATTTGTATAAGAGTAATTTGTATTAAAAAGTGATGCATAGCTCCTGCATAAAGCTTTTCGGAAACATTAGTGTAAATGTAATTTATATTCTCTCAGAAATTAATAGAGGAGCTACTCTGATACCTATGATAACAGTGATTAAACATAGTAAACATGAGGTATAAAATAGGTATTTGGGATATGTGAATGATGGCCATCAGGAATATAACAATTTGGGATATGTGCTAGATAGTAAGTAACATCTGATGTGTAGATTCACTTCAATATTTGCAAGCGGCAAAATTTGACAACTAAGGTGCTGATGATCCCAATTCAGTGGGTGCATTATCGTAGTGATAAACACGTTGCCAGCGTGGCAGGGTCTTGTTTTTTTATGCGTGTCCGAAACGTTCATGTCATTATTTTCTGACCAAAATGGCTTGAAAACCATCAAAATTGGTATTGATGATTTGAAACCTTTTTATACATTTTGATTGCTATTAGACACTCAAAATAAGACATTTAATCTTCTAGCGCAGATGTATCATGAAATATTCCCCATTTACTAGATTTTCTACTGATGGAACCTATTTTCTTCGGGTCTTTAAGTAGCGTGTAGTTGCCAGTTTGCATTGCATGTTGTGATTACAAGTTTAAAATCTCAGATTTTAGTCGAGGTAATTTCGGTTCGTAAATCCATGCTCCCGCTCAAACTAGGGTGAAATGTCTTAGGTGAACTCTGTCAAACCAGAAAGCTTAGTACTTTCCTGTGACAACGCTGACCCTGTTCCCATATAAGTGATCACTTGTAATAGGGTTTTGCTGAGGTTAATAACTATAATGGACAACCACACCTATCACCCCATAAGTGGTTTTAATATTGAAGGGAAGGAAAATTCTCGACATTAATATGTATGACAACATACTGTATATTGTTATGTGAGATAGTTGACTTGTTAGGTGTGAGCTGGCAGTTGGTTAAAAGAATGTTTGAGAGAAGGTTGGCATTCTGTTATTCTTTTTTGTATATTTTATTTAGAATGGTCACCACAGCCAACAAGACCCATTCTTTCACCTAAGAAATCTTCTACAAACTCAAACACTGCTCCTGCCATGTTCTGAGTATTGTTGATGTGATGGTTGGGATTGCTGAATATGACAGAAGGTTTATTCTGGTTTCAAATTCTCTATTCGTCTCTTGCTGAAGCACAACCACTGGCATGAACTATGGTAGTTCATGTCAGTGGGGGTTCACCAAACCTAAACCAGTTAAAAATCTATTGAAGCCTTATTCCTTGTGTCTTCTATGACTGTATGGACGTATTACTCTCATGTATATATACATGTATTTTTGTTTGATGAAAAATAAACTTTTCACCCATTCGGCCATGAAATAAGTAAATTTGTATATTTGTTTTTGTAAAGTTTCCTACATTTGCTCCACTTCTTCTCGTGCGTGCCTGAAATTTTATTTCTTGATGGAAGAAACGAGTAAATTAGATACGTTGGTATATTAACAATGAATGATGACAATATTATCTTCATCGTTTATATTTTAAAGACTGAATGGTTTTGGTTCCGAGTATTACTTTTTTTATTACCTAATTATTATTACATTGATTTGGTATAGCATGTTTGAATTATGTTCCTGATCTTTTTTGTTACTTTTGATGATTAAACAGTTTATGTACGAATATTTTTAATTTTAATAGACTTTTGTAGTGATAACACTAGTAAGTATTTTAAATCTCTACGCTGTGACTGAATTTTGACCCCCAGGTGTCTGAAACGTTAATGTCATTTTCTTTGGATGGACGAAAAAGTTTCAGAACCATCGATACTGCTATTTCATAGCAGTATTGATGATTTTGAACCTATTATACGGTTTGATTGCTACCAGATGGTCTGAAAGAGATATTTTCTTCTGAGAAAAAGATAAGCATGAGATATTGACTAACTACTAAATTTTCTTCTGATAGACCCATTTTCATCAGATGTCCGAGTAGCAGCTTAACTTCTATTCTGCCAGTCTGATATAATTTAAGTATACTATTAGAAACTTTCTTGTATATTTGATTAGCAATACTTATTGTTGGGCTATTGCTCTTGGTGCCATTGCTTTCTTTTTCTGAAGCAGTAGTTTGATTTCTTATCTTTTCAAATCTGTGGTGAAGTAGCAATCTTTTTCTGCATTGCTTCACCATAGTTCTGCCATTGGTGCTCATTTTGTTGTGTAACGAAATTAAATAAGATGATTTCATGGACAAAAATTTATCTTTCTGCTTTGTTTGTTTTTTCGATTCGAAGCAAATATATTGCTTTATTAACTGCAATCCCAATTTCAGAGTGATATTTTAATGTACAAGAGTTTGTGGATGATGACTTGCTGATCTGATGGCCTGTCAAAATGTGTTCCATCAGTTGTGCAAGCTCAAATAAAAATCATCCTCATTTGGAATAATTTTCTTGGGTCATGAAAATGTCCAATAAATCGAAACTAATAATCCGGTTTAGATATTGAAAGATACTGTTGAATTTAGAAGTTGTGGGAGAATAATTCAAACATTCTGGAATAGTAGTCGATTACAAGGCTCAAATCAAAGTTTTCAAATATTTTATTTGTTGAAATTATTTTTGTTGTATTTCAATTTCATGTTGCTGGATTGCTGATTTGCAATAATTTTTCTATGTAGTTGTAGGTAGATCATTGTGAGATTCATTTAGTTCATTCGCGCTATTCATGCTTTATACTTCATTGCACTAGTTTTTTAATTTTGAATACGCGATATATCGGGGATGAAGGATTCATAAAATATATTTTCATTTGGATAATCGTCTCTTGGTAATTATAATAAAATCCAGTGTGAGTTCAGGGCTTTTGTGAATTTTTTGCTGCTCTGATACCTCCCTAACTAACTGTCTGAAGAAACATCAAGCTGTACTGTAGAGAGAGAAAGTTAGTAACCCCAGATGTTTTTTAAAACTTTCGGTTCATCAGAGAAAACCAATATTGTGACTAATATTCTGTAAGTTTTCATTGAGATGTTTCACCTGGGGGAATGTTTGATTTGATTGATTAGCCACCAACACTATCCTTTACTGCAGAGACATGCCAAACCCTCGATTCATTCGTTTGAAGTTCTGATATGCCGCTCAGGCATATACCTAGGTTTGTGAGCCTATGCTTCCGGAAAATATTTCTGAACTTCCTTGTAGGTGATTGTATGCCATACAGTTGAGCTATATTCTCGACTTCTCTCTCACGCAGGATAAAATTGAAATACAATCCTGACTATTCATCGGATTTAGGCTACCAGGTTGGCTCAATCAGTAAAGCTTTGGGCAAATACCATGAGCTATGCATCTCTGAGGTCCTGGGTTGAAATCTCACACGGGATGATCATATGCGTGAGCTCTCCTCACATATAAATGAATTTTTTTTATTGAAATCCACTCTGAGCAAGGCCGGAAGCATTGCCTAAAAGGAACCAACTAACGGCCACTTAATAGCAAAGAGCTACTAAAAGATGTAGTACCAGCAATTGCACTCTAAGCGGAAAACATTCAAAACGGAACTGAACCTCCATGGTAAGTGTGGTGAGTGGTATCTGCCCGGCCTCTTATAACACCCAGGAAATATGTTAGGACTATTTTAACGCCCGTACCTACAGGGTGAAATCCTATGTTAACTGAATCACTTAAAGCAACAGGAATACCCTTCGAGCAAAGTACTGGATTTGAATCCCGTAGGGATGATAAGTTACTTTTAATAGGGTTTAATTGATAGAAAGCAAAGCCGAGACTACAGCTCCATCGTATGGTGAACCATTACCTCTCGTGTAGACACCAGATTTTATGTTTCAGTTGTATATTTTTGTGTGACTACTCATTTTTAGCATTAACTTTGCTCGATTTTTATTATACCATAGAAGTAACTAACCATGGTTACTTGTTTTGCCATGGTGATGCATCTGGGCTACTAATTTGAGCTACTGGCATGGTATGTTTTCTCTTGTTCGCTCATCGTTTTTTTGTATTTAGGGTTAAGGTGTCCTATGTCGGAATGTTTTATACGATACGCGTATTGTGTGGCACGGATAATCCATATTATAGGAATCAAGATATAAAACACGTTTAACATATGCGAGTGGCTCAATCGGTATACGCTTCGAGCTACGCATCTCTGATCGTCAGTTCGAATCCCGTGAGGAATGATCATTATATGCGAGAGGTCTGCTGTACGCCTCACCGGTGCACCTTGGTTCACGTAAGGACCGCCTACGGCTTCCTCCAACAAGCAGGTCCTCGGCTCCTCGCACAGGAAAAATTAGAAATATGACAAGCTAAAAAAACCTTTACCCCGATTCGGAACTGGTATCTGCACAAGAGGTCGTGGTTCGTTATAGTATTAAGCTGAATTTTCGGCTTTCCTCTCCCGCAGGATAAAAAATGAAACCTTATCCTATATTGCAAGCGTTTTGGTGTGTCACAATGTATTTTATCACCTCATGATTGAGTGAAAACTAGTAGGTTATAAATAAGAAGTGCATATTTTATAAAAACGAAGATAGAGTTAAATTCTGAGAATGTGTAAAAAACTAAATGATGTATATTACCTTGCATTTTCAAAAAAATAATGAATAGATATTTTAACGTTAAAATATTTGTTCGCAGAAAAATAAATTAATGCAAATCTTAAAGTTAATACAAAGATAAGAAAAAAGCATGGTAGATATATCCACCAGGCCCTGAAAAAGAATATGTCATCACAATTTTACGTCCGTTTACATCAATGTTGTCTATACCAGGGAGTTCTCATGTCGGACTGTTTTTCCGATTGTGTTGATTTAAACTGCAAGTCTCGCGTAAACAACTTTCTTTTCTCTAAGAGAATGAACGTTGTTCAGTGCTCACCATACAAGCCCGAGAAGGCGGGTGCGCGTCCATCAGTGAATCATTGTAGACAGAAAAGTATGAAGTATCACGCTTTCGACCGCAATAGGGTTGAAAGGAGACGATAGTTACCACCGCAGTCAATCTTTATTTATTTCAATATCCCCAATTAATGTTGAACGGTTGTGGAAATATAATTTATGTAGGGTACTGTGCCTCAATGGATGCAAGGGTAGTTTCATTGTGACTTATTAATCTGCAGTCAACAAGTTTTTCCTGATTGCTTATTCCGTACTTCAAAGACGTGGCACATAGGAAAACCAAACTGGTTGGCACCCTGTCATTGTAAAGTTGGGAAAACAGAGGGGGTGCGGCGTCAGAATGGTTCAGTCACGCCGCCAGCGGGATAAAAGGAGATGATTCTACCAGTCCTTATGCTTGTAAAACGCTTTTTACGATTCTCCGTTCATATCAAGAGCCTGGTTGATGTGGCTGGGGCTCGCTATCGTTTTGACTCCAGGCAACATATCACCACCTGCACTTGAAGTTGAAGAAACAGCAGGTGATTTGGTCGATTTAGTTTTACACCAACATTTACATACTGCAGCAAACATAGCATTGATCACCCGTTTAGTTTCCGCTCGCATTTTTCTGAAATGTAAAGATAGTCGGCCGTGAGCATCCTCAAATTTGTCAATTTTTTTCGCAATAGTCGCACAGCCATGGGAACGCATTTTTCTAAGGATCGGACCGTTTTATTCAGTCGTCTTAAAAACTTTGGAAAACTGCGTTTGATCGTTTCCAATGTAAGGATAGTCACGTCGGGAGTGAATGGATAGGCGAGTGTGGCGCTTGGTTCTAGAGAGTGCTATTGTTAGTCAATTTTTGCTATGCATCAAATGCTTGTCAATATTTCCCACCTTCAATCGTCTCAAATAAGATTGCTGTATGGCTGAAAAATAACAAGTCTACTTACGGAGATGCAATATTGTAGAAAAATGGATTTAAAGTTTCTGAAAATCTTAGGCAGATATATTCAATCATTCCGAATCTCCAGAAGAACCTTTCCGATGCATCTGTATTTGTGGTATCGTGTGCACTGGAAATTTCGTATGCTAGGGAAGAATATAAAAAAAACTAACATAAAATATTGCCTGCTCAAATCTAAGTATCACAAGTAGGGCTGGTGAATTCGATTCGGTGATCCGAATCTTTCATGAATCGTTCATAAGAAAAAACTGGAATTTTCTTTTTTAACGATAAAAAAGACGATATTTTGCCGTTAAAATATGAAAATTATTGCTCTTAGACAATGTAGCGTGAATTGAAAAAAACACTATAAACTATCAGTTTCTTGATAACCATGATGGAGACAAGTTGTAATAGTAAAAATGGGATATTTCTTATTTACATGGAATTAGTGATTCGATCCGTTTTCCAATCAGATTCGAATTTCAAATGATTCGATTTTGCGAGCTCAAATTACAACACGACCAGGTTGTACTATAAAACTTGTTGTTTTATGAGACAGTATAGAAAACCTGCTAAAATCGGACGTTCCTAGCAATAGCACACGATTCAATGCCAATCGCTATCGCTAAGGATTTTGACGTTTTTATAGTTAGACAATGTGACTGCATCGATTTTATTTGAAATGTCGAGTAATAATCACTATCTGCTAATATTGTCAGTAGCAATCATTTGTTTTTATTTAACTTCCATAATTACTTGATTACTTCGTGTCTTGCTCAAGCGGATCACACTGATGACCATTGTCTAATGTGCCAAAATGCGGAGCGATGTTTATTTGTTTACTAGTTAACTTTTCGCGTTTGATTGCTGATTTTTAGCAACAAACTCACTTAAAGGATGACAGGAAGTAGCGATTAAACGGAACTCAAGAACTTCTACTTATTTTGCAAACAGATATCACAAAATGTGGTAGCAGCAACCACACTCTAAGCAGAGAACGCCTTATACAGAACCTTTCGAATAAAATACATCGAGAAGTAAGTAGGCTATTTGTCCTGAACGAAGGTAAAACCAAATTAAGTGTTATGGAAAATCGAATTATGGAGGATCTATTTATGTATTTGGTATGCCAGCATTGTTTTATTGGGCAATTATGGAGCGATGCGGTGGTACAGTATTATAAAACAAATTATTATTTCTGTAAATACTGGGAATATATATTTCTTTACCTGTGAATGGAATGTATCCAAGCATAAATGACGCTGATATCATCGATAATTGAATCATTGCCTGCCTCTCTTTACGTCCACTTTTCTTTAATTTGCTCTCAGTCCCAGAAGCTGAATTTTCAAATAAACATTTTAACTTTGTGAGATAGGAAAGTTTAATATATTTCATTTTAAAGTTAAATGCAAAACGTTTTCATGACAAAACAGAAGATATACATATAAATGTGCGCGCATACGTCTACTCTGACATGTGATCGATTGTATAATAAACGTCAGTCTTGGCTTGACCTCGTAAAATCGACTCGCATATTAATCCGATTTTTATGCTAATGTACCTAATGAGAGATTCATTGTGATGGCATTTTTCAAAATATACCATGATAGTACTTACGAATATGCTTTTGAAGTTTTTCATTCCTCTCTTTTTGACGTCTTGTTAGCAAAATTCCTATAAGTATCGTCAATGAAATAACTGCGATAATAGGAACGTAGAAAAACAATGGAAAAGCAATACTCTGATAAATGGAATATTCTCTCTCCCTGAAAACAAAAAAAACAAAAGACTCTGATGATCTAGCTCAATCTAACGAACATTACCCAAACTTTTTTAATTGCTCGGCAATGGAAGCAGGGTAGGGCTGTTTTTCCTTTCTAACTTTCGTGACTTTGCAGACTTGAATTTTATCTTTTTCACATATCTCATTTTATGATAAAAAAAATGTAAACTTGGAGAATTGGGACAAATGACAAAAATAACACATTATGAGCAAGCAGTTCTGTGACTTCCTAAGTATCAATATTATTATACTTATTATAAATTTTGAGCAATGATAATTTCAAATTTTCACAAGTGTGGCTCCTTCATATGATATAGCAAGGTCATGGATAACTGTCCTATTTGCTGTTGAAATTGACCGATACGGTCGAAGTCCAAGATGATGAAACTCGCCGATAATACCTGCGTTAACGGCTAGTGAGTAGTTTCAAATCCGGCTGTTTATAAAACTGAACAAGAGTTTCAGAAATCTACTCAGAAATGCTAACGCCTTCCTCCCTGATGGAGTTGTGCAGAATCCTGTATGTTCAGAAGCGATAGCGGGTTCTAACTATTTCATTCAAAAAGTATGCGGACAGCGGCGGTGGACCCCGTCTATTTTTTGACTATTTTAAATCTCATATTTTTCCTCGCACTACCACCCCGCTACCACGCCAGCTACAGAGCTGAACCACCATGTTAAGAAACGCGTTAAATCTATTCTAAAATTCGTATCTACAAGGTAGGGCTTATAAACACATACTATGCTGAGATACTTATTTAACAATAAAAAGTAAACGAACCATTCTGGTATTAATGTGCAAGCAGGCCATCTCGCATCAATGGCATCTGTGTTTCGTTTTCTGATGCCGGAATCAAACCACCAAGCAAATGGTATAAAACCAGTCAAGAATGCCAGTATCCATAAACTGGGAATAATGATCTAAAATAAAAATTTAATTTTATAAATTTAATACCCCACAAATCATTATCGATTTAAAGCCATGAATAGCGCTTGAAAGTTACTGATCGATTACCGGCCACCTTTAATAAGTTATCACAAGAGCTATCTGATAATGATACTATTACTGAGCAGAGTGAGTGGCATTTGCCGTGGCGAATATGGAGCCATCTGTCACACCTTCTGTTTCCCTTTAGTCTCCTTATCAGAAGGGCACCGGAAATATGCTGGACAATTCTGGACCCCGCTCCTGAATTCGAATGGCAAATTATTTGAAAAATATCCATAAAATAAACGAAAGATTTAATCTTATTAACTACTACTATTACCGAAGGTGTTATTTATATACATGCTTGATTCTTGGATAGAATCCAAATGAAAAAAACGTTTTTTTCAATAATACCTAATTTCGAATATTTTCCGAAACAACCTATACCATATCTATTTAATGAGTTTCTGCAGCCTACAGTTAGTGCAGATTATTATGTTAACCTCGACGGCGAGATCCCTCAGTACCTCATGCTCCTCCTCGTTGCTGACACCGTGGTGTATTTGTATTCGGAAGCATCATTATCAGATTTTTATATTCTTTTCATTGTGTTAACTTTCGGAACGCTGCTATTATATTAAAATTTCCAAATCTTCCGAACTAGAAAAAGGACTCACCCGTGCATGTCTCATCTTTATTTTCCCGTATGACACTGGCCATTTTATAGAAATCAATCGAAGGATTGCAAATAATAAAATGTGCAAAGCTGTAACGTAGGACGTCCACATATCAGTGGCCCAATATAACTGAAAAAAAATTATTTGAAATGGAATTAGAATAACATCATTGGAATTTCGACGGCTATGTTTCATTTATGATTAAGAACAGGAAAGTGTTTGTGATAACAATCATGATCATGATAACTTTCCCGTGGATGTAATTATCATTTTTCTCATCATATATATTTTATTGTTTTTGTAGAATTACCTTACAAAAGAACGACGGCAACTTCCACACATTATATCCCCACGTACGTCGATATAGAAACAAAGGACTTATCAGTGCTGAAATTAAATCGGAAACACATAGACTGAGGATGAAGTGGTTGAAAACCGTCCTGGAATTAAAAAAATTGAAAACTTGGTATTATTAATCTATAAACTTAGCTCTGTAGAATCGATCTATCGCATTTTCTGCGTGTAATGCAAGAGGCAACTATGGATAGATGGTTTTACTCTATCTTTTGACAGATATTAGTCACCAATCTTACCCTTTCAGTCCAGTAAACAAAGCATGACATGACTGAGGCAGGGTTCACCCTTGACTCTTTCATTTCAAATCGTAGCTCGTTGTGTTTCAGTGGAGTCTATGTCTCTAGTGAAATGGCGCAGCCGAAAATTACTACATGGTTTGATAAAAAATATTAAAGAATTCGATTACCCTGTGTGATTTCCTCACAGACTGCTTGCCTTACATTTTATGTTTTTCCTTATTCGTATTTTCGTATAATTTTTCGTATTTTTTCATCGCGCTGCTTCCGACCTTGTTTAGATTGAATTTATTCGGAAAGATAATTGTATTACCACGGAAAAATACGTTGGAGGTGGAAAAACAGGTTGAAAGCGGGAAAATAAGTTGGAGGCGGAAAAACAAGTTGGAGGAGGTAAAATACGTTGGAGGCGGAAAAAATACGTTGAAGGCGGAAAACAGGCATCGCGCCTCCAAGACGCGGTTCATCTGTGGCTCATGCTTGACGAAATGAAATTTCTGATTGGGCCTCAGCTCCTATATTTCCATCAAATTCTAAAATAAGTTATAATAATTAATATGGTATATCCTCACTTGAGACGAGGAGATGTAGAAATCGTTATAATTGTGATAACATTTGCGATAATTCCCAGCACCATTAACGGCAAGAGTATTGTACTGCTTACTATTACAGCTGCTTCGTCAAATGGATTTTGGTATGCTCTGAAAATATTAAAAAAGTTTTGAATCATAAGTACGTAAGTAATATTTTAATATATCCGGATGACCTTCGGTAGCATGAATACAGTGTAAACATGTGTATGTAGTTATTTATTAAATATATTAAACGTATTTGAGGCTACTATTAATAAGAAAAAGATCGAAGCGGTATTTATGTACTCTGATGAGTCCTGACGGATTGCACCGCCATCTTTCAATCGCTTCTGCTATATTTCTAGGATGACCTTAGAAGTTCACCTTCAAGTAAATATATTAGAAAATCGAATATATTGTCAACGGCAGCATTCAAAGGAATTCGGAGTATAAATTATTTAGGCATAGACGCCTGCTTGACTGCCATGAGTGCCTATGAGCTTATCAGTTCATTTCCAAAGGCTGACAGCCAACACGCCACAAATGATGAGACAGTTTGTCACAAGGTATTTGGAAATGTCAAATTAAAACGATATTTAGCCAGAACATTATGAAACTTTTGATGGCATCTCGCGCCCGATCAAAATTGGTGGCCCAAGAGCCAGAGTGACGTAGATTTCCTCTCCCACATGTAATTCTAATTTTATACCGTTGATATAATTGGCTTTTCGCGTGAAACATTGCCTTATTTGGTCACAAAGATAGGATACAGCAATATATGGGAATAACCCTGAGTAAATCTATTTATTTTTGTTGAATCGAACACAGGAAATCGATAAAAATAGAGACCTTTGGGCAGGCATTAAAATTCGCGCTTGATTGATTAGGTTTTCATCTGGAGCATTGGCTCACAATACAAACTAAACCAGTCAGATAAAGATTGTCTAATCATGTTTTGTTTAGTATGGGTCACTGATGTATCGCGTCGACGAGACGCGGTCCATCTGTGACTCATTCTTGACAAAATAAAACAATTGGAAATGACGTCATATGTCCAGGAAAACAAAAACACATATTAAATTTTTCTAGTACTCTCGACATTCAATTCATTATGAATTTGGGACAATTGTCAAAATAACGGCCCAGACGTCGATATTCTAATGCAGACAGAGTAATAGATATCTCTTTGCGCGAGTATAGGTTACTGATCAAGACCCTTATATTTTGTTAATAGCGTTTGACAACACAATATCAATATTATCTTTTAATCATATTCATGGTTTTATAGCTATCACCATATGTTTCATTCAGTAGCCTAAATACCCTGTACAAACGCTGAAGACGAACTTTCTATTCACTCCAATCAGACATTTTAGTTCGTCTCGTCGACGCGATCTATCGGTTGCACATGCTTGACAAACAAAACTCTGACAAAAAATTTCTGATTGGCATATAACATGTTTATTATCAAATTTGAGAGATTTAATCTCGGGAAGAATTGAAAACGACATAATCTTTTATTCTCATGAATCGTAATTTTTGTTTTGCAAAACCGCATATTATTTTTTCGAAAGATATTTAACCATATGGGTAAGTTCCATATAACCTGACATTTGCATATAATATAGACTTTATATTGATCACATAAAATACTTCCATTCATGATTTTGCATAGTTTTGTTTGTCCTCTCTCTTTCAGTGAGATAAATTATACTGACCTGATCGTTATATTTTCAAATGATGTTGAAACCGGAGTTGTATTTATATTTATTGTAGATTCCATTGTTTGAATATTATCACTATTTCACATATAGATTTAATTGCTGAGAACAATAAAAATATACTTGCTTATGCCCTTTCATTTCCAACGACAAATCGAAGAGAAACTTATACGTACTATACTCTTTGGTATGTAAAATAAATCCTACACCAAAAAATAACAAAATCTAATCCTGTGTGAACAAATCTAATCGATTCTAGTATCCAAAATGAGTGGTGTTTGAAAAAATCATTCAAAAAAAAGAATATATTGATTTTCCAATAATATTTCAAGGCGGTCAAGGACATTGATTCTCAAAAATATTAGATACCCGTACGATTCCGCATACCATACCCTAACATTACGGTCCAAATATATTCCCAATTTTCAAGTAATTAAAATGACATTTTTCTGAATAGCAAATAAATTTATACTCAAAATCAGCGAAGAAAAAAGATTCAATGTTACACGAAATTACAAGAAAATACGACAGATAATCAATCAGGTACACAACACTCTTTGTAATATATCACATAATTGTTTCATAAAAAATCTGAGATCATACTCGACCTACAAAAAAATATTCAGTAAAAAATGTTGTCTATTATGCGCCATCAGTGACCCAAACTTTACAGTAAACTTTTAAACGTCATTTTTTAATTGGGCACGTTTGTGGAGACGTAAACCGTTATATAATTGAAAATTCTATTTTTATTTTTTGATCGATCAATCATGGGCCATTGATGCAACATTTTCAAGCGCTGCCAATTTAAAATGAAATCAGCCTGAAATATATCGCAGTAAATCAACACTTATATATATATTTATGTTATATCTATATTATAATATTTTTGAATATTTATAATAGTTAACTTCACGTGTGTTTTACAGTAATTATCATTTATCAAAATAAAAACTGTATATAATTTCTTGCTACTCGTGTAAATTTATTTATTTACCAGTTTAATTAATTAGACAGCATTAAATTCAGAATTTTCAAACAATTATTGCTGGAGAAAAGAAGTGTTACAAGTTTGCATGCGCATAGCGAGGTTGCAGGAATTTCTGGAAATATCCCAATCAGAAATTGCTTAGGCGCGGTCCATCTGTGACTCACGCCTGACAAATTTAAATTTCTATCTTAGATAGAAACCAAAGTTTGTCCACTAAAAATGGAAACGAAAGAAGCTCCTTTACTTTTAGTTAGCAGAAAACCTTTTATTTGAACAAACCGGCAGAACTAACCAGCTATCATAGGCTACTATAAGTAAATCCGTTCTTGTCGATTGCGAAGCTTCATATCACTTCTCTAAGTTTTTGAACTAACCAAATATGGACTCAAACTATAAATCATTGGTCCCAAGTATGATTCATAGATAATTTACGGAAGTATATCCTCGAGTTTCTCAAGTGGGTTCCCCCATATAAACAAATCGTCAAGCATTGTTGCTATACCAGAACAAATCGGATATTACATCTTTCGCTCGTTAGTTACGATTTATGACGACACTTTTTTTGAGAGCAAGTTGGATTCGATTTCAGTTGGAACAGTTGATTCAATTTTATTTATATAACTGGGCCATTTATGAAACCAAAAGTAAGAAGTAATTATACTTTGCCCAGACACCGAGGATTGCGATCCAACAAGACGTTTTTAGTAGCTGAATCAGAATATGCACGAAAACTATAATCGTTAAATTGTAGTCTCTACAAATGAATCTGCGTAAGGCTATAAAAAAATCTTTGTTTTGTCAAGTATACGTCACAGATGTATTGTGCCTCGAAATTGACATAATACATTCATCAAACATATAATGATGAAACTTTTTAAATGAATGACTGTTAAACGCTGGGAATGATTACCACGCATTAAAACAATTTCAATATGTTCGACAAAATACATTTACAAGAGTGTCATCTCATACATTCACAATTCTTGATGGATTCTTACATTTTTTTTTCAAAATATAAACATAGAAAAAAAACACAAAATAAGTTGAAACAGACGTCTATTTTTTTATTGACGACTTGAATCCCTAGAATTTAAAACTTTTATTTCACTTTCGATTCCAAATGAAATTTTCTACGTTCACGTACACACAGTCCTCTTCTCAAATAAATTCATTATTGTTTTTTTTGTTTCCTTGAAGTAAGGTCTCAAAAAGCACCAAAGTAAGCAGTAAAATATGTCCTGCGAACTAATTTGCTGTGGTGCTATTTCGAGAATTCCCGCTACCATCCAAGCATGTTTAATTGAGTAAGGGTCACTGATGGAACGTACCATCTGTCTAGCTGTCTATCTGTAGCACATGCCTTACAAAATACAATTTCTGATTTGATATTCATGTTACAAAAAAGCAATTGAAAGAATGATCATACTAGAACAGAATAATATTCTAACATTTTATATACTCATCTACTTTCAACTAAATATATGAAATAACTATTTAGTTTTTTTGCTTGACATAATAAAATTCCGTGCTGAGACTGAAGTAACTTTTATCGCAAGCAACAAGTTTCCCGGAGTGGTGAACGTAAACTGGAATACTCAACTTTTAAACTTTATAGTTATATCCTTTAATTATAATATTTCTACAATATTATATTCCTTTTATCATAATCTATCAATAATTTAGTGCAAAATGACAGTCCTTTGTTAAATTTTGCTATTTTTGACATAGCTTTGACAAAAGCCAGACAGGTAGACTAAAGATGTTCCATGTCGACGATAAAAGTATTTAAAAATACATTAGACACCACCAGGTGTGGTGTCAGTAAAAACACCTGAGACTTCGCGTGTTGTGTTAGTCTAAAGAATTTACGAAGGAAATGAACATGCTCGCTGGAACAACAATATCAATAATGCCTGCTGGTATGAAGTGTATTATCATACATATTGGGAAAAAACAATGAACACGACTTACTGCCTTCTGCTCGATGTCAAATGGATCTTCAAGTGACACCTTGGACTATCCCCCGTTTCCAAGTTAACCCCTTTTTTATAAAATGTTGATTTTAAAATTAAATCGCCTTTTTTTCCTCTAATGCATATCAGCCAGAAAAATCTTGCCCGCACATGTTTCACTGATGGAGACCAAATTGATAAAACAAAATTCCTGATTACGATAACTCCTACGGTGAGTACGAATTAGCTATAGGTCGGAACTTCAAACCTTAACATACACCGTGTCAAAAGTACTGTAAATTTACCGCTCATTTCAAATAATTTCGCTTAATTTCCGAAATTCGAAACAGTCTATTATTTTCATTTTGTAGACAATTACCTCAGATTTATTCATTGAGAGTTGGAGATCAGATTTTTTTAGAATTACCTCAAGCTACACAATCAATAACCCACATAAACAAGACCCTGTGCCAGGGGTCACTTATAGGCGAACAGAGTTACGAATTTTCCGGTTCGGCCGAGCGTACCGAAGATATTACAACCTGGGTTGAGTGATGGGTATGGATTGACAAGCCGAACATGTCAGGACTCAAACACCGTGATCTTTAACCTGCGATGCCAACATAACCGCTAGGTCATCAACCCTTATCGGTACAATATCATCATTCAATATCATCAGTAATATTTCTGTCAAAGAACGCGGACGTTACGCATTATTGTTACACTATACAAAAATATTGCTTCGTCGAGCACAAGCTACTGAAAAGAAACTACGTACAACTAGGTCGTGCGATACGTTGGATACTCTATTCTGTGAAATGATTCCTATATAATTTCCACATCCAATCTTACATCTACTAAATTTAATGGGTTCAAGACTGACCTCTATCTACGAAATTGCGTGGGGATTTTCATTTATCCCTTTTATCCGGCGGGAGAACTCATTTGTTTTAGTTCGAAAAACATATATTAAATTTAACAATTATATGAATATTCAATTTTTCAAATTCCTGTGATCCAAAAATTTGAATTATTTATCACAGTAGATTTAAAATATCGGAATTTAAAATATAAAAGCAATTCTGCCTCAAAATTATTCTTTGGCTCAACTATAAGACCTTTTGCATTAAAAATGTATAACTTATAAACAGCAATTTTTTCCTTTACATCTAATCAATGAATGTGATAAGAATGCTATCTTTAAAACATATCGCTTCGAACCGTAAAATACTACTTACTACCTTTCTGTGATCAAAAATTTATTGGAAGAGTACGATCAATTATGCTTTGAAGGTATAAAAATCTCTCGATTTGTTGGAACTTCATCGAACAGTATAATCACTACATCTCCTTCTTTGTGCTGTTACATGGTGGCATAGAATAACGGCGCTTAATCCAGACATTATTACGATCGGAGACAATACAAGGTCACAAACAAATTCACGGGTCACGTGCTTTTACATATACGCAACAGATTTAGTCAGCGTTTATGAAAACTGGAAGGATGTACCTATCTATTGCGCCAAACACATGTAGCTTTTTTATACTGGTTGCGTCACAATGCTAAGATTTGTTAGATATGCTTGAATGCTTGACAAAACACAATTTCTGATTGGATTGAACAACTAAATGCGCTAATATCTTTAAACTTAGTCCAATAGCGAAAAATCCTTGGGTATAGCATCACGAAACAGACGCAAACACGTTTGTGGCATCGATGAAATATTTGTATTTATTGTATTATATGTCAGGTCAAGATTTATCCATGATTGTTTGTAGGATCCTTTTCATCAGCAGTATACATCCTTTGCCAAGTACTAGCAAAATATTATGAATTTTAGTTTGTTCATTTTTTTTTGTATAATTTAGTCAATTTTTTCCGTTGTTTTCTAAAAGATAGTTTTGCCAAATTTTTATTTAAAATATGTAAAACTTACTATTGTACCATTGTTCATTCACATCCTCTCCTTGATCTCTTCCTCTCTCTCTCTCTCTCTCTCTCTCACGACCACACAAAAGATATATATCACAGTACTAAACGAACACTCACTGATCCTAAGACTTGAACTTCTGTAGGATCAAGACGCTTCAAATCTACATATAACTGTAATAAAATTTCTTTGCCTACGGGGTGAAAATAATTAGTCGTAAATAGTGACATAATTAAAGCATGGCATCGTAGGTAGGTTAATAGCAAATCTTTACACGAATGAAAATTTTTTATTGTTAAGAAAACAGCCTCAGGTAAGGAAGTTATGTCCATTTATATTCTGTTTATTTGTTTGCGATATTACAGTTTTTTCGTACAGTGTATTGCTAAAAGACACACCCGATGAAGTAGCAAGAATCTAGCCTTCATTCAACACAGAGAAACATTATCATACTTGAAAATATTATGGATCGGATTGAACAGAAAATTGTACAAAGAAACTCCCAAGATCACAAACTTGAAAGTGTATATCTATACAATGCAACAATATTATTATAAAATTACAAATATGACATAAAAAATATTCAATGTCTTAAGCAGAATTTGTATTTTGTTGTTTAAAAGTCACGTTTGTCTGATCTAAAGTATTATTGTATCAGCCATGGGCCACAGATATCGAATAACAAAACATTGAAAATATTGAAATCATTTGCAAAATCTTCCCAAATTATTCCATATTTGATATATATAGATATATATACAATGCACACAAAAAAACATTTCCGAACCTGAACCTGGAGCGACAGATAAAATTAAATAGCGATTCCCGGTATTGTTTGCCAAAATTGTATCTGTCAGATTCATACTATATATATGCTACATTTTTATCAATCAATAATATATTTATATATATATATATCTACAATACACACAATAAGCATTTTCGAGTGAACTTGGAGCGACAGATAAAATTAAATAGCGATTACCGGGTTTGTTTGCCAAAATTGTATCTGTCAGATTTATACCATATACAGGATATATTTTTATGAACTTTTCGTCAACAAAAATATGTTTTCATGATAAACAAGATTGCGCCCAGTTATGTAAAACAACAACCTTTCAGTTTGATTTTGTTTATTGTAATCATATTTTGCATAAACACAATCAGAAATTTTATTTTGTCAAGCATGCGCCACAGATGGACCGCGTCTCAGCGACGCGATCCATCAGTGACGCATACTTAACAAAAGATGGTTCGACAAAATCTTTCTGATTCAGAATGTTAAGTATCAATTATTAGTAAATATTAGTAGTTCGAAATAAATTTCTAACTACTACTACTTGGACAGCGGGGACAGCTATCTCAAACCCTGAACCCATATTGAATATATTTGATGAACTTAGCATGCTTTTTTCAATCCACTGAGGCTTCTGGAAAAGTTATATTCATGGTCAATTTCAACTATAGTTTTATTGAATTTAGTCTTCAGAAATATCTGTTATGAAATACTTGTTTCCGACACCCCTGACTGAACTATATAGTTTCAAAATGATGTTTTTTCATCTGGTACTCGCATATTTACCTATTTTTTTTGTTTCATTGTGTATTAGTATTTAGGTATAGTGCTTTATTATTTTTTAAGCACATAGTTATAACTTCTACAAATTTACACATTTTGCTTCAAATCACAGACAAAAATTTTTGCCCTTAGTGAAAGTAAAAATGAATAAATTTGATAAAAATAAATACTTGAAAAAAAAAAATGTAGAATTCAACAACTTCATCTAAAATAGTGTAATCATGGAACCATGCTTGTCGGCAAATTTCCCTTAAAAAACGTAAAACTGAATCGGAATATACTGGAAAATATACTACTTTAAAAGTACGTTCTCTGTAACCGAAATCTACTTTGAGGAAGCTATCCATCATCCCCGTTACCCTCACTGGTTATTTTATCTCGTCATGGTCCAACAGAAAATACAATTCTTATATCAGATCAATAACAATAAAAAGGACACGAGTGCTAACACAAACAGTGCCTGATATAAAAGTCCCATTAACGTACTTCCTGCGTATTCTAAGAGGCAACCAAAAGGAAATAAAGAAGTGGTAAAGGGTTTTACCATCGCCCGGAGAAGCTACCACTCACTGTACTTTATCACGGAGATTTAGTTCCTCCGGGATGTATTCCGCTTGGAGTGATTTTGTTTGTATTACATTTTTAGTAGCTCTTTGTTATTGAGTGGCCTTTAGTTGGTTTCTTTTAAGCACGACATCCTGCTATTCTCGGAGGGAATTTCAATAAAAAAAAAGAAAACTCGCGAAAAAAGGTATGTTAAGAGACAGATGAAAACAGCAATTTTGAGACAGATGATGAATGTAAATATGGTTCTTGAGAACTTTCTGAATAATACTAATTTTGATATGGATATATAACTTTTTAGTTCTTTTCTGACATAAGAAACGTTGAAATGTAGTGACAAGGACTAACTTTGAGTCGAAAAACTTGTGAGCGTACATTTTTTACATTGAAATTCACTCGTTTGGCAAATATCAATCCTTAATGAATCGCTCTGCTAAGACGCGGTCCATCGGCGACTCATTCTTAACATTCATAATAGGCATGTGTTTTTGATTAGGACACGCTATTTTTCATTTTGCCAATCATGTGCCGCTGATGGAGCCCGCCTCGCAGGCGTGACCCATCAGCGACACATGCTTGACACAACATTTGAGTTTATGTTTTGTGACCGGGATGAAATAACTGTGAAATGCGATGCGATTTTACTTTTATTTACTTAACCAAGCTGAAGGTTATACGTTTTACGTAATAGGTGGAACGTTAAGGATTAATCATGATACGATCTTAATAAATGGCCGGAAGAAGCGATTTATCTAATTCAAAATATAAATAAATTAATTTATTTAAGAAGAAAATGATAGAAAATGACCCAACCCTTTAATTTTAATATTGAATAAAATAATACAAGCGCGAGAGAATGTGACCGGTTGGTCTCACCTCCAGGTGAATAAATGGTGGTTACATTGATTGACCGGAAAGAGACCGGTTAATTTGAGATATATCACTGCCTATATTTAACCGGGAAAGGTATTTTACAGTTATATTTCATTATCACAATGTGAAATAACTGTCGCAGAACGGCGATTTTACTCATTATTTTCTAAAGTCCAGTGCACCTTTTTGATCCATTTTCCACTATATTTAAATATTAAGTCAAAACATTAATTAACGCATCATGTCTCTGCCTTATCCTTCATAATCTATATTCAGTCTTTTAGTTTGAGTAGTCTTGTCGATATTCTCATCAAATATAGATTGACAATCGAAGCGTTGAAGACGCAGACTATCTACATACCAGACTAGAAAAATGTTTGAAAATCAATCAGATAATACATGACACAATGTCTGTCTGTTATAATTTGTATCAAGACTTAAAACGTACAGATCTAATGAATACCTTCTTCTTGATGGCAAATTCTAATTATTTTATATATATTCACTCATTTGAGTCGACCCACATGTACACGCGGCCGCTTATAGACGAATAGGGTTAGTTTTGTTAGAAAGATATTAACTTTCACGACTACCCACTTTAATATATCCTGGGTTGAGTGGTGGACATGGATTAACGAACGGGTCTTGCTATAACTCAACCCCGAGATCTTCAAACTGCAATGCCAACATGATAATCACTAGGCCATCATTATGAAGTTGATTAAAACGGCACTTAAAGTATGTCACAGAAATCAGTACCTGTTTTACGTAACCCGGAAGTTGGCCAATCCGAGACGCGGTCCATCTGTGGCTCATGATTGGTAAAATAAAATTTGTGCTTGGTATTACGACAAATTCATGATTGATATATAGAGATTACGCAATCCATCAGTGACTTTGTTTTTTGGTTGAATTATATTTTTTTCTAATAAATTGAATCTTATGTGACCTGACCCATTAATACTTGTTAAAAAATGTCTTGAAATAATTTCTTTTACTGAGTACCTGTAAAATTCTAACTCTTATTGGTTTTCATCATAATTATGTATGGTTTTGCCGGAAGGTTGTGACGCCGACTTGGCATTAAATCCCTCTAGGTACTGGCTTCAGAATAGACCAAACGGATTTCCTGCTGGTCGCAATAGACGACTAAAAAAAACCATGTATGATTTTATTATCTCCCACTGCAAACACCACTCTTTATACTTCAAAATAGCGGTTCAACTCTGTTTTGCTTGTTTTCCGCGTAATATATTTTGTAACACTCTGCAATTTGAGTGATCTGTGGGCGATGTTTCCGGCCTTACTTTAGTGAACGTTACTGAAATGACTCACAGTAGTTTACGAAAAAGTTCTCTGTTGCTCTTGCACTTGCTTTTCTGTTGAACTATCAGGTTCTGACTATAAGCTCAACACAGATTCCACGGGCCTGACTTCGTCGCCACAAGCTACTCACAACGTATACAATAACAATAGTTCTCCGTATATTAACTAAAATACTGTTTCCATAGTCTTGGTATACGTAACCAAATATCACTTATTCACAATCCCTTTGTCTTCTTTCTCAAAATATGGCTTTTTCTTATTTCATGCTTTATTGAATGAGGCGCATTGATGAACTACACCGTCTTTCTAAGGTCCTTGCTCGACAAAACGAAATCCTGTTTCGATAGTTAAAATTTGAATGGTCGTATAATCCACATGAAAGCGGTAGTTAAGACAAAATATTTTATCACATCTTGAGCTGAAAATACAATTCGTCACAAAAATTTTTGTTGTAACATTTATGAAAAGCAAATAAAACCCCCAAAAGTGGTTTTTATTGTTTTAGGTAATTGTGTTTGCAGTTTTACGCAAATAAACGTGCGTTGCGTCAATATACGTAGGTCGATTAAAAAAGCGCGACCTTTTGAAGAAGAATCTTCTGAGTCAGGCATTATATTGAACGGATGTGTCGATTTGTTCCATTTACGAACAGAAAAGCCGGAAAATTTTTTAATATAAGCTAACGAGTGGTAACAACTGGTAAGAATTGATCTAGGAATAGAATAGAAACTGAAAACTACACCATTTTATATTATTATTGAATTAACCGAAAAAACATCGCAAATACTTTTTGTTTCCCAAATTCATATTTGAGAGGACATTATAAAAACATAAATATATATTATGGAATTTATGAAAATGGTTACGGAATTTTAAATGTTCGTAAAATATATGTTATATATGTAATATATATATGTTGTACGATCAATATTTATTTTTATCAGCATTTCATCGTCTTACATAATTTATAAATTTTATCTGCGTACTTTGAACTTCAACAATCCTAGTGAAAGGAAATATGCTGACGTATGCTTCTTCCTAATAGATTGGTTTGCTTGCAGTATGACGACAACCAGATATCATCTCAGTTGGAGATGAAGCACGATTTTTCATCAAGTTCAAATAGTGGTTTTAGTTTTAATTCAAAAACACAAAAATTTCACTATCCGGTGTAAATGTTGAAGAAACTTTAAATATTCCACTAGTTGGTCTCACTCTTTCAAAAGATTTGATTTGAAATGACTATGTCACAAGTATTGCTAAAAAGGCTTCTATGAATGTCGGTACTTTATATCGTAACCGTCGTTATATTTTCCCCCTGCAATTATACTTCATTTATACAAGTTTCTAATCAGATCCTGCATGCATGGAGTATTGTTGTCACTTTTGGGGTTCCGCCGCTACTATAGTGCTAAGCATCCTTGATCATGTTCAGCAACGTGTGATTTAAATGATTGGTCGGAAACTTTCTTCTGATCTGTAAAGCTTGTCGCATCGTCATAACATTGCCTCACTTTGTCTATTTTATCTATATCATGGAGCTTTCTGCTCTCGTTCCTCCAAACGAAACTTTTAACCGATCAACTTGATTGGCTACCTATTCACAGCCATTCACTGTGGGAGTTCCACAGCGTCACAGACAATTTCGCGCAAACAGTTTTTTTCCTGAATTTCTGTGATCTGGAATTATGGCCCCCACAAGCCCTATTATCTAAGAATTTATATTTTCTACTGTTACCATGCATGCTAAAAGGCAAAATAAATGCCCACATACCTACACATTGCCTTCCCGGTCGTGACTCTTAATATTGAAATTATCTTAACTTTCCGAAACTTGAACTCTGTATAAGATATTGCTGCCAATGGAATAGTTCATGTTATTTCTCGAGTTACAGTTATTGACGTAATAATATCATAATTTCTTGAATATTGTTAATTAATCGATCGCCGAGTCAATGATGTTTACAATTCAATATTGCGCAAATAAATTAGTGATATTTTTAGCTCTTGTTATTTTCTTTGGTTTAGATCTTTAGGGATGCAAAAATATTACGCTATTCATTTGTGTAAACATCAGCAAAAGTAGAAATCATGAAGCCGTAAAGGATGGAATATCATTTTTATCATGCGGAGCGGTAACTCGAGAACGTGGCTCAACCAGTTGGGAGAAGAGTCGTTTACCTAACCTTTTCTAGGGCGAATAGAAGCAGGTCCTAGCGTTTTTACAAAACCACAATAGTTTTTTTTTTCAGCAAATTCCCGCTAAGAAATACAAGGCTATGATGGAAAAATATAAAATGCAAGAACCAGTTGATATTCGAAAGTCGATTCTCGTTCATTTAGTTACAACGAGGCACGTCGAGTTGCAAGAATTTTTGAATTGCAAGTGTTTTCCGGAATGTGATATACTTTTAACCTTTCAGGCCACAATACACGTGAAGCTGTCTCACCGATGCGTTACATTCCGTTTCGGGTAACAAAATAAAAACGGCAATTCACGACAGCATTGCTTTGCGTTGATCGTGTTCACATACCTACAAAGCACAAACGCAAAAAACGAGACAAGCACTCTGCGTTAGATTTCATAGCAAATTGTTCTGTTACATTGGAAAACGTAAGGAGATGCATGCAGAGCATTGCGCTTGCGTAAAACGCAAAGGTAAAATAAAACAAACCTAGAAAAAACGCAACCTACGCAAACGTGTAGTGCGACCTTAACATTTAACAGCAAAAAAACACAACGATCTGGAGTCAAGGAAATGCTTCCATTTTTTTGAACTGTTAATTCCTTTTTCACTCTTATCGCGGATGAGGATCAACCAGGCTTTTTAATCAATTGTATACAGACTCTTGTCCTTCCTATGTCTCTTAGTTAAATTGCTTCAGATAAATAGAAACAGCCTATGTGAGAGACAATAAAAGTTTATTTCAAATAGAATGTATTTTTTACTTTATATTACAAATATAAATCCAAAAACTACTATTATTGCACATAAAAATACATCAGAAACTTAATGCATGTCATCTTTATAATCAAATCTTAGTATGGTTCGGTTTTATTAACACTGTTGTTTACCTTATCACGAATCGTGTTTGCTTAACAGTCTAGAATTCAAGCTATTTCATAGCCGCTCATGGCAATGGTTGGGAAATTACAACATTCTATTTCTTATTACATTCGTACGTAGTCTTCTTTTCAATCTTATTCACTGTAACAGAAGATGCAACAAAATCACCGGTCTTTGAAAGTAATTCTATTTGGCGGCATTGAGAAAAAAAAATCAAAATTGACTCTTTTGGCCGAATATGAGGTGTTGATGGAACACACCGCAAAGGTGTGGACCATCAACAGCCCATAATTGGCATAAATCTCATTCACATGACTTTTTTAATCTTTGGAAATATGCAATTACTGCAATGAGAAAAATTCAAATGACGAAAATTTGGGAATTGACATATTAGTGAAAAAGAATAATGTGGATTTTTGGATCCATGTGACAACAAAATGTTTAGTCTAAAAACTTTGCATATTGCATTAAAGACGGAATTTGAAAACAGTTCTCGTGTTTTGATTTATCTAAAAATATATCAGAGGTTCTTATTTTACAAACGCAACTTTGTACGAATATGAATTCTGTTATAGATCTTGTGGCATCTGAGCTGGCACTTTAGTTTTCCGTCCATAACTCAACTCGGCACCACCGGTTAGTAAGAAATCGACTCCAGTAGTGAATGTTGCTTCTGCCGCGATGTATAAAGCCAGATTACCGGATTCTTCTAAAGTACCGTATCTTCCCATAAGCTAAATGCAAATATTGAGTAAATTGGGTGAATTTCTCAAGTTTGTCGTTGAAATTCTACTTCATTTAGCAATATTTATTCGTACAAACGTTCCACGATTTCTTCGAATAATCTGTGCTATGGATAGATTCGAATCATATTGCCCAGCCCAAATTACATCTCGCAATAGCAGATTAGTTTCTAAACAATAAGCTTGATTAATATCACCTAGTCCATGATATCATTAAATAGCTTTACATGATTCAGCGATTCATCAGAACTTAAATGAAAGTTCTAATTGCTCAACCGGTGAGATGCAAACGATGTCTTATTCTTTTGGGCAAAAAATAAACATCGTTTGCACATCGCCGGTTGAGCAATTAGAATCACAACGAATATCCCTGGTGACAATCACTCAATCTTTAATTGAAAGTTGATGCGGTGTTTGAGAAAACATATCTTGGGTTCGAGTCCCGGCGAGTCCGGCTTGTTAATCCATGCTCACCACTCAACCCAGGGAGTAATACCTAAGCCGAACAGGAGAAGATAATATATATTCTCAGCAATTCTAACCCTGTCTGTCTATAAGTGGCTTCTGGTAGAGGGCCCTGGTCAGGGTGATCCACTCCAAGAAGTGGCTATGAAAACATAAGAGCCATAAAAGGAAAGAGCATAATGCCGTGATTCTCCTTTTTATATTTGTCAAGGATTGAAGACAAGTCAACCAAGTTTGTATCAATTCGGCAATTTCATATAAACCGCAATCTTACAATGTGTGCCATGTTATTTTTGATACGACCACAGTTTAAAAACAGGAGGATAATGGAAAATCCTTGTATGAACGGTAGAATAGTCGTATTTGTATGTTGTAAGAGATGATTAAAAAGAAACAGAGACATTCTAAATTGTTTACTATCTCCCAGAGCAGAAAATATTCACTACACTTCATTACAGCGGTTCATTTCTTTTAGGGATGTTTTCCGTTAAGTGTTTAGTATTACAATTCGCTATATTTCTTTGTCATCTCATACACGTTGTGACTATATTTGGTTTAATTTAGGCGCTGCGGATCGCATTGGTCGGAGCCGCGCATAACAGCCAAGCGTTATGAATGGCACTTTCGCCTTTTAACAAGTCTTGTGTTTGGCAACTGCTTATAATATATACTATGCATTGACCTATACTATGCACACTATGCATTGACATGGCAGGATATTAACCCAATCAGAAAATTATTTCCAAAACATTTTTTGCTAAGTATGCGCGCCTGACAATACGCGATCCCTCTGTGGCTCATGCTCGACAAAAAAATTCTGATTGAGAAACATCGAATTTGCTGTCAATAGCGCACTTCAAACCACAGAACATTTGTTAGGCAGGGGCTTCTGTAGTTAACGTGTATAAGTTACAGCTACCCGCGAAGTGCCTTGCAGAAAGGTACGGTCGATGGTGAAACGGTCAAATAGACCCACCGGACAATACAATCGAGCTTAACCGACTGAGTCACCGAGCCGGGCTACGGCATACTTTAACATAATAACTTTACCTGCGCTTCAGCGCCCGCTAGCGTAGTTTTATACGTGTCTTCTGCCTCATTAGCTATATTTGACCACATCGGTGTCCACACATTCCCAGGACTTATACAATTGACTCTCACACCGTTAACTGCTTCATCGATTGCCAATGCCTTTGTCATTGAAATTATGGCTCCCTGGAAGATAATATAATATACTGTATATATTGTTCTTAATAATATAATAATTTGTATGCTATTTGACAAATTAGGATTTTTTGAAAAAGATAGGCAATTTTTAAGCGACATCATAACAGGTTGTGACTAGGTCATGAACAATGTCGTGAACAAAACATTCTTGAAAAGTTTCACATACAAGGACGCGTTTTTATATTAAGTTTGAAAACGATTGGAATCAGCACATTATGGCAATACGTTAATGCTCCTTGTATGTTATGCGCAATTATAAGAACAATCGATACTAATCTGTAACGATACTATTCTGAAGATACCCAAGCAAATTTTGCTATTTCAGTTCAGATTTGGTCCAAACATCTTTTGTAACACGTGAGTAACTGATGGATAAGGCGCGGTTCATCTGTGTCTCAAGCTTTACAAAATTAAATTTATGCTTGGATACGATATTAAAAGATGCTTGAATTCATTGGAGTTCCTGTTTTATCATCATTTTATGTTAAACTAATTATGAACTAAAAAGGGTACGGCTTGCTTGCTTACTTACCTTTGTTGATACGTACGGGACAGCATTAGGTTGTCCCATGGTTCCTACTAAGCTTGATAAGTTGATGATGTTGCCTTTCTTTTTTCTAAGACTGGGCAATGCATACTGCAAAAGTGAAATACAATTTTGTAGAAAGAAAAACATAATATCTCGGGAGTGAAGTACAAAAAAAAGAGTATAGTAATAACATGCTGCGACAAAATTCGCTAAATGAGGTCAGGAAAAAATAAACTGAAAATAGCAAACTCTTATCTCACTGGAACAGGCGACTGAAATACATTACGTTTAACACGAGAAATGTCTCATGTACCACGGAGTGAACCAAGTAAAAAGTTTGTTTTGCCAAGCAACTGAGAGATTGCTGTTAAGAGACGCCATCCAACAGTCTGTCATGCTAAAATAATAGTTGGATCGATAAACCAAAAACTTCAGTCAAATCGAATGTGTTGTTTCACACGTGATACGTAATGACTGTTTGCCTGGCCATCTTGACTTGATTATGAATATTTATCATTAGCAAGGCAAACAGATAATGTGGCGCGGTGTTATGTAATTAATTAATGATCGAAATATTTCAATACGATAAACCAAACATTCTTTTCCTTTATGCAAACACATCCAATAAACGGTGGCGGTGGTTTTCTTATTCCCGGTCAGAAACGTTTTGATCAAACATGTTTTTTTTTAAGTATTTGTGGCAAATGCTTGTAAAATAAGTTAGGGAAAATTGACCGATTTTTGAATTTTCAATTCATTTTAAAAAAATTAAATTATTGATAAAAACGGTGATATTCAAGCAGAAAATAAATATTGGGACATGGGTTTAAACAAACTCATTTCTAAAATGATTTAGTTTTCTCAATTCTGCGCTTTTAGCAGCCACTATGAAAACAACATAGCCGAAGATCACACAAATCGATAATTCACGTACAAATAAAATTTTGAAAAATATTGTGACGCGCGTAGCGATACCATAGTTTCAGCTAAATATAACAAAATGAATAGTTAAAATACCGAAAAATTGCCTTATAATAATTCCAAATACAGATGTCGATGTGACAATATCTTGTGCAGTCAATCATTATTATTTCATATCGTCACACAGTTGATTGCTAATAATAAACTCTCCGCAAAGAAAATTGTTTAAGCTCTTCAGCAAGGCACTTTGTGGGTATTTAAAGCATCAAAATTGTATTACAATTAATAAAGTTTACACTTATATTCTGCGTGTAATCATTCTATCCCATTCGGAAGCAATAATATAATACGGTTATCGAGCAACGTCATCGAACCGAGTTTCAAATCAGCACGGTCGGGAGAGCAGTAAGAGGGCTAAGAATTTCAAAACTTGGATAGAAAATTGAGAATTTTCAAGCCACGACTATCTAACCTTATGCCACAATTCAAGGCGAGTTTTATATGTATCAAATTAGTCGCATTTCCGCCGTTATCGCAAATCAAAAACTTTCACAACGGCCTGGATCGGTGCAAAGTATAGTAAAATTTGAATTCAGTAGAAACTGGAACATACCTTAGCAAACAGAAAATAACTGACGACATTAATGTTGTATAAATTCCTTAAATCTTCTGCCGACACATCATCGATTTTTTGATCAGGGGGATGTTTTCCTGCGTTATTCACAAGACAATCGATATCTCCAAACTTCGATATTGTGATGTTGACAACATTCTGAATATGTAGAAGACCACAGATCTCAAATCATAAATTTTATTTTGTCAAGCATGAGCCACAGATGGAACGCGCCTCGTCGGCGAGATGACTCAGGCTCAACAAAGAACATGCGAGCATGA